>CM075738.1:6109904-6249874 GCA_037974335.1 Prionace glauca | reverse complement strand
TCACGTGCTCACTGTGTAGCAGACTGAGTTAAAGTTGTTCTCCTCGGAGCTAAGTTGATTGAGGTCTGAAAGATTAAGTCAGGTTTAGCTAATGTAAGCGAAAAGAAACAATCCTCGTCAGCTGAAGGTCTGGGACGACAGATCTTTGGACAAGTGATGACAGCAGGAAACAAAAGAGAGCTTTCTTTCCCAGAGTGAGAGTGGGACTGGCCTGGAACCCACTCCCTGTGTGGGGGTACAAAAATGATGATGGATTTCACAGAATCCCCACAGCGCAGAACGAGACCACTTGAGCCGCAGAGTCTGCACAATCCCATCCAGGCCCTATCCCCGTAACCCGACATAGTTACCCCGTCAATCCCTCTGACCGATGCATCCCGGGACACCAAGGGGCAGTATAGCATGGGCAGTGCAGCAAGCCTGCACATCTGTGAGCCGAGACCAGAAGTGAACCCCCGTCCCTGGCACCGTACACTAGCTGCTGTGCCACCGTGTCGCCAACTAGCCTTGTAACTGAAATCCCGCAACCCTGGAACTATTCTGGTAAATCTCCCCCGTCCCCTTCTCTCAACATCCAT
The DNA here is from genome assembly GCA_037974335.1 of Prionace glauca. Taxonomy (NCBI): domain Eukaryota; kingdom Metazoa; phylum Chordata; class Chondrichthyes; order Carcharhiniformes; family Carcharhinidae; genus Prionace; species Prionace glauca. The sequence goes on along the minus strand of CM075738.1, from coordinate 6,249,296 downwards.
CAGCTCAGAATTCTCTCTATTCAACTCCGTATCTGCCCATTCTGTTCATGGATCTGCTGCTCTGTCGTGGTTAATGGTGCATCCTTTCACACCTCCACATCTGGCATCATCAGGAAGTTTTGAAATTCTACTTCATCTTCCAAAGTCCAAATTAATTTGGAATTAATTTACGTTTTAAAAAAAAAAAAAATCTGCAGGCCAGGGATTCTGGCACTTCCTTCTGGATCTCTCCCCAGTGGGAACTCCTCTTGCTTTTCTTAACATCAAAATATTTGGAGGCTCCAGGAAGTCCAAGGGAGACAGTTCCTCATCACAACGAGCACTCTGACTTTGGGACGGTGGTTAGCACTGCTGTCTTCACAGCGTCAGGGTCCCGGGTTCGATTCCGGCCACAGGTCGCTGTCCATGTGAAGTGTGCGTGTTCTCCCAGTGTCTGCATGGGTTTCCTCCAGGTCCCTCTCTATCTCCTCCTCTCCCCCCTGTCCGCTCCTCCTCTCCCCCCCGTCCAATCCTCCTCTCCCCCCGTCCGCTCCTCCTCTCCCCCCCGTCCGCTCCTCCTCTCCCCCCCGTCCGCTCCTCCTCTCCCCCCCCGTCCGCTCCTCCTCCCCCCCCCCGTCCGCTCCTCCTCTCCCCCCCGTCCGCTCCTCCTCTCCCCCCCGTCCGCTCCTCCTCTCCCCCCCGTCCGCTCCTCCTCTCCCCCCCGTCCGCTCCTCCTCTCCCCCCCGTCCGCTCCTCCTCTCCCCCCCGTCCGCTCCTCCTCTCCCCCCCGTCCGCTCCTCCTCTCCCCCCCGTCCGCTCCTCCTCTCCCCTCCGTCCGCTCCTCCTCCCCCCCGTCCGCTCCTCCTCTCCCCCCCGTCCGCTCCTCCTCTCCCCCCCGTCCGCTCCTCCTCTCCCCCCCGTCCGCTCCTCCTCTCCCCCCCGTCCGCTCCTCCTCTCCCCCCCGTCCGCTCCTCCTCTCCCCCCCGTCCGCTCCTCCTCTCCCCCCCCGTCCGCTCCTCCTCTCCCCCCCGTCCGCTCCTCCTCTCCCCCCCGTCCGCTCCTCCTCTCCCCCCCGTCCGCTCCTCCTCCTCTCCCCCCCCCCCGTCCGCTCCTCCTCTCCCCCCCGTCCGCTCCTATTCCCCCCCCCCCGCTCCTCCTCTCCTTCCCCCCCCCTCCCGGCTCCTCCTCTCCCCCCCGTCCGCTCCTCCTCTCCTGGTTAGGTTGATTGGCCATGACCCTAATATCAGGGGAATAGCAGGACAAATATGTGTGGTTGAGGAAATAGGGCCTGGATTGGATTGTGGTCAGTACAGCCTCGATGGTCGAATGGCCTCTTACTGTACTGTCGGGTTTCTATGATGATTAAGTCTCGATTGGCAACCCTTTATAAATGGCTTGCATTCAATGATGATGAAACGCCTTGCTTCCAAATTCCTTGGGGATCAAAGCCTCACTCCAAACACACACACACCTGTTGGACCACACTCTCTCTCACTGGATCCTCTGACCCCATGTCAGAATCTAATGAAGGTCTGAGATCTTCAATGTTTGGTGGCTCCAACACATTCCCACCTTGTTTTGATTTGCCATTTTGGACCCAGAACATGGAACCAAGGTTTCGAAGAGGCTATCTCAGAATTATTGGAGCTGTGCCGGTATTAGCAGGAAATTTGGTTTCAGTCTGCACAAAAGCTGCCTAACTTGCTGAGTAATTCTTGCATTTTCTATTATTCTTCCATTGTATCCTGATCCTAATTTGCAGCCAAAGTTCGACAATTCTCTGGTAGCTGGTTTTGTAAATCCTCTTTAAAAAGTGGGCGTTTTCCTCTACGCTTATTTAATTTGGACATATTTCTGTAATATGACAGCACCATATCGCAGCTTAATGTTGCAACTGTACACTACTCTGGTGCGGCCACACTTGGAGTACTGTGTGCAGTTCTGGTCCCCACATTACAGGAAGGATGTAGAGGCTTTGGAGAGGGTGCAGAGGAGGTTTACCAGGATGTTGCCTGGTATGGAGGGGAGGTCCTATGAGGAGAGGCTGAGGGATTTGGGGTTGTTTTCGCTGGAAAGAAGGCGGCTAAGAGGGGATCTCATTGAAACATATAAGATGATTAGAGGTTTAGACAGGGTAGATAGTCATAGCCTTTTTCCTAGGATGGAGAAAGCTAGCACGAGGGGGCACGATTTTAAATTAAGGGGGGGTAGTTATAGGACGGATGTCAGGGGTAGGTTCTTTACCCAGAGGGTGATGAGGGACTGGAATGCCCTGCCAGCTGCAGTTGTAAATGCACCTAGTTTGGGGGCGTTTAAGAGATCTGTGGATAGGTTTATGGACGAAAAGGGATTGGTTTAGGCTAGTGGGTCATTGTTTTGTAACTGGTCGGCGCAACATCGTGGGCCGAAGGGCCTGTTCTATGTTCTGTGTTCTATGTTCTATGTTCTATGTTCTGTGTTCTATGTTCTATGTTCTATGTTCTATGTTCTATGTTCTGTGTTCTATGTTCTATGTTCTATGTTCTGTGTTCTATGTTCTATGTTCTGTGTTCTATGTTCTATGTTCTATGTTCTATGTTCTATGTTCTGTGTTCTGTGTTCTATGTTCTATGTTCTATGTTCTGTGTTCTGTGTTCTATGTTCTATGTTCTATGTTCTGTGTTCTATGTTCTATGTTCTGTGTTCTGTGTTCTATGTTCTATGTTCTATGTTCTATGTTCTGTGTTCTGTGTTCTATGTTCTATGTTCTGTGTTCTGTGTTCTATGTTCTATGTTCTGTGTTCTATGTTCTATGTTCTGTGTTCTGTGTTCTATGTTCTATGTTCTGTGTTCTATGTTCTATGTTCTATGTTCTATGTTCTATGTTCTGTGTTCTATGTTCTGTGTTCTGTGTTCTGTGTCCTGTGTCCTGTGTCCTGTGTCCTGTGTCCTGTGTCCTGTGTCCTATGTATCCATTCCTTTTTCAGAACACTGTTTGGAGAACGTGGTTTTCTTTCTGTTTAATTTTTTTCTTATTCGTTCTTGGGACATGTGTGTCGCTGGCTGGCCAGCATTTATTGCCCGTCACCGATGGCCCTTGAGAGCTCGTGCCTTAGAACATAGAACATTACAGCACAAACAGGCCCTTCGGCCCTCGAGTTGCGCCGATCGCATCAACCCCACCAATCTATAGACCTATCTATAACCCCCAATCCCATTAAACCCCATATACTCATCCAGAAGTCTTTTAAAAGACCCCAGCGAGTTCGCCTCCACCACCGATGACGGCAGCCGATTCCATTCTCTCACCACCCTCTGAGTGAAAAACTTACCCCTAACATCACCTCTGTACTTCCCTCCCCGCACCTTAAATCTGTGTCCTCTCGTAGCGACCATTTCAACCCGGGGAAATAGCCTCTGAGAGTCCACCCTATCTATTCCTCTCAACATTTTATAAACCTCTATCAGGCCTTGTTGAACAACTGAGTGGCTTGTTAGCCCATTTCAGAGGGCAGTTGACCGTCAACCCACGTTGCTGTGGCTCCAGAGTCACGTGTCGGCCAGACCAGGTCAGGACGGCAGATTTCCTTCTCGAAAGGACAGCCAGTGAACTAGATTTCTCCAACAATCAATAATGGTTTCGCGGTCATCAGTAGATTCTAAATTCCAAATATTTTATATTGAATTCACGTCCCACTGCGACGGGGTTTGAACCCAGGTTTCTCAGGACATCAGCTGAGCTCCTGGATTAATCGTCTAGCAATAACAGCACTCAGCCATCGCGTCCCCTAGAGATTTGAACTCAAGTTAAATTTACAGAGGAGAGTTTCGGTGGCATTAGATCCCTGGTTAACATATACAAGGGGCTTAGGTGATTCCTACTTGGCCTATAAATGGGCGCAACTAATTTAGCGATTGCCCATCACCCTGCGCCTTGTGTTCAGGACCACCCGCAGTTACATTTAGCACCCTATGCGCACTTTACGCTCATTAAACACACGAGGCATACCGCTTTCTAACCCTCTTTGCTTCCCCACTGATACACATGAAGCTACATGTTGAGTGCCACCATTGACAGTACAGGAAACAATGTTCTGATTTAAATCCTCTACTACTAATTCAATTGGCAAAGAAAATATTCTTTAGTTGCAGTGATGGCTTCCTGTCTGTGGTTTGAGATTAGTTAGCTTGGAAATTGCCACCAGTCATGTTTTCAGATGTGTACGCAAAACAGTCGTGTCAAATTTCTCTCTGTTGCTGATGGTGTTAACCAATTTAAACTGAGCAGGTTAAAACTTGTATTAGAATAGCAGAGAGAGAAATTTGATACGAGCCTATTGTGTGTTAATGTATTCACTGAAAACAGTGTTCAGGTGGCTGCTTTAATATGTTCTTGTATATAGTTGTGGATTGTTTATATAACAATCAATCTATCATTTCTGTTATAACAAAAACAGGACATCCACCAGGAATTTCCTACCCTACATAACGCTTAAGTTTCAAGCTAGTACTTTTTAAGATATGAAAAGTACAAGAAGTAAATGTATTCAAAATAGGTGGAAAAAACTCTCCCAATAATGAAAATTCTTGAATAATTAATCTGAGAAGACATGTCTGTAACGTCTAATGTTACTGTGCCTGTAACCTGGGACCCATCTGACTGTGTCTGTGACCTTGGACCTGTCCGACTGTGCCTGCAACCTGGGACCTGTCTGACTGTGTCTGTGACCTTGGACCTGTCCGACTGTGCCTGTAACCTGGGACCCATCTGACTGTGTCTGTGACCTTGGACCTGTCCGACTGTGCCTGCAACCTTGGACCCGTCTGACTGTGCCTGTAACCTTGGACCCGTCCGACTGTGCCTGTAACCTGGGACCCATCTGACTGTCTGTGACCTTGGACCTGTCCGACTGTGCCTGTAACCTGGGACCCATCTGACTGTCTGTGACCTTGGACCTGTCCGACTGTGCCTGCAACCTGGGACCCCGTCTCTCTGTGCCTGTGACCTTGGACCTGTCTGACTGTGCCTGTAACCTTGGACCCGTCTGACTGTGCCTGTAACCTTGGACCCGTCTGACTGTGCCTGTAATCTTGGACCCGTCTGACTGTGCCTGTAACCTTGGACCCGTCTGACTGTGCCTGTAACCTTGGACCCGTCTGACTGTGCCTGCGACCTTGGACCCGTCCGACTGTGCCTGCGACCTGGGACCCGACTCTCTGTGCCTGTGACCTTGGACCCGTCTGACTGTGCCTGTAACCTTGGACCCGTATGACTGTGCCTGTAACCTTGGACCCGTCTGACTGTGCCTGTAACCTTAGACCCGTCTGACTGTGCCTGTGACCTTGGACCCGTCTGACTGTGCCTGTGACCTTGGACCCGTCTGACTGTGCCTGCGACCTTGGACCCGTCTGACTGTGCCTGTCACCTGGGACCCGCCCGACTGTGCCTGTCACCTGGGACCCGCCCGACTGTGCCTGTCACCTGGGACCCGCCCGACTGTGCCTGTCACCTGGGACCCGCCCGACTGTGCCTGTCACCTGGGACCCGCCCGACTGTGCCTGTCACCTGGGACCCGCCCGACTGTGCCTGTAACCTGGGACCCGCCCGACTGTACCTGTAACCTGGGACCCGCCCGACTGTACCTGTAACTTGGGACACGCCCGACTGTGCCTGTCACCTGGGACCCGCCCGACTGTGCCTGTCACCTGGGACCCGCCCGACTGTGCCTGTCACCTGGGACCCGCCCGACTGTACCTGTAACCTGGGACCCGTCCGACTGTGCCTGTCACCTGGGACCCGTCCGACTGTGCCTGTCACCTGGGACCCGCCCGACTGTGCCTGTCACCTGGGACCCGCCCGACTGTGCCTGTCACCTGGGACCCGCCCGACTGTGCCTGTCACCTGGGACCCGCCCGACTGTGCCTGTCACCTGGGACCCGTCCGACTGTGCCTGTCACCTGGGACCCGCCCGACTGTGCCTGTCACCTGGGACCCGCCCGACTGTGCCTGTCACCTGGGACCCGCCCGACTGTGCCTGTCACCTGGGACCCGCCCGACTGTGCCTGTCACCTGGGACCCGCCCGACTGTGCCTGTCACCTGGGACTCGCCCGACTGTGCCTGTCACCTGGGACCCGCCCGACTGTGCCTGTCACCTGGGACCCGCCTGACTGTGCCTGTCACCTGGGACCCGCCCGACTGTGCCTGTCACCTGGGACCCGTCTCTCTGTGCCTGTAACCTGGGACCCGTCCGACTGTGCCTGTCACCTGGGACCCGCCCGACTGTGCCTGTCACCTGGGACCCGCCCGACTGTGCCTGTCACCTGGGACCCGCCCGACTGTGCCTGTCACCTGGGACCCGCCCGACTGTGCCTGTCACCTGGGACCCGCCCGACTGTGCCTGTCACCTGGGACCCGCCCGACTGTGCCTGTCACCTGGGACCCGCCCGACTGTGCCTGTCACCTGGGACCCGCCCGACTGTGCCTGTCACCTGGGACCCGCCCGACTGTGCCTGTCACCTGGGACCCGCCCGACTGTGCCTGTCACCTGGGACCCGCCCGACTGTGCCTGTCACCTGGGACCCGCCCGACTGTGCCTGTCACCTGGGACCCGCCCGACTGTGCCTGTCACCTGGGACCCGCCCGACTGTGCCTGTCACCTGGGACCCGCCCGACTGTGCCTGTCACCTGGGACTCGCCCGACTGTGCCTGTCACCTGGGACCCGCCCGACTGTGCCTGTCACCTGGGACCCGCCTGACTGTGCCTGTCACCTGGGACCCGCCCGACTGTGCCTGTCACCTGGGACCCGTCTCTCTGTGCCTGTAACCTGGGACCCGTCCGACTGTGCCTGTCACCTGGGACCCGCCCGACTGTGCCTGTCACCTGGGACCCGCCCGACTGTGCCTGTCACCTGGGACCTGCCCGACTGTGCCTGTCACCTGGGACCCGCCCGACTGTGCCTGTCACCTGGGACCCGCCCGACTGTGCCTGTCACCTGGGACCCGCCCGACTGTGCCTGTCACCTGGGACCCGCCCGACTGTGCCTGTCACCTGGGACCCGCCCGACTGTGCCTGTCACCTGGGACCCGCCCGACTGTGCCTGTCACCTGGGACCCGCCCGACTGTGCCTGTCACCTGGGACCCGCCCGACTGTGCCTGTCACCTGGGACCCGCCCGACTGTGCCTGTCACCTGGGACCCGCCCGACTGTGCCTGTCACCTGGGACCCGTCCGACTGTGCCTGTCACCTGGGACCCGCCCGACTGTGCCTGTCACCTGGGACCTGCCCGACTGTGCCTGTCACCTGGGACCCGCCCGACTGTGCCTGTCACCTGGGACCCACCCGACTGTGCCTGTCACCTGGGACCCACCCGACTGTGCCTGTCACCTGGGACCCGCCTTGCCAAGCATTTAACATCAAAGGGATCAACGTTTTGCCCACAGTCTTGAAGAATAGTTAAATTTTGACCTCACTGAGTATTGACTTAACGATAATGAGTTTTTGTGACCTTAGAGGAATGCACCTTTCCCTTAGTTGCAGTGGATGGCATTGTGCCCTGTGACTTCTGCTGTTAGTTGTCTCTTTGAGTGTTCTCTGTAACATGGGTGTCTTCCCATGTTGAACTGGGATAGGGGAAATGGAGGATGCCTCTCGTGTGGTTGAATTGCCCCGTCTAAATTCTCCAACACCTGTGGAGAGGCATAATTGATAGCTTGACGCTGTCATGTTCCAGCAGAGAAGGTGAAATAACTTCTTTACTGACTTGTACTCCTGACAAAACCTTTAACAATCGGTAGTACAAAGAATCCTGAGAGAACACTTTCCAAGCCCCCCCACCACTACCATCTAGAAGAATAAAGGCAGCAGACACAGAATACCACCTTCCAAGCCCACCACCCATCGAGGGCAACTAGGTACAAAGAACAACACAGCACAGGAAACAGGCCCTTCGGCCCAACAAGCCCTGCGCTGCCATTTTAACATTGTGAGTGCCCCCTTCCACCTGTGACCTTTGTCTACGCCGATCGGACTCCAGATTATAACCAGATTGAGGGACGCCTAATTTAGGGACAATTTGTTCACGCCATTCAGCCTAAGAGCACGTTTTTGGGGTGTGGGAGGAAACCGGAGCACCCGGAGAAAACCCACGCAGGCACGGGGAGAATGCGCAAACTCCCCACAGACACCGACCCAAATCCATGTGTCTGCACAGCAAACAGTGATAGTCACTGAGCTGTCGTGTTGCCCGTCAGTTGGTCCAGTTTAAGCACACACTAACGGACGTGAAGCACGAGGCTACTCTCGGAGCAACATCCAAGAGCAGCCCTCGCACGACCCACGGTGTGTTTGCCCCTTGTTGGACAACAAGGTGGACTGAAGATATGGGCAATAAATACTGGCGAGTCAGCCATGTCCCACAAATTAACAAAAAGAAGGTCGAAAGTGGGGTGTGAACAGTGGGAAGATACTTCCAGATTGATAAAGAAATAGTGAGTTTAGGGTGACTCATTGGGGCAGCTTTAAAATGGATGGGACAGTCGGTGAGAATGATCTCCGCACCAATTACAACCTTACGTTGAACCTTGTAGTTACCCCTCCCTCATCATTAATAAGCTGTGGTTGCAACCAGTGATCTCCCCAGGGTAGATACTGAGAAGGAAGAGTTATTATCTGTGACTAACCATCCAGATGGCCTGAAAGAAAAGAAAAAGCTAGAGAGAAAGGGTGAAACTTAATTCAGTTCAATAATGCATCACCATCGCGGATCGCCTCTGAGCATTGAAACAGAACAAACAAGCAACAGGTGCCTGTCAAAGCAAACTTTTAACTTCACAATTTATTGGGAGGACGGTGAGACGTGTGTCTGGGGGTGGGTTATTTGTGTGTAATGAGTCAGAACATTTTAGAATTCCACGTTGTTTGCTCGATGGCTCAGTCCACACGACCCACAGCAGAAAATGAGGATTTTTGTGTATGGGTGTTCCATTGAGAAAAGGGGCCATCACCTCCTTCAAAGAGCACCATTGTGCTCTGTTAGCACTCAGGTAGATGACTGATTAGCCTGAAAGCAACTTCCAAAACAATATGAAAAGGCACTTCAGATAAGAGGCAAGTACAAACACGGCTTTCGACAAGTAGAAATACTTCCAATGTCGAATTTTGGTTTCCGTACATCCAGATGACAAAAGTTTTAATTAAATTTGGTTGCTTTTTTGTAAGGTTTCTTTGCATTCCGAATTAAGACTTTGTAAGTGAACAGAAAGAGGAAAATTGAGCAGACTATTGCCGGAAGGCAGGAAAATCCATTCACGGCTCACCTCTGTGAATGATTGTGTTGATGGGCAGCACAGTGACTACAGTGGGCTCAGCGCTGCTGCCTCACAGCACCAGGGTCTCGAGTTCGATTCCCGGCTCGGGTCACTGCCGGCGTGGAGTTTGCACGTTCTCCCCGTGTCTGCGTGGGTTTTCTCCGGGTGCTCCGGTTTCCTCCCACAGTCTGAAAGATGTGCGGGTTAGGTTCATTGGCCGTGCGAAATTGACCTATTTTTCGGGGGGGGCAGGACAGGGAATAGCAAGGTAAATATGTGGGGTTACAGAGATAGGATGGGATAGTCATCTGTGCAGGGTCTAAGGGTTGTATGGACTCCTTCTGTACAGTCGGGATTCTGTACTCTTATGATTCAGAACTTTAGGCTGGGCTTTCAGTGACGACTGGTAAACTGTTTAATATTTGAGTGTGTAGCAATGATTCTCTGATAAACATACATGGCAGTTTTCAGGCATCTGGTTTCTACGGTTCCTGTTACGATTTCTGTGGGTTGGAGCTGAGATGCCAGGGGATAATACTCAGATACAAAACTGACCTCGAAGATGGGTGCATTTTAGGCTTGCAGGAATTGAATATTTCTCATGTTTTTTTGACGAAAATGAAATTAATCCTTCGAGAAGCTTAGCATTTTGCCAGTTTCTGTCTGAAAACCTTTTGTGAAGAGTTGTGGCAGTCACCATTTTAGGCAGAGTATGTGGAAGAAGATGGAAGAGAAAGGATTTGAGACACTTCACGGTATATTTTAGTTGACGCTTAGATGTATAGTTTGGTTATGTATGGTTTTGTGGCGGGTAGATCGTGCCTTACTAACCTTATTGAGTTTTTTGAGAAAGTGAGCAAAGAGGTGGATGGGGGCAAGGCAGTGGACGTGGTGTATATGGATTTTAGTAAGGCGTTTGATAAGGTTCACCATGGTAGGCTTCTGCAGAAAATGCAGATGTATGGGATTGGGGGTGATCTAGGTAATTGGATCAGGAATTGGCTAGCGGATAGGAGACAGAGGGTGGTGGTTGATGGTAAATATTCATCATGGAGTTCGGTTACGAGTGGTGTGCCTCAGGGATCTGTTTTGGGGCCACTGCTGTTTGTAATTTTTATTAATGATCTGGATGAGGGTATAGTTGGGTGGATTAGTAAATTTGCTGATGACACCAAAGTCGGAGGTGTGGTAGATAGTGAGGAAGGGTGTCATAGTTTGCAGGGTGACTTAGACAGGTTGCAGAGCTGGGCCGAGAGGTGGGGAATGGAATTTAATGCGGAGAAGTGTGAGGTAATTCACTTCGGTAGGAGCAACAGATGTGTCGAGTATAGGGCTAACGGGAGGACTTTGAATAGTGTGGATGAGCAGAGGGATCTAGGTGTATGTGTACATAGATCCCTGAAAGTTGGGAGTCAAGTAGATAAGGTTGTTAAGAAGGCGTATGGTGTCTTGGCGTTTATTGGTAGGGGGATTGAATTTAGGAGTCGCAGCGTCATGTTGCAACTACACAACTCTGGTGCGGCCGCACTTGGAGTTTTGTGTGCAGTTCTGGTCCCCACATTACAGGAAGGATGTGGAGGCTTTGGAGAGGGTGCAGAGGAGGTTTACTAGGATGTTGCCTGGTATGGAGGGGAGGTCCTATGAGGAGAGGCTGAGGGATTTGGGGTTGTTTTCACTGGAAAGAAGGCGGCTAAGAGGGGATCTCATTGAAACATATAAGATGATTAGAGGTTTAGACAGGGTAGATAGTGATAGCCTTTTTCCTAGGATGGAGAAATGTAGCACGAGGGGGCATGGCTTTAAATTAAGGGGTGGTAGTTATAGGACTGATGTCAGGGGTAGGTTCTTTACCCAGAGGGTGGTGAGGGACTGGAATGCCCTGCCAGCTGCAGTTGTAAATGCACCTAGTTTGGGGGCGTTTAAGAGATCTGTGGATGGGTTTATGGACAAAAAGGGATTGGTTTAGGTTAGTGGGTCGTTGTTTTTGTAACTGGTCGGCGCAACATCGTGGGCTGAAGGATGTTCTGTGCTGTAATGTTCTATGTTCTATGTATAGGCTGTGTGAGTCACACGCACCCTTGAACTTTACAGAAAAGCTAGACTTTGTGTTTTACAAAGGTAGCAGTGACTGTGAGTCTAACCCCCTGCAATCTCAGCCCCAACCCAGAGAAACCATCATACAAACAATGCAATCCGACAGTGCAGAAGGAGGCCATTCAGCCCATTGAATCTGCATTTGACAACAATCCCACCCCAAGCTCTATCCCGACACATTGACCCTGCTCATCCCTCCAACCGACACATCCCAGGAACGCTAAGGGGCAATTTAGCATTGCCGACCAACCTAACCCGCACGTCTTTGGAAACTGGCGCACCCCCGGGGGGGGGGGGAACCTACGCAGAACGGGGAGAAGGCGCAGACACCACACAGACAGTGAACGAAGCCGGGAGTTGAACCCTGGCCCTGGAGCTGTGAGGCAACGGAGCTCACCGCTGTGCTGCCCCGCTGATTTACTAAGTTGTAATAATCAACTTGTATCATCGATTTGCGGCTGTTCGTTGCGGCCACAGTCCGCTCGAAACTTAACGTACCCTGCTGGTTACAATCTTCCACCAGAGACGTTAGCAAATCCACTCAACCTGCATTTCACCGACGCACAGTATGGGTGACTGGCATTTTAATTGGAGCAGAATATGCCATTAACTTTCCCGTGCAACGGGATGCCTTTGAGTATCTGCAGACAGCAGAATTCCTCGGAAATGTGAGCATCACAGATGACATGCCTGTGGCCGCTGTAGACGGTCACACTTTTGAGAGCTGCAGTGGCTTTCGCTGGATCGATGTACAAACCGGGGTCCAGCTTCATGATTGGCAGGTAATGTGAAATATCCTGCGGTGCCTGGATGACCTGGCAAAGGCACCTGTCCTGCTACCTCTGAGAGACATGACCTGCAGTGCAGCACAAGTACACACTTTGTAACGTGACTGGGATCATTATTGAGGCAGGTCATAAGAACATAAGAAATAGGAGCAGGAGTAGGCCATCCAGCCCTTCGAGCCTGCCCCGCCATTCAATAAGATCATGGCTGATCTGTCGTGGCTCAGTTCCACCTTCCCGCCCTCTCCCCATAACCCTTAATCCCCTCTCTTATCAAAAACCCATCAACCCGCTTCTTAAAAATATTTAGCGAGGCAGCCTCCACCACTTCAACGGGCAGAGAATTCCAGAGATTCACCACCCTTTGAGTGAAGAAGTTCCTCCTCAACTCTGTTCTAAACCGCCCCCCCTTTATCTTGAGGCTGTGCCCCCTAGTCCTACTGTCTTTTTTGAGCGGGAAGAGTCTCTCCACCTCTATCCTATCCATCCCATTCATCATCTTATACGTCTCAATGAGATCTCCCCTCATTCTTCTAAACTCCAACGAGTACAAGCCTAGTTCATTCAGCCTCTCCTCACAGCTCAACCCCCTAAACTCCGGTATCAGCCTAGTAAACCTCCTTTGCACTCCCTCCAAGGCCAAAATATCTTTGCGCAGGTGCGGCGCCCAAAACTGCACACAGTACTCCAGCTGCGGCCTCACCAATGCCCTATACAGCCGCAGCAAGACCTCCCTACTTTTATATTCAATCCCCCTCGCTATGAAGGCCAGCATCCCATTCGCCTTCCTGACCACCTGCTGCACCTGCAAGCTGGGTTTTTGCGACTCATGCACAAGGACCCCGAGGTCCCTCTGCACCGTCGCCTGCTGCAGTTTTTCGCCACGTAAGTAATAGTCCTTCCTACCATCCTTCCTACCAAAGTGAACCACCTCACACTTGCCAACATTAAATTCCATTTGCCAGTTCCTGGCCCATTCGCCCAGTCTATCTAGATCCTTCTGCAGACTCTCCACACCCTCCGCACAATTTGCCGTTCCCCCAATCTTGGTGTCATCAGCAAATTTCGACACCCTGCACTCGGTTCCCTCCTCCAGATCATCTATATAAATGGTAAAAAGCTGAGGCCCCAGCACCGACCCCTGGGGCACCCCACTAGTCACCATCCGCCAATCTGAATAGCATCCATTGACCCCCACTCTCTGCCTCCTATTTGACAACCAATCCTCTATCCACGCTAACACCCTACCCCCAACTCCATGTCCCCTGACCTTCTGCAATAACCTCTTGTGAGGTACCTTGTCAAACATCTTCTGAAAATCCAGAAAGACCACATCCACCGGCTCTCCTCTATCCACCGCCCTAGACACATCCTCATAGATCCTATAGACATCCGAAAGCAGCGTTTCAGGTGGCCGTTCGTTTCCTATCTGGCAAGGCCCCTCCCACATCACTGTGTGACAACTCTGGCGTCCAAAAGCAGAGGAGGAGCTGAGCCGGAAGAGATTGCCACCGAGGCAAACGTGAGGATGAATCAAGAGATGACAGGACGATGGAGACAGGTTGTTCAGCTACCAGGCTGGGGTGAACGCCACATAATGGGAAACACTTGACTTCTTATAAGAACATAAGAAATAGGAGCAGGAGTAGGCCATCTCGCCCCACGAGCCTGCCCCGCCATTCAATAAGATCATGGCTGATCTGTCGTGGATCAGTTCCACCTTCCCGCTTTCTCCCCATAACCCATAATTCCCTTGTCTATCAGAAATCTATCTACCCGTGACTTAAATATATTTAGCGAGGCAGCCTCCACCACTTCAATGGGCAGAGATTCACCACCCTTTGAGTGAAGAAGTTCCTCCTCAACTCTGATCTAAACTGCACCCCCCCCCTTATCTTGAGGCTGTGCCCTCTAGTCCTGCTATCCTTTCTAAGCAGGAAGAATCTCTCTACCTCTACCCTATCCATCCCCTTCATTATCTTATACATCTCTGAAAGATCCCCCCTCATCCTTCTAAACTCCAACAAGTACAGACCCAGTCTATTTAGTCTCTCTTCATCGGCTAACCCCCTCGCCTCCGGCAGTTCGGTGGTGAGTGGAAGAGTAGTAAAACAGCCATTTGGATTCCAGTGTTTGGCGCAATAAGTATAAAGAATTTGTTGTGTCTCTGCAAGACATGTTAGGCCCCATTCCCATAACCCTCATATTTACCCTGCTAACTCTCCCCCCCCCCCAACACTCGGGTAAAGTTAGCACGGTCAATCAATCTAAGCCGCACACCTTTAGACTGTCTTTGAAATTGTCTCCATTGCAACAGGACTTGAGTGCAGGAGTGAGGATTTGTTACTGCAACTGTACAGGTCTTCGGTGAGACCCACAGCAGTCTTGTAATTAAAGTTTATTTGTCACAAGTTGGCTTCCATTAACACTGCAGTGAAGTTGCTATGAAAATTCCCTGGTCACCACGCTCTGGCACCTGTTTGGGTAAGCTTGTTTAAGTCACAGGGAGGTAGATTTCTGATGGATAAGGGAATTAAGGGTTATGGGGAGCATGTGGGTAAGTGGAACTGAACCACTTTCAGATCAGCCATGATCTGTTTGAACAGCGGGGCAGGCTCGAAGGGCTAGATCTTAGGTTCTGATGTACACTGAGGTATAATTTTAGTACGGCCAATCCGCCTAACCAGCAGGTCTTTCGGACTGTGGGAGGAAGTCGGAGCACCCAGAGGAAACCCACGTAGACACAGACAATGTGCAAACTCCACACAGACAGTAAGCTGGGAATCGAATCCGGGTCCCTGGCGCTGTGAGACAGCAGTGTGAACTGCTGTGCCACCCCTCGAGATCAGTCTTGCTCTCCTTATCTGAGGAAGGATATGCCTGCCAAAGAGAGAATGCGCCAAAGGTTCACCGGACTGGTTCCTGGAATGGCAGGGTTGTTGTTTGGGGAGAAATCGGGTCCACTGGGCCTGTATTCACTGGAGTTTTAAAATTGGAATGTGGGACAACCTCAAAACCGAGTCAAACCCAACTTTTGAGAAGGAATTGCGGGGCTGATTCTCTGAGTGGGGACTCTGAACAAAGTACGAGGGTTCAATGAGTTTCCATCAATGAATTAAGTAACTGGCCAATCAAGCTATACAGGTATGTGATTGCTCTCACAGTGTTCCGGGTCAGCACCGTTCCACACTGGAAATGCCGAACCAAGATAATAGAATGAGAACAGGTTGAGCCAGTGTGGAGCTTGCAATGTTACGGCCTGAATGGTTGTCTTGTTTGCTGAAATCTCTATAGTTTGTTGTCTATTTCAAATCTGCTCAGCCTCACACTTGGAAGTCAATCGAATTGTCGCTTAAAATTTAACACCACTCCGGAGAAAATACACAGCCAATTTCGGGGCACGTTTTGGGCCCAGCGTGTTTTCGAACCTCGAAGCCCACTGTGCAGAAGCAGGCCGTTCGACCCTTGGAGCATGGCCGTTTAGCAGGATCGTGGCTGACCCTCGATCGCGATGCTGACATTTGCTCCTCAAATAGAACATAGAACATTACAGCACAAACAGGCCCTTCGGCCCTCGAGTTGCGCCGATCACATCAACCCCACCAATCTATAGACCTATCTATAACCCCCAATCCCATTAAACCCCATATACTCATCCAGAAGTCTTTTAAAAGACCCCAGCGAGTTCGCCTCCACCACCGATGACGGCAGCCGATTCCATTCACTCACCACCCTCTGAGTGAAAAACTTACCCCTAACATCACCTCTGTACTTCCCTCCCCGCACCTTAAATCTGTGTCCTCTCGTAGCGACCATTTCAACCCGGGGAAATAGCCTCTGAGAGTCCACCCTATCTATTCCTCTCAACATTTTATAAACTTCTATCAGGTCGCCTCTCAACCTTCGCCTCTCCAGGGAAAAGAGTCCCAGCTCCCTCAACCTATCTTCATAAGGCATGCCTCCCAGTCCAGGCAACATCCTTGTAAATCTCCTCTGCACCCTTTCAATAGCTTCTACGTCTTTCCTATAGTGAGGCGACCAGAACTGCGCACAGTACTCCAAATGAGGCCTGACGAGGGTCCTGTAAAGTTGCAGCATTACCTCCCGACTCCTAAACTCAATCCCTCGATTAATGAAGGCCAGTACACCGTACGCCTTCTTGACCACCTCCTCCACCTGCGAGGCCGATTTAAGAGTCCTGTGGACCCGGACCCCGAGATCAGCCATGCGCCGATCCACCAGGGGATGCCTTTGAGTGGAATTCCTCGATCGATCGTGACCAACTCATAGCTCAGACCTTTGGTCGTCTTCTTTCTTCAGATTGAGGACAAGTGTTTCAGAGTAGACATTCCCTTTCCATCCGCATGAAGAATTCTATCACGTGACTGTTCCCTCAAGCATCCAACACAACAAGGTTATTAATAAATTCCTTCTTGTAAAACATCTAGGGTAGTTTTCTGGTTGGTTCTTCAACATATTGGTCTTAAAAAAACCCATCTTGGGTAGGAATCCACCAAGTACAGGAGTTTTAGTTTGCCCAATCTTTATGTAGATTAAAGTCATCATGAACACGGTAACACCCTTGTTACATGCACCTCTAATTTCCTGTTTAATGCCATCCTCCATCTTACCACCAGTGTTTGGAGGCTCATAGACAACTCCCAGTGGTGTTTTCTACTCCTTGCTGCTTCTTAACTCCACCCGAACTGTGCATTTAGATTTTTCGATCCAGCATCCCCTCTCATTATTGCACTGGATTCATCCTTAGCGAACACCGCCTTTCCCTTTGTGCCTGTCCTTCCCTAAATATCGCGCAGCCTTTGCACATTCCAGTTCCCAGCCTTGGTCACCCTGCAGCCATGTCTCCGTCGTCGCAGGCATATCAAACCCGTGTTTACTAAGTAATTTGTGTCGTTGATTCCTCGATCTTTTTGTGAATGACACCTCTGTCACCATGGAGAAAAGGTAATGTATCATTTAACCCTGAAGTTGTTTTTCCATACTCGAGGTGCATGTATCTCAGTAAGGATATTTTGGCCCTGGAGGGAGTGCAGAGGAGGTTTACTAGGCGGATACCGGAGTTGAGGGGGTTGACCTATGAGGAGAGGCTGAATAAACAGGGCTTGTACTCGTTTGAGTTTAGAAGAATGAGGGGAGATCTCATTGAGACGTATAAGATGATGAATGGGATGGATAGGATAGAGGTGGAGAGACTCTTCCCGCTCAGAAAAGACAGTAGGACTAGGGGGCACAGCCTCAAGATAAAGGGGGGGCGGTTTAGAACAGAGTTGAGGAGGAACTTCTTCACTCAAAGGGTGGTGAATCTCTGGAATTCTCTGTCCGTTGAAGTGGTGGAGGCTGCCTCGCTAAATATTTTTAAGAAACGGGTTGATGGGTTTTTGATAAGAGAGGGGATTAAGGGTTATGGGGAGAGGGCGGGAAGGTGGAACTGAGCCACGACAGATCAGCCATGATCTTATTGAATGGCGGGGCAGGCTCGAAGGGCTAGATGGCCTACTCCTGCTCCTATTTCTTATGTTCTTATGTATATCTGATAAGAAGGCACAAAGAGATAAACTGCAGAATGCATGGCTTCCTGCCTTTCATGAATCAACGGTGCAAAAATATTGCAGTTTCCCTCAATCAGATAATAGGCTTTGCGACATGTTGAACAACTGAAGTCCGTCAATGTTCGGGGCAATCACCAATCCCTTATGTTCCACAGAGGCACGGCCGACTGGTTTGGAGTTAGCAAAGATAGCGATACCACCCAGAAATGGCAGAGGAAAAGCCTTCGTCACTGCAGCCAGAGGTATGGCAAGCTTAAATCGCACGTGATCCGCGAGATGGAACTGCCCAGCCAAGACAACATCTCCCTGACCAGCACTGAAACCCCTCCTCCCCTTTACGTGGGGCCACAGTTTGGAATGCAGAAGGTAAGACCCGGAAAGCTAGTGTCCGACAGCTTGTATTCAACTTGGTGCTGTGAAGCTGAGAGGAGAGTTTGGGGTGGGGGAGGGGGTCGCACCAAGGTGTCCTGCGTCTGTCGCTGAAAGTAAGCGCGCGGGTGCAGCAGGCGGTAAGGAAGGCAAACGGTATGTTGGCCTTGATAGCGAGTGGATTTGAGTGTAACAACACGGATGTTTTGCTGCAATTGTACAGGGCGTTGGTGGGGCCACACCTGGAGTATTGTGTGCGGTTTTGGTCTCCTTATCTGAGGAAGGATGTCTTTGCTACAGAGGGAGTACAGGGTGATGCCTGGGATGGCAGGTCTGTCATATGAGGAGAGGCACAGTCGGTTAGGATTAAACAAAGAACAGCACAGCACGGGAAACAGGCCCTTCGGCCCGACAAGCCCGTGCCGCCCATTTTAACACTCAGTGAGCGCCTCATTCAAGTCTTTCGTCCATCGTCGACGCTTTTGTCTACCTCTAGTGGCCCCCCCACAATAAAGGGGGTGCAAATTTAGGGAATTCTCTGTGCGCCAGATTAAGGGGGATCCAATTCAGGGACAATTTATTGACACCAATCAGCCCAAAAAGCACGTTTTTGGGGTGTGGGAGGGAACCGGAGCACCCGGAGAAAAACCCACGCAAGCACGGGGAGAATGTGCAAACTCCCACAGACACCGACCCAAGTCAGAGATCCTGTAACCGTACAGCAGACAGTGATAGTCACTGAGCTGCCATGTTGCCCGTCAATTGGTGCAGTTTACATAAGAAATAGGAGCAGGAGTAGGCCATCTGGCCCCTCGAGCCTGCCCCACCATTCAATAAGATCATGGCTGATCTGTCGCTGCTCAGTTCCACTTTCCCGCCCTCTCCCCATAACCCTTAATCCCTTCTCTTATCAAAAACCCATCAACCCGCCTCTTAAATATATTTAGCGAGGCAGCCTCCACCACTTCAACGGGCAGAGAATTCCAGAGATTCACCACCCTTTGAGTGAAGAAGTTCCTCTTCAACTCCGTTCTAAACCGCCCCCCCCTTTACCTTGAGGCTGTGCCCCCTAGTCCTACTGTCTTTTTTGAGCGGGAAGAGCCTCTCCACCTCTATCCTATCCATCCTATTCATCATCTTATACGTCTCAATGAGATCTCCCCTCATTCTTCTAAACTCTAACGAGTACAAGCCCAGTTTATTCAGCCTCTCCTCATAGCTCAACCCCCTCAACTCCGGTATCAGCCTAGTAAACCTCCTCTGCACTCCCTCCAAGGCCAAAATATCTTTGCGCAGGTGCGGCGTCCAAAACTGCACACAGTACTCCAGCTGCGGCCTCACCAATGCCCTATACAGCTGCCACGAACCACGTAAAGCGTATTCACTTAAGTTTAGAAGAGTGAGAGGGGATCTCGTAGATACTCATAAAGTTCCGATAGGGTTAGACAGGGTAGATTCACAGAGAATGTTTCCATTGGTGGGGGAGTCCAGAACTTGGGGGTCACAGTGTGAGGATAAAGGGGTAAACCTTTCAGGACTGAGGTGGGGAGAAATTCCTTCACCCAGAGGGTGGCGAATGTGTGGAATCCACTCCCACAGAAAGTAGTTGAGGCCAAAACACACTCTGATTTCAGAAAGAAATTAGATCTCGCTCTTGGGGCTAAGGGGATCAAGGGAAATGGGAGGGAGGGGGTGGGGGGGGGATCAGGATATTAAAAATGATGGTCAACCGTGATCACGACAAATGACGCAGCAGGCTTGAAAGGCCTACTGTCGCTTCTAGTTTCTATTTCCTGCGCAGGCACGTTTACGTCACACCAAACTTCAATGTGGGTTGGTACAGTCTTAAAAAGATATCAAGAAGCAATCACGGCTGCAGCAATATTGAAAACACTGAACAGTCTTTAATTAAGTTGTAAAGGCTTCAAAAAAAAACTGTACTGGAGATAAAATGTACTTTGGATTCCTTTGATAATTGCCGCAGTGAGCTGAGCGTTAACTTATTTGCTCTTGGAACAGTTATAATTACTTTATAGTAAACCGTCAGTGGGGTGAATAATTGCTGTAATAAACACGTATGGAAATTTCCTTTTCTCAACCTGAGGTGCGTTGTGATGACAGACTAACTGACTCCATCAGAGCGAGCATGTGAACATTGCGGCCGTGTACTGATGGAGATCTGTTTCTTAAGGAGCGGAAAGTAGAAAACAATCTAAAATCAGTGCTTTGTTGAAGAAAGAAAGAAACCAAACCAAAACTTGATTGTGGGGGAACAGAGTTATATTGTTGTATCTGTCAACAAGGGAATTCTCGCGTTGGGTTGTGATATTTTCCAGTGACTCAGATTTTCAGAAAGTACAAGCATAAAAACCATGGGAATGTTTTAGTCCTGGAGTTCTGAAGAGTCACACTGGACATGTATTTTGCTATCAAAGCCCAGCAAATGGCAGTATCCCATGGTTGTGACACCGCAGCACGGACGGACATCATCATGGAATCGAATCTTGGAATAGAATCCCTGCAGTCCAGAAGGAGGTAGTCACGATGAGGAGATGCCGGCGTTGGACTGGAAATAAACCTGTTTGGACTTCAAACTAGTGCTGTGGGATTTGCTTTCCCTCCGGAAGGAGGCCATTCAGCCCGTCGGACCTGCTCCGACACTCCGGCAGCAATCTCACCCAGGTCCTTTCCCGCATGTTCATCCCACTAATCCCCCCGCTAGCCGACACATCTCGGGATTGTAAAGGACAATTTAGCGTGACCAGTCAACCTTCCCTGCACATCTTCTGGAGTGTGGGAGGAAACCGGAGCACCCGGAGGAAAACAAGTGCAGACTCGGTGAGAATATGCAAACTCTGGACAGTCCCCCCAAGGCCAGGATTGAACCCGTGTTTCTGGAATTGTGAGGCAGCAGTGCTTAACCACTGGGCCACAGGGATATATGGAAGTTCAACGTTTTAATAATGTGTCGAATATAGAAGAATTCTCGCCCTGGGTTTTGTGTAAGTGTATTGATGTGTGTCCTTTGGTTGTTCTGCTGCCATATTCCAATTGAATTTCACTCTAGTTCTGAACTTATTTTCTAATTTCTGCCTGTGTTTGTGTCCGACGGGGACTGTGGGAAGAAACCAGCCTCTGAGGAACTTGGAATTTTGGATTCCGATCGATGGATCTCCCCATTGGCAGGTCGGACGAATGCTTTTCACAGTGGGTGTCACGACCCGTGGCTGGGTCATGTGCTGTTGAAACATGCATCTCCAAAACTGACCTCCAAAGAGGTTTTGCTGCCCACCCAGGGTGGCACAGTGGGTTAGCACTGCTGCTTCACAGCCCCAGGGACCTGGGTTCGATTCCCGGCTCGGGTCACTGCCTCTGTGGAGTTTGCACGTTCTCCTCGTGTCTGCGTGGGTTTCCTCCCACAGTCCAAAGATGTGCGGGTCAGGTTGATTGGACATGCTGAAAAAATTGCCCCTTAGTGTCCTGAGGTTAGAACATAGAACCCTAGAACATAGAACCCTACAGTGCAGAAACAGGCCCTTCGGCCCATCGAGTCTGTTAGAGGGATTAGTGGGTAAATATGTAGGGTGATGGGGGTGGGGCCTGGGTGGGATTGTGGTCGGTGCAGACTCGATGGGCCGAAGGGCCTCTTTCTGCACTGTAGGGTTTCTATGATTTTTCTTTCTAGGTAAATTTGCGTTGCAGTACAGTGTATGCCCACATGAGGCAGTACAGGCAGGCAGCACGCCCTGTATGTGCAGTTGGCACCAAATCACTTTGCCTTTCTACTCAACCTGTTGCAGACATGGATCGTTGAGTTACGCCAAAGAGAGGGCCAGAGACAATGCAGCGTGCCATCTGGCTAAAGTGGTTTATTGGGGAAAAATGGTTTAGACAGTTGTTGGAAAATCTTTCAGATCCTCGTGATACGTTCTGGA
Source organism: Prionace glauca (assembly GCA_037974335.1). Classification (NCBI taxonomy): domain Eukaryota; kingdom Metazoa; phylum Chordata; class Chondrichthyes; order Carcharhiniformes; family Carcharhinidae; genus Prionace; species Prionace glauca. The sequence continues at coordinate 6,227,277 of CM075738.1, read as the reverse complement.
AACTTTCTGCTCCAACAGGAAGTCTTTTGTGTCAATGTGTAGATAACAATGCCATTAACCAGTGCTATGATGCAATTCTGACTATATAATCCATAAAATTAAATCAATTGTTTATAGCTCTGATACTTACTGTGGAGGCGGATGGGTGGGGGGATTGAGGGAAAGGGGTCTGGATTTTAGAATGGGAAAATGTAGAAGTTTCCCATAGAAACAAACCACAGGACACGAGAGTTCAACGGTTTTTCTATCTGAGAGTGCGTGGGTTTCCTCTGGGTGCTCCGGTTTCCTCCCACACTCCAGAGATGCACAGGTTGGGTTGATAGGCCACGCTAAGTTGCCCTTTGTATCAGGGGGGCTCGCAGGGTAAATACAACAAACAAAGAACAACCCAGCACGGGAAACAGGCCCTTCGGCCCAACGAGCCCGCGCCGCCGCATCACCCTACACCTATTCTACCCTGCGTGTCTATGAATGGAACCCCTAACTTAGCCAGATTCAGGGGAGAATAGTGTCAATTTGGTAAAAACCAGTCAACCCAAGAGCACATCTTTGGGGTGTGGGAGGAAACCGGAGCGCCCGGAGGAAACCCACGCAACCACAGGGAGAATGCGCAAACTCCCACAGACACAGGCCCAAATCCATGTATCCGCACAGCCAGCAGTGCTAGTCACTGAGCTGTTGCGGCGCCCATCTACCGGTCCAGGATCAAGCACACACACCGACATGAAGTACTAGGCCACTCCCGGAACCTCCAAGAGCAGCCCACGCACGACCCACCGTGTGAATGCCCCTCGTTTGACAACGAGGTGGACCTCCACCTACGGAATAAAAAGACAAAAACGTTAATCTTACAAGCCTGCTTTTCCAATGTCTCCCGAGGTTCTAACCTTATTTAATAGCCCCTACCATAACCCTCCATCTTCGTTTCACTCATGTGAGTATCTAACTGAACCTTAAACGAGTCCAATGTTCCTGCCTCCACCACCCTACTCGGTAGCGCGTTCCATACCCCCACAACTCTCTGCATAAAGAACCTTCCTCTCACTTCCAAATTATACCTCTCCCCCCTCACCCTTAAATCATGACCTCTCGTGTTTGTACCCAGTCTAGGGAGCAGTCTCTCACTATTGACTCTGTCCATTCCCTTCAGTATCTTATATACCTCTATCATGTCCCCCCTCAATCTCCGTCTTTCCAAGGAGAAAAGTCCCAGTTTCTCCAACCTTTCCTCGTAACCCAGCCCCTCCATTCCAGGCAATATCCTGGTAAACCTCCTCTGCATCCTTTCCAGAGACTCCACGTCCTTCCGGTGATAAGGTGAATATGTGGGGTTTCGGGACTAGGGCCTGGCTGGGATTGTGGTCGGTGCAGACTCGATGGTCGCACAGTGGGTTAGCACTGCTGCTTCGCAGCCCCAGGGTCCTGGGTTCGATCCCCGGCTCGGGTCACTGTCTGTGTGGAGTTTGCACATTCTCCTCGTGTCTGCGTGGGTTTCCTCCGGGCGCTCAGGTTTCCTCCCACAGTCCAAAGATGTGCGGGTTAGGTTGATTGGCTATGCTAAGAAATTGCCCCTTCGTGTCCAGGGACGTGTAGGTTGGAGGGATGAGTGGGTATAATATGTCGGGATATGGCAGTAGGGCCTGGGTGGGATTGTGTTCGGTGCAGACTCGATGGGCCTCTTTCTGCACTGTAGGGTTTTGTGGTTCAATGGGCTGAATGGCGGCCTCCTGCACTGTAGGGATTCTATGATGGGGAAAGCAGTTGTCTGTCATGGTGGGTTGGAGTGGAGGAGCATGATGGGAAGGTCTGACAATGCCAGGGACAGTTTGCTAAGGTAGGGTGAGGGGTCAAACATTGTGGGTTCAAAGGGAACATTGCCAATTTCAGCAGTAGATCTCAAGCAGCCAACTGCGCGTACGTGCACCTTCCTGTAGCAATCAGGGGAAGGAAGTTGACTGGCTTAGTGGTTACAAAAAGGGGCAGCATGGACAAATTGGGCCAAAAGGCTGTTTCCATGAAGTAAACCTCTCTGACTCTATAAGTATGATTCTGTTTGTTTTCCTTGCCCTTGGAGTGCTAAGACGAGCTGTAGTGAGCAACTAATGGAACAAGGAGTAAAGATGAAAGTCTTATCCATTGCTCCTTAATTTTCCATTGGGAAAGCTCCAGCAAAGCTTTGGAAATCTAATCAATTTCCATTGAGCTTTTCCTCCTATTTCTATATTCACTTGATTCTGACACTGGAAAGAATCAATAGATTACTAATTGTGCGATCTGGCTTGCTAAATTCTGACTGACTACAGGATCGCTCAGGGTCTCCTGTACTATCTGCTTCTTCCTTCTAGGCTGCTTTGTGATCACCTATTTCCTCCCTCCCTTAGGTACTTTCTAAGCTGTGGGATGAGCACCTCTGGCTGTAATGCCAGCACTTGGGCCTCAGGCTGGTGACAATTCCTGCACATTTGCTTATCCAGGACAGAGGAAATGATCTGGAGTTCCCACGTTGAACAGGACGTGCACTCTCGAAGTCAACACTGCCCTGCTATTCCTCTGTCTTGCAGATAATTAAACCTACTTCTTAAAAGATTTATCAGCTCCTTGCTTCCCTTCTTTTTCTGTCATTTTGTTATTTGATGATGATTTCCCAACAAGTGGGACGAGCTTTCCTAAATTTTGGATCAAGGCAAAGCTACAATACTCAGCAGCCGATCAACTCACCTGCCTTCCCACGATGTCATGTTTTTCCAGGTATACGCTCTGCCAAATACTCAACCTGCTTTGTGCCCCTGTAAGGATTGAAATGGAGTCAGTTATAACAATTGTACACCTTCTGAAGCAATATGTCGATAAAAAGTTCTTGCACTTACTAGTCTAGGGAATACTGCACGTGATGCTATTACACAAGAGCTTAATGTGTTTGCATCATTTTTATATACCATTTTTGTAAATGGATTCATCGCTCCCCTCATAATAGCATTGTCGGCAAGGGACGTGCCTCTACTTATCGTAGTTCATCCATTAATTAAATCCAGAAGAATCTGTAGAACCTGCGAACATCACCAGTTCCACTCCAAGCCGCTCACCGTCCTGACTTGAGAATATATCGGACGGTCGCTGGGTCAAAACCCTCCCTAACGGCGTTGTGGGTCGACGCGGACTGCGGCGACTCAAGAAGGCAGCTCACCCCCACCTTCCCGAGGCGCAACGAGGGAAGGGCAATAAATGCTGGCCCAGCCAGTGACGCCCCACGCATGCCTACCGCGGCACGGTAGCACAGTGGGTTAGCACTGCTGCTTCACAGCTCCAGGGTCCTGGGTTCGATTCCCGGCTCGGGTCACTGCCTGTGTGGAGTTTGCACATTCTCCTCGTGTCTGCGTGGGTTTTCTCCGGGTGCTCCGGTTTCCTCCCACAGTCCAAAGATGTGCGGGTTAGGTTCATTGGCTATGCTAAAATTGCCCCTTAGTGTCCTGGGATGTGTAGGTTAGAGGGATTAGCAGGTAAAATGTGTAGGGATATGGGGATAGGGTCTGGGTGGGATTGTGTTCGGTGCAGACTCGATGGGCCGAAGGGCCTGTTTCTGCACTGTAGGGTTCTAACTTAAAAAGCAAACTCCATCCCGCTCCCCCCCCCTACGCTCCCTTCAGCAGCCAACATTTCAATTAAAATGCAAAACCAGAACTCTCAAAACATGTCATTCGATGTTTATGCGATAATGCTGCTCGCAGGAATTTTGGAGGCCGTGATGTTTAATTTGGTTGCAAGTTTCCGTATAAGGAGGCAGTCTCGCTCGGCCAAGGTTCCTCCGAGTTTGCAGCCACTTTGGTGCTGTGAATTGTGCGTTGCATCCCAGCTTGGGTTGTAATGAAATCCTATCCCAGCCTCTGCTGCGATTGTGCAGTGGGCGATCCCGTCCCGCTTTCAAAAAAAAAAAAATCGACCTCCCTAAAAAACAGAAACGCTCATTGTTAACTAAACAATTTTCCTTTTACACAGTTGGCTCTGGGGACTGGGTGAGGCCCTCTCTTAGTCACTGAAAACTGGCAACTGAAGTATGTCCTAAATACTCTCGTCTGTCTTGCAGACCCTTCTTTTCTCAAACTATCTGCTTTCCCCGTTGCCGTGACCCTGAGATGATGCCTATCACACGGCAACTCCTCTTGTTGGTCTGTGCTTTGAACCTGTTGGTAACGCACTCGGGTCTCTTTCTCTTTTCCCCAAATAATCTTCCACTGCGTAGGAAAATTCTTAATACTTTCCATATTATCCGGCTTTTATTGGGCTTATTTTTGTATCACCAGCTGTTCTCTTCTGGTAGTTTTAACTGCTTTGCTGTAATCAGATTTCCTGCGCGTCTGAATGGATGCTATTTTCCATCATTTGTGAACCTTTTAAAACGGCATTGGTGAGCAGAACCTCTGTTGGAGCTCTGACGTTGAAGGTGCCCTGCGCGTAAATTAATTCTGAAGCGCATCCCAAGAGGGGAAAGGTTGGGCAGCAGAGGAGTTTGACCTTGGAATTGGAATGTGCTTATTTACTCGTCAACGTGTCGAAATGAGGGGTTCGATGCAGACAATAGTCTGGTGGCACTGTATGAAAAAATGGGCAGGTTTTCCTGTTACTGTGTTCGCCATCGGAGAATTAGCTGGGCGCAGTGTGTCGGGGGGAAATTGGGCTGATTGTGTGGGCATGGCAGAATCTGCCCTATTGCTCCTTTGCTTCAATTAGAGTCAGAGAGGTTTAGAGAATGGAAACAGGCCCTTCGGCCCAACTTGTCCATGCTGCCCCTTCTTTATTTATTCACTAAGTTACAGCATAGAACCCTACAGTGCAGAAACAGGCCCTTCGGCCCATCGAGTCTGCACCGAACACAATCCCACCCAGACCCTATCCCCATATCCCTACACATTTTACCTGCTAATCCCTCTAACCTACACATCCCAGGACACTAAGGGGCAATTTTAGCATAGCCAATGAACCTAACCCGCACATCTTTGGACTGTGGGAGGAAACCGGAGCACCCGGAGAAAACCCACGCAGACACGAGGAGAATGTGCAAACTCCACACAGGCAGTGACCCGAGCCGGGAATCGAACCCAGGACCCTGGAGCTGTGAAGCAGCAGTGCTAACCCACTGTGCTACCGTGCCGCCCTAGTCCCAATTGGCCAAATTTGGCCCATATCCATCTACACCCATTGTACCCGTGTCACTGTCTAAATGCTTTTTAAAAGTCAAAATTGTACCCGCCTCTACTACTACCTCTGACAGCTGGTTCCAGACACTCAGCACCCTCTCTGTGTGGAAAAAAATTATGCCTCTGGTACCTTTTGGATCTCTCCCCTCTCACCTTTAAACCGATGCCCTCTAGTTTTAGAATTCCCCCGCCTTTGGGAAAAGATGTTGATGATCTAGCTGATCTGTGCCCCTCATCATTTTATAGACCTCGAGAAGGTCACCCCTCAGCCGCCTACACTCCAGAGGAAAAAGTCCCAGCCTATCCAGCCTCTCCTTACAATTCAAACCATCAAATCCCGGTAGCATCCCAGTCAATCTTTTCTGCAGTCTTTCTAGTTTGATAATATCCTCTCTATAATCAGGGCGGCACGGTAGCACAGTGGGTTAGCACTGCTGCTTCACAGCTCCCAGGGTCCTGGGTTCGATTCCCGGCTCGGGTCACTGCCTGTGTGGAGTTTGCACATTCTCCTCGTGTCTGCGTGGGTTTTCTCCGGGTGCTCCGGTTTCCTCCCACAGTCCAAAGATGTGCGGGTTAGGTTCATTGGCTATGCTAAAATTGCCCCTTAGTGTCCTGGGATGTGTAGGTTAGAGGGATTAGCAGGTAAAATGTGTAGGGATATGGGGATAGGGTCTGGGTGGGATTGTGTTCGGTGCAGACTCGATGGGCCGAAGGGCCTGTTTCTGCACTGTAGGGTTCTATGTTCACAATAGGGCGACCAGGACTGTACGCGGTATTCCAAGTGTGGCCTTACCAATGTCTTGTATAGTTTGTGGATCAGTTCCTCTCAATGCTTCGCACCCAGGTGATCCTTGATGCCAAGAACAGCTGCAGGAATAAGAAACTTGTATTGCACCTTAATTGGAGCACCTCAAAGTTCGGCGATGCAGCATTAGCATTTTCAGTGTGACGGGTGACTATGTTGAGTGCCTGTGCCCCGTGCACACGTTTCCCATGGCCCACACTGGGGTGTTGTTTTGGGGAGGCCATTGGGCATGAGGCATACTTGCCTGCAGCAGGCCAGTGGTGGCATCTTGCACTGTTCGAGGTTGCCGGTGGCATTTTCAACCTCAACCTCACCCAGCTGAACTTGTGTTCAGCAGCAGAATGGTCTCTCGCCAACCATCACCCCCCCCCCCCCTCCACCACCACCTCGGTTCACATTGCCCCTCTCTCTCTCTCCCCCCCACCTCACCACTCCGCCCCTCCCCTCCCTCCCCTCCCATCACCTCCCCTCCCCTCCCACCACCTCCCCTCCCCTCCTCCCCTCCCCCCTCCCCTCCCCCCCTCCCCTCCCCCCCCTCCCCTCCCCCCTCCCCTCCCCCCTCCCCTCTCCCCTCCCCCCCTCCCCTCCCCTCCCCCCTCCCCTCCCCTCCCCTCCCCTCCCCCCCTCCACTCCCCCCCCCCTCCACTCCCCCCTCCCCTCCCTCCTCCCCCCCCCCTCCCCCCCTCCCCTCCCCTCCCCCCTCCCCTCCCCTCCCCCCCTCCCCTCCCCCCCCTCCCCTCCCCCCCTCCCCTCCCCCCCCTCCCCTCCTCCCCTCCCCTCCCCCCCTCCCCTCCTCCCCTCCCCTCCCCCCTTCCCTCCCCCCCTCCCCTCCCCCCCTCCCCTCCCCCCCTACCCTCCCCCCTCCCCCCACCTCCCCTCCCCCCACCTCCCCTCCCCTCCCCTCCCTTCCCTTCCCCTCCCTTCCCCTCCCCTCCCTTCCCCTCCCCTCCCCTCCCCTCCCTTCCCCTCCCCTCCCCTCCCCTCCCCTCCCCTCCCTTCCCCTCCCCTCCCTTCCCCTCCCCTCCCCTCCCCTCCCTTCCCCTCCCCCCACCTCATTGCCCCTCCCCTCCCCCCACCTCATTGCCCCTCCCCTCCCCTCCCCTCCCCCCACCTCATTGCCCCTCCCCTCCCCTCCCCCCACCTCACCTTTCCTCCCCTCCCCTCCCCTCCCCCCACCTCACTGCCCCTCCACCCCACCCCACCCAAGCAGCACTATTCAAGGGGATCATCAGCATCTTTCCAGTTAGTTGTCAGTTGATTTCTAATGGCTCTTGCTGGGCTTGTAGAAGTGTTGAGAGTTTTAGACTGCTCTGTATCTTGGACCGTCTACAAAGTGTTGCATGTGGAGAAGGTCAGGGTTCGGCTCAGACAGGAGTTCATCCGTGGGGCATGGGGGGTCGCTGGCTGCACAGTGTTTATCCCCCATCCCTGGTTGCCCTTGGAGGGCAGTTGAGAGTCAACTGCGCTGCTGTGGATTCACATGTCGGTCAGGCCAGACAAGGACAGCAGATTTCCTTCTCTGAAGGACGTTGGTGAACCAGACGGGTTTTTCTGACAATAGTTTCATGGTCGTCAGGAAACTCTTAGTTCCAGATGCCTACAGTGAATTCACGTTCCACTATCTGCCGCGGCAGGATTCGAACCTGGGTCCCCAGACCTTGAGCTGAGTTTCTGAGTTAATAGTCTAGTGACAATCCCGCTAGGCTATTGTCTCCCCCTCTTGTCCAGAAGACTGAGCAGAGGGGACAGTCTGCTCACAGAGAGGGGAGGGGCAGAAAGGCTCTCAGCTTGGAGGCCGAACTCACCCGTGACCTCCAGTCCACCATTCTGTAGGAGGCAGATTGCTGGAATGCTTAGAGAACCTACATGTCCTTTTCAACACTGAGTCCTGCGGGTGTAACGTCTGCAGTCTGAACCTGCATAGCGGCAAACTGAGCTTGTACGACTTTGGTCTCAGCTTCCTCTTGAGCAGTTGAGCAAGATGCAGCTTTCTGTTTGGATGACAATGGAAGTTAAGACATGGGCTGTCAGGCACAGCAACGTTCTCACGGAATCAGTCATTCTTTCCGTACATGGACCTCACGCTCTGCCTGTGCCAAATTTAATGCCGGGCTCCTCCATGCTCCTCAGTGCTGATGGTGGACTTCTGGGCAGAACCACAAATGACCCAAGTAGACCTAGTGGACTGGGCAGCAAGACACTGTTGATGATGGTGAGTATAGATGGTCAGGTGTGAATATAGATGGTCAGGTGTGAATATAGATGGTCAGGTGTGAATATAAATGGTCAGGTGTGAGTATAGATGGTCAGGTGTGAGTATAGATGGTCAGGTGTGAGTATAGATGGTCAGGTGTGAGTATAGATGGTCAGGTGTGAGTATAGATGGTCAGGGGTGAATATAGATGGTCAGGTGTGAATATAGATGGTCAGGTGTGAATATAGATGGTCAGGTGTGAGTATAGATGGTCAGGTGTGAGTATAGATGGTCAGGTGTGAGTATAGATGGTCAGGTGTGAGTATACATGGTCAGGTGTGAGTATAGATGGTCAGGTGTGAGTATAGATGGTCAGGTGTGAATATAGATGGTCAGGTGTGAATATAGATGGTCAGGTGTGAGTATAGATGGCCAGGTGTGAATATAGATGGTCAGGTGTGAATATAGATGGTCAGATGTGAGTATAGATGGTCAGGTATGAGTATAGATGGTCAGGTGTGAATATAGATGGTCAGGTGTGAGTATAGATGGTCAGGTGTGAGTATAGATGGCCAGGTGTGAGTATAGATGGTCAGGTATGAGTATAGATGGTCAGGTGTGAGTATAGATGGTCAGGTGTGAATATAGATGGTCAGGTGTGAATATAGATGGTCAGGTGTGAGTATAGATGGTCAGGTGTGAATATAGATGGTCAGGTGTGAGTATAGATGGTCAGGTGTGAATATAGATGGTCAGGTGTGAATATAGATGATCAGGTGTGAGTATAGATGGTCAGGTGTGAATATAGATGGTCAGGTGTGAGTATAGATGGTCAGGTGTGAATATAGATGGTCAGGTGTGAGTATAGATGGTCAGGTGTGAGTATAGATGGTCAGGTGTGAGTATAGATGGTCAGGTGTGAGTATAGATGGTCAGGTGTGAATATAGATGGTCAGGTGTGAATATAGATGGTCAGGTGTGAGTATAGATGGTCAGGTGTGAATATAGATGGTCAGGTGTGAATATAGATGATCAGGTATGAGTATAGATGGCAGCAAGACACGGGAGATATTCAAGTCCTCCCAACTAAACACGCTCCAGAGAGGAAGAAAGCTGGAGGAGGACTTCTGTGGCAAAGCAAGGAAGTTAAGGATAACATAAAGACAAAAACTAAGACATACCGGACTGCAAAGACCAGTGTCACATTAAGGGATTGTGAAACTTTTAAAGATCATCAAAGGGTCAGCAACAAAGTAATAAAAGACACAGTGAGCACGTGAAAAAGAAAACCAGGGCAAAATATAAACAAGGAAAGCAAAAGCTTTTATGAGTATACTGAAAGGAAGAGCGTAGCTGAAGTTAATGTGGGTCCCTTGGAAGATGAGACTGGGGAGTTAGTAGTGAGGAAGGCAGAAATGGCTGAGACACTCAACCAATGTTGTGCCTCTGTTTTCAAGATGGTGGACATGAGTCTTATCCCAATAGCAACAGGAAATGCAGAGGTTATAGAAAGGGAAGAACTTGGAACACTCACCATCACCACGGGAGCAAATACAAAGAAAACTATGGGGATTGAAGTCCCCAGGACCCTATGGCCGATCTCCGAGGATCTTAAAGGAAGTGGCGTTGGAGATAATGGATCCATTGGTGGCAATACTCCAAAATTCCCTGCAGGAACGGTGCTGGTGGATTGGAGAAATGTTAAGATAACGCCCTTATTCAAAATGGGAGGGAGGGAGACAACGTGCAGGAAGCTGGAGGCCAATTAATTTAACAGCTATTGTTGGGAAATTGTTAGAATCCATTACAAAGGAAATCATAAAAGGTTATTTGGAAAATTGTGTTCCAATCCATTAGAGTCAGCATGGTTTTATGAAGGGTAAATCAGATTTGACTAATTTGCTCGAGTTTGTTGAAGATGTGACAAGCAAAGTGGATAATTGGGATCCTGTAGACATAGGATATGAGGATTCGAGACGGCATTTGAAAGGTTAATGTAAAATGTTAGTTCACGTGGAATTTGGACTAATTTATGAGTTTGGATAGAGGATTGGCCGGTCAGTCAAGGTTAATGGGCCTTTTTCGGGTTGGCAAGCTGTAACTAGTACGGTGCCACAGAGTCCAAACCCCAACTATTTACAATCTAGGTTAATGACTTGGATGCAGAGACAGCAGATGTTGTAGGCAAATTTGCAGATGATGCGAAAATAAGTGGTGATAGTGAGGTGCGATAACGGAAGAAGAAATTTAGGAATGAGTGTCTGGAGCCAGAGACGCCAGAGGTCCTAGTCGGGACGGGGACAATTTTGTCTTGTAAAAAGCATCTTGACAATTACGTGGGCGAACGGAATATGCAGGCAATTAGTGGAAGCAAGATGGGGTAGATAAACGAAGCGAAGGATATGCTGGAATGGTTTGATTAAGAGAGGCCCGGAAGAGGTCAATGTGGAGCGTAAATGACCTATTTCGGCATCTATCCTTATGTAAGTTGGTTTGCATTGTATCAGGAATGAATATTGGTCCTTTTTATGGTCCAGAGAAGACCAAGCGCAAAATAATTTGGGGAGAGGTTGGTATCATTGCAATATTGGTTTACTTAGCGTATTGGCCTTAATATGAAACAGGAAAAAACTCAACCCATTGCACTTTAATATTCTCATATGCTTCTTGTCAGATATTTCATTCGTTGGAGACTGAGAGAGTCTTTGATTCGCCCTTAACTGGCAAGGCAAAGCTGCCATTATCTTTTTAGGAAATGGTTTCATAGAACATAGAACATTACAGCACAAACAGGCCCTTCGGCCCTTGAGTTGCGCCGATCACATCAACCCCACCAATCTATAGACCTATCTATAACCCCCAATCCCATTAAACCCCATATACTCATCCAGAAGTCTTTTAAAAGACCCCAGCGAGTTCGCCTCCACCACCGACGACGGCAGCCGATTCCATTCACTCAGCACCCTCTGAGTGAAAAACTTACCCCTAACATCACCTCTGTACTTCCCTCCCCGCACCTTAAATCTGTGTCCTCTCGTAGCGACCATTTCAACCCGGGGAAATAGCCTCTGAGAGTCCACCCTATCTATTCCTCTCAACATTTTATAAACTTCTATCAGGTCGCCTCTCAACCTTCGCCTCTCCAGGGAAAAGAGTCCCAGCTCCCTCAACCTATCTTCATAAGGCATGCCTCCCAGTCCAGGCAACATCCTTGTAAATCTCCTCTGCACCCTTTCAATAGCTTCTACGTCTTTCCTACAGTGAGGCGACCAGAACTGCGCACAGTACTCCAAATGAGGCCTGACAAGGGTCCTGTAAAGTTGCAGCATTACCTCCCGACTCCTAAACTCTTTAGTCTTTGGTTTCTTTGGTCTTCCTCTCATTTTCCACCCATTCAATAGGTTCTTGCATTTCCTGCCTCCCATACAGTTGTCAGAAAAAGAAGTAGGGCCCAGAAAATGTTGGCATCCACCAGACGTCACACCAGTTGTAGCTCAACTTGCTTCCCACTTCTGTTGACAGTAACGAGAAGCGGGGTACACTACCAAGCAAGGAATTGACTTGGGCAGAACTGGAGCCTGCTAGAAGTTAAAGGGGCAGTTTGAGCTCTGTGCACAGGAGTTCTCAACGAAACTCTCTTCCTTCGGGTTCTTTCCATATTCAGCACGATGGGGAGTTTGAGTCACAAACCATAAAGGAAAGAAGTTTTGATGAAAGCCTGAGATGTTAGACTGGGGCTGTTGGAAAGATGCCCTGGAATAGACAGAAGTTTCAAACCGACCCCAGGTCGGTTATACCTATAATATATCTTGGCTTCAGTGTTTCACTCCAATGGCTTTGAAACAAGAGCCCAGATTTTCAGGAGCAGCTGCGGTGGAACAAGGAATCATTGATGGTAACTTGGAGATTTCCACGTTTAACTCCACCTGCACAGATGGTTCTGTCAGTGATGGTGAACGTGGAGAGTTTTACCATCGTTTCGGCAGTCAGTCACAGGCCATGAGTGTGTCATTGAAATGCAGTCAGGAAATACATTAGAATTCTCTAAAGAATTCAAATACCAGGACACTAGTGCTGCTAATTTTCAGTCAAAGTGAGATCCTGCCTGGTTTGCAATTTAATTCATTTGATTTATTATTGTCGCACATATTGGGATACGGGGAAAAGGATTGTTTCTTGCGCATTATACAGATAAAGCGTACCATACATCAGGGAGAAGGCAAGGAGAGGGTGCAGAATATAGTTTTACAGTTACTGACAGGATGTAGAGAAAGACCAGCTTCATACATGATGGGTCTATTCAGGGCAGCATGGTGACATAGTGGTTAACGTAAGAACATAAGAAATAGGAGCAGGAGTCGGCCATCCAGCCCCTCGAGCCTGCCCCGCCATTCAATAAGATCATGGCTGATCTGAAGTGGATCAGTTCCACTTTCTCCCCATAACCCTTAATTCCCCTGTCTATCAGAAACCTATCTACCCGTGACTTAAATATATTTAACGAGGTAGCCTCCACCACTTCAACTGGCAGAGAATGCCAGAGACTTACCACCCTTTACCCTTTGAGTGAAGAAGTTCCTCCTCAACTCTGATCTAAACTGCCTCCCCCCCCCTTATTTTGAGGCTGTGCTCTCTAGTTCTGTTTTCCTTTGGAAGTGGAAAGAATCTCTCTACCTCTACCCTATCTCGCCCCTTCATTATCTTGTAAGTCTCCATAAGATCCCCTCTCAGCCTTCTAAACTCCAACGAGTACAGGCTCATCGAAACTCCAATGAGCGCAGGCCCAACACTGGTTGTCACTGCTGCCTCACAGTGCCGCTGGGTTCGATTCCCGGCTTGGGTCACTGTCTGTTTGGAGTTTGCCCATTCTCCCCATGTCTGCATGGGTTTCCTCTGCTTGCTCCGGTTTCCTCCCACAGTCCAAAGATGTGCTGGTGAGGTGGATTGGCCGTGCTAAATTGCCCCTTAGTGTCAGGGGGACTTGCCAGGGTAAATGCATGGGGTTATGGGGATAGGGGCTGGGTGGGATTGTGATCGATGCAGACCGGATGGATCGAATGGCCTCCTTCTGCACTGTCGGGTTCTACTATTCTATGTAAAATCTAACGGCAACAGGGAATAAGTTGTTCTCCGGTTAGTACGTGACCGTGACTTTTGTATCCTTCTCCCGACGGGTGTATTTGTCTGTCTCTCAACTCACCCCAAATAAGCTGAACTGCAGGTTTTAATCCTCCTCTTTGCTTTGTGACTCGGTGCAGATTGTCGACCCACTCGCCAGAGGGAGGGCGTTTCGAATGCCCGATGATGGCGATGGCTACAGTGTCCCGCACACTCCAATCACTCCTGGCGCCGCATCCCTGTGCTCCTTCACCAGTTCCCGCTCTGGATACAACCGCATTCCGAAACGGAGGAAGAGGGAGTCTGTGGCTAAGATGAGCTTCAGGGCAGCAGCAGCCCTGGTGAAGGTAGGTGAAGAGCAGAATGACCCAAAAATCCTTTGCCAAGAGTCGTGCTTCGATGTAGAACCCCTGCAGTGCAGAAGGCAGCCATCCAGCCCATGAAGTCTGCACTGACCGCAATAGCCTATTCCCAGAACCCCACGTACTTACCCTGCTAATCCCTTGACCCGAGGGTCAATTCAGCATGGCCAATCAACCTAACCCCTACACCTCTGGACGTGACAAACTAACCAAACTGTTGCACGACCCAAGTCACTGTCGATCTCAAACTGATACAAGTGGAAGTACAAAATCTCAAACAAGGGGAATGATTCTCCAGCCGCACACACCCCAAGACTGGAAAATCCCACCAAGCTCAACAAACCTTTAAATGATGTGCCAAATTTTCTGTGTTGCCCGGTACCATTCCCACAGCAGGCGAGACAGGAGAATTTGAGCCTTATGATTCTAATTCTAACTAATAGTACTGACACTGATGTAGTGGTAATATTCCTCCCACAGTCCAAAGATGTGCGGGTTAGGTTCATTGGCTATGCTAAAATTGCCCCTTAGTGTCCTGGGATGTGTAGGTTAGAGGGATTAGCAGGTAAAATGTGTAGGGATATGGGGATAGGGTCTGGGTGGGATTGTGTTCGGTGCAGACTCGATGGGCCGAAGGGCCTGTTTCTGCACTGTAGGGTTCTAGGGTTCTATTCTGATTATTTTCTTTTAAATGTTGCTACATTTCCGTACAGTGGTTGCATTGAAGTATTTTATCAAATTCAGATGTCACCTCAAAAAACACTTCACAGCTTTAGCCTCATGCCTTCTGGCTGTGCAAGCAAACAGCTTCATGGTGCATCTCAGACACATGCGTTGCCAGTTGAATAGACTTGTTAAATATTGGTTTGTGGACTAACTTTAAATTTATTATTATCTTTGGAGCACTCAGGCAGAACGTTGAGGCCCAAGTGTTAACCCTGGGTAGTTCTGTCAATCTATTCATGACATGTTGAAGGAATTATTGCAGTGAGGATTTGGGGTGTTTCACACTGCTGCCTCTCAGCGTCAGGGACCCGGGTTCGGTTTTGGCCTTGGGTCACAATCTATCCGGAGTCTACACATTCTCCCTTTGTCCATCAAACCATCAAGAGTACTGCCTCCAGTACACAATCTGGTGCGGCCGGACTTGGAGTTTTGTGTGCAGTTCTGGTCCCCACATTACAGGAAGGATGTAGAGGCTTTGGAGAGGGTGCAGAGGAGGTTTACCAGGATGTTGCCTGGTATGGAGGGGAGATCCTATGAGGAGAGACTGAGAGATTTGGGGTTGTTTTCGCTGGAAAGAAGGCAGCTAAGAGGGGACCTCATTGAAACATATAAGATGATTAGAGGTTTAGACAGGGTGGATAGTAATAGCCTTTTTCCTAGGATGGAGAAAGCTAGCACGAGGGGACACGACTTTAAATTAAGGGGGGGTAGTTATAGGACTGATGTCAGGGGTAGGTTCTTTACCCAGAGGGTGGTGAGGGACTGGCATGCCCTGCCAGCTGCAGTTGTAAATGCACCTAGTTTGGGGGCGTTTAAGAGATCTGTGGATAGGCTTATGGACGAAAAGGGATTGGTTTAGGCTAGTGGGTCATTGTTTTGTAACTGGTCGGCGCAACATCGTGGGCCGAAGGGCCTGTTCTGCGCTGTAATGTTCTATGTTCTATGTTCTAAGAGTATAGAAACACAGAGGGACCTCGGTGTGCAAGTCCACAAATCCTTGAAGATGGCAGCACAGATGGAGAAGGTGGTGAAGAAGGCATATGGCATGCTTGCCTTTATAGGACAGGGTATAGAGTGTAAAAGCTGGAGTCTGATGTTGCAGCTGTATAGAACATTGGTTCGGCCACATTTGGAAGACTGCCTCCAGTTCTGGTCGCCACACTACCAGAAGGTCGTGGAGGCTTTGGAGAGAGTGCAGAGGAGGTTTACCAGGATGTTGCCTGGTCTTAGCTATGAGGAGAGATTGGGTAGACTGGGATTGTTCTCCCTGGAAAGATCGAGAATGAGGGGAGACCTAATAGAGGTGTACAAAATTATGAAGGGTATAGATAGGGTGAACAGTGGGAAGCTTTTTCCCCAGGTCAAAGGTGACAATCACGAGGGGTCGTAGGCTCAAGGTGAGAGGGGCGAGGTATAACTCGGATATCAGAGGGACGTATTTTACACAGAGGGTGGTGGGGGCCTGGAATGCACTGCCAAACAGGGTGGTAGAGGCAGACACACTGGAATTTAAGATTTATCTGGATAGTCTCACGAGCAGACTGGGAATGGAGGGATACAAACAAATGGTCCCGTTGGACCAATGAGCGGCACAGGCTTGAAGGGCCGAAGGGCCTGTTTCCTGTGCTGTCCTGTTCTTTGTCTGCATGGGTTTCCTCCCCCTGTCCAAAGATGTTAGGGTGAAGTTGATTGACCATGATAAATTCTCCCTCAGTCTCCCCGAATAGATGCCAGAGTGTGGGAATTTTCACAGTAACTACTCTATTGCAGTGTTAATGTAAGCCTACTTGTGACACCAATAAATAAACTTTATACTTTAAACTGGACTGTTATGTTCAACGATTTGATTAATAATATATAGGTATTCATTGGTGGACCTTTTTACCCTTATCTGTCCTTGTGCTATTTAATTAAACATCCATTCAACCATTTACTTAATCTCATTTCTGGTTCCCCGGCTAATTTATTGCCTGGATCTTTGAGAGAGAAAAAACTCATTCTATCACATGCTGTTTGCACCAGAATTGTGCCAACAATAGTATAGAGTATAGCACAACACTTGTTACAACGTGCGTGAGGCCAACCAAAAAAGTTGCTAAGTGCTTGCCGAGCTGTTATCTTTAAGTGAATCTGACCTCCCACGTTTAAGCTCTTGTTGGATCACCCAGTGGGACTTTCCAGAACTTGAATTAAAATTCCAAGATCACAAAGCTTGAGTTATGGGGGCAATTTGAACTTGACTTACAGCCCAGGATAAAATCTAGAATGGAGTTTGCTGTTCATTCGAAAAGTCGGTTCAGATTGTCAATAAAACCCATCTCTTGGCAAACATTTCAGGGAGGGAGAAAGGAGCATAAAATTTGAGTGCTTGCAAGGAAACAGCAAAATAGTGATCCCCTACGTTCCAAGCTAAATGGAGTTCTGAGCTCAGTTTTTTAATCATTAAAAATCAGAGCAACTTGTATCTGAATAGCACCTTTAATGCAATAAAATGTTCCACGCTTGGCAAATGTGTCTCAGAGTCGTAGAGGTTTACAGCACGGAAACAGGCCCTTCGGCCCGATTTGTCCATGCTGCCCTTTTTCTTTAATTACTAAGCTAATCCCAATTGCCCGCATATGGCCCACATCCCTTCATCTTAGCCATGTAGCTGTCTAAACGCTCTTTAAGAGACGAAATTGTCCCCACCTCTACTACTGCCTCTGGCAGTTTGTTCCAGGTGCAAAACAAAACGTGAAATGGAGCCAGCTTAGGAGGTGTTGGGACAAAGACCAAACAAAGAAAATTATAGCACAGGAACAGGCCCTTCAGCCCTCCAAGCCTGCACTGACCAAGCTGCCCAACTGAACTAAAAACCCCCACCCTTCCAGGGACCATAATCCCTCGATTCCCATCCTATTGCTGATGACACCAAAGTCGGAGGTGTGGTAGATTGTGAGGAAGGGTGTCATAGTTTGCAGGGTGACTTAGAAAGGTTGCAGAGCTGGGCTGAGAGGTGGCGGATGGAGTTTAATGTGGAGAAGTGTGAGGCAATTCATTTCGGTAGGAATAACAGATGTGTCGAGTATAGGGCTAACGGGAGGACTTTGAATAGGTGGAGGAGCAGAGGGATCTAGGTGTATGTGTACATAGATCCCTGAAAGTTGGGAATCAAGTAGATAAGGTTGTTAAGAAGGCATACGGTGTCTTGGCGTTTATTGGTAGGGGGATTGAATTTAGGAGTCGCAGCGTCATGATGCAACTGTACACAACTCTGGTGCGGCCGCACTTGGAGTTTTGTGTGCAGTTCTGGTCCCCACATTACAGGAAGGATGTAGAGGCTTTGGAGAGGGTGCAGAGGAGGTTTACCAGGATGTTGCCTGGTATGGAGGGGAGATCCTATGAGGAGAGACTGAGAGATTTGGGGTTGTTTTCGCCGGAAAGAAGGCGGCTAAGAGGGGATCTCATTCAAACATATAAGATGATTAGAGGTTTAGACAGGGTAGATAGTGATAGCCTTTTTCCTAGGATGGAGAAAGCTAGCACGAGGGGGCACGACTTTAAATTAAGGGGGGGTAGTTATAGGACTGATGTCAGGGGTAGGTTCTTTACCCAGAGGGTGGTGAGGGACTGGAATGCCCTGCCAGCTGCAGTTGTAAATGCACCTAGTTTGGGGGCGTTTAAGAGATCCATGGATAGGTTTATGGACGAAAAGGGATTGGTTTAGGCTAGTGGGTCATTGTTTTTCTAACTGGTCGGCGCAGCATCGTGGGCCGAAGGGCCTGTTCTGCGCTGTAATGTTCTATGTTCTATTCATGTATTTGTCAAGACACCCCCTTAAAAGTCAGGCGGCCTCAGGGTTGGTGCAGCAGGTCTGTTCCGAGCATCTGAAAGACGGAAAGAGTTTTCGGGAGTTCCTGAACTTTGGCCACACAGCCACCAATCCGGGAGCACTCGGAATGGAGGAGGCGCAAGAGACTGGAAATTAGATCAGGTCGATACGTGGGAGGATTTGGGGCTGGAAGAGGATAAAAGAATAGGGAGGGACAAGATCATGGAGGGGATGATCAGTGAGAATTTAAAAATGTAGGTAAATGAGAATGTTCAAGAACCGGGGATGTGGAATGAGATTCACTGAGATGCTCCAGTGCACCTTGTCATAGAACATAGAACACTACAGCGCAGAACAGGCCCTTCGGCCCACGATGTTGCGCTGACCAGTTACAAAACAATGACCCACTAGCCTAAACCAATCCCTTTTCGTCCATAAACCTATCCACAGATCTCTTAAACGCCCCCCAAACTAGGCGCATTTACAACTGCAGCTGGCAGGGCATTCCAGTCCCTCACCACCCTCTGGGTAAAGAACCTACCCCTGACATCAGTCCTATAACTACCCCCCCTTAATTTAAAGTCGTGCCCCCTCGTGCTAGCTTTCTCCATCCTAGGAAAAAGGCTATCACTATTTACCCTGTCTAAACCTCTAATCATCTTATATGTTTCAATAAGGTCCCCTCTTAGCCGCCTTCTTTCCAGCGAAAACAACCCCAAATCTCTCAGTCTCTCCTCATAGGATCTCCCCTCCATACCAGGCAGCATCTTGTCGGTCAATAGTGGAAGGGTTTGCACTCATACAGGCTACTTTATCATGGATGGTATTGAGTTCCTTGAGTGTTGTTGGAGCTGCACTCATCCGGCCAAGTTGTCAGTATTCCATCACACTCCTGGCCTGTACCTTCAGAGGGTAGGCAGGCTTTGGGGAGTCAGGAGGCGAGTTATTTGCTCCAGAATATCCATTGAGCTACCTTCCTGAACTGCTGCAGTACCTGAGGTGCAGGTACACCCACAATGCTGTGAGGGAGGGACTTTCCAGGATTTCCACCCAGCGACAGATGAAGAAACAGCAATATATTTCCAAGTCAGCGTGGTGAGTGACTTGAAGGGGAACTTGCAGGTGGTGGTGCTTTCAGCCTTCTGCTGGTCTTGTCCTTCTCGATGGTTGTGGTCGTGGGTTCGGAAGGAGCCCCCATGAGATCCTGCAGATTAGTGGAGGCGAACTCGCTGGGGTCTTTTAAAAGACTTCTGGATGAGTATATGGGGTTTAATGGGATTGGGGGTTATAGATAGGTCCATAGATTGGTGGGGTTGATGTGATCGGCGCAACTCGAGGGCCGAAGGGCCTGTTTGTGCTGTAATGTTCTATGTTCTATGTTCTAAGTGCATCGTATAGAAGGTACACTGTTCGTCAGTGGTGGAGGGAGATAATGGAAGGGATATCCATCATGCAAGCTGCTTTATCCTGAATGGTGTCAAGCTTCTTGTTGGATCTGCACCCATCCAGGCAAGTGGAGATTATTCCATCACACTCGTGTCTTATCGATAGTGGACAGGCTCTGGGAAATCCAGAGATGAGTTACTTGCTTCAAAATTTCCTGTCTTTGACCTGTTCTTGTAGCCACACTATTTATACGGCTAGTCCAGTTCAGTTCCTAAACAACAAGAACAAAGAACAAACCAGCACGGGAAACAGGCCCTTCGGCCCAACAAGCCCGCGCCGCCGCATCACCCTACACCTATTCTACCCTGCGTGTCTACGAATAGAAACCCCCGACTGAGCCAGATTCAGGGGAGAATAGTGTCAATTTGGTAAAACCAATCAGCCTAAGAGCAGATCTTTGGGGTGTGGGTTTCTGGTCAATAGTAACCTCCCAGGATGATGTTAGTGGGAGATTTAGCGCTGGGAATGCCATTGAATGTTGTGGGGAGCTGATCAGATTCCCTCTCGTTGGTCATCGCCCGACACTTTGTGTGAATGTGGTTTCTTAGATGACATTCCGCTGAGCAGCAGGTCAGAGAAAGGGCGCATTTTCAGAATCATAGAATCCCGACAGTGCAGAAGGAGGCCGTTCAGCCCATCGAGTCTGCACCGACCACAATCCCACCCAGGCCCCATCCCTGGAAGCCCCACACATTTACCCTGCTCGTCCCCCTGACACTAAGGAGCGATTTAGCACGGCCAATCAACCTGGCACGCACATCTTTGGACTGTGGGAAGAAACTGGAACACCCGGAGGAAGCCCGTGGAGACCATATGCAAGCTCCACAGTGATAGTCACCCAAGGCCAGAACTGAACCCGGGCTCTGTGGCGCATGTCAACAGGTTGACGTGCCTGATGTTGCTCTTGACATGCTCTCCTGCACTCCCCTGGCTTGGTGGAGTGTCTTTTTTTAATTTATTCATTGGACTTGGGTGACGCCAGCTGGGCCCGCATCTCTTGTCTTTCCCTAATTGCCCTTGAGGGGGCAGTTAAGAGTCAGCCGCATTGCTGTGGGTGTCAAGTCACATGTCGGCCTCAGGGCAGGTTGATTGAGAATAGGGTCAAGTAGAGGTTGGTGGTTCTTGTGCCCAAGCTGAGCTCAGAGAGGGAAACAGAGAAAGAAGTGAGTTCAGAGACAGGGCAGAGTGGAAGGCAACATAGAACATAGAACATTACAGCGCAGAACAGGCCCTTCGGCCCACGATGTTGCGCCGACCAGTTACAAAACAATGACCCACTAGCCTAAACCAATCCCTTTTCGTCCATAAACCGAACCACGGATCTCTTAAACGCCCCCAAACTAGGCGCATTTACAACTGCAACTGGCAGGGCATTCCAATCCCTCACCACCCTCTGGGTAAAAACCTCGGAGGAAGTTTGGCAAGGTGGGCGAGTAAGAGGGAGGCGAGTGGCAGACTCAGCTAATTGGACCACCCAAATCTTACTGACAAAGAGTCCATGAGCTTCACACGTTCACTGCTCAGGGTAAGTGTGAAGGGGATGGCGGAGGGAAGAGTGGTTTACACTACAGGCAAAATTGGGGTTGGTTTTAGAATTCCAGAAAGATCCCGGAATTTAAGTAAATCCTGATTGTGTTCATGTGGCTCAACCAGGGGGTGAGATTCATCGGCCGCACTCGCCTGAAAACTAGAGATTCCCGCATGACTTGAATGGACCAGATCTGACACTGAATGGATAAATGGTTGCCCTCAGCACTGTTCAAGTCTGTGTCCTTTTGACTTCGGGAATTGTGCAAGCGGTAGTGATTGTCCTAAGGGCAGTTCCTTTGCATTGAGTAGAATCCCTACAGTAAAGAAAGGGGCCGTTCGGCCCATCGATTCTGCACCAACCACAATCTCACCCAGGTTCTACCCCCACATCCCTACATGTTTGCCCGCTAATCCCTCTAATCTGATCTCAACATGACTCAAACTATCTACACATCCTTTCCCAGACTCATCATCCAGCAAGTCCTTCTCTCTGGTGAATACTGATGCAAAGTACACATTTAATACTACCTATTTCCTCTGGCTCCATGCATAGATTCCCTCCCTTGTCCCTGAGTGGGTCAACCCTTTCCCTGGCTACACTCTTGCTCTTTACTGATGTCTAAAAAGCCTTGGGGTTTTCCTTAATCCTACTGGCCAATGCTTTCTCATGACCCCTTTCAGCCTTTTTTACTCCTTGCTTAAGTTTCTTTCTATTTGCCTTGTATTCCACACTTGCTTTGTTTGTTCCCGGCCTCCGAGCTTTGACAAAAGCTTCCTTTTTCTCTTTGCCGAGGTCCGCAATATCTCTCGTTATCCAAGGTTCCCAAAACTTGCCATACCTATCCTTCATCCTTCGAGGAATGTGTCGGTCCTGAACCCCTCTCAGTTTAAAACTTGAAAGCCTCCCACATGCCGGAGATTGATTTGCCCTCAAACATCTGCCGCCAATTTACATTCTTCAGTTTCTGCTCAATATTGTAATTAGCCTTCCCCCAGTTTAGCACCTTAACTTGAGGACAACACTTAACTTTATCCATCAGTACCTTAAAACTTAGTGAATTGTGGTCACTGTTCCCGAACTGCTCCCCTACTGAAATTTAGAATTCTACCTTTTGGCCCAGACTGATTGTTCTCCACAATTTGAAACTAGTGGAATTATGGTCATTGGTTTCAAAGTGATTCCTCAGTAACACTTCTGTCACCTGCCCTTCCTTATTTCCCAAGAAGGAGGTCAAGTTTTGCCCTCTCTCCAGTTGGGCCATCCGTGTACTCAATGAGAAATTCCCCCTGAACACACTCAACAAATTTCTCTCCGTCCAAGCCTCTGATGCTATGGCTGTCACGTGGGGTAGGAAAGCATTGAAGTATTAAAGAACAAAGAACAATCCAGCACGGGAAACAGGCCCTTCGGCCCAACGAGCCCGCGCCGCCACATCACCCTACACCTATTCTACCCTGCATATCTATGAATGGAACCCTACTCAGTCAGATTCAGGGAAGAAATAGTGTCAATTTGGTAAAAACCGATTAGCCTGAGAGCACATCTTTGGGGTGTGGGAGGAAACCGGAGCGCCCGGAGGAAACCCACGCAACCACAGGGAGAATGCGCAAACTCCCACAGACACAGGCCCAAATCCATGTATCTGCACAGCCAGCAGTGCTAGTCACTGAGCTGTTGCGGCGCCCATCTACCGGTCCAGGATCAAGCACACACACCGACATGAAGTACTAGGCCACTCCTGGAACTTCCAAGAGCAGCCCAGGTATGACCCGCCGTGTGAATGCCCCTCGTTTGACACGAGGTGGACCTCCACCTGTGGAATAAAGTCAAAAATATTAATCTTACAGCCTGCCTTTCCGGTGTCTCCCGAGGTTTAACCCTATTTAATATCCCCTACCATATCCCTCCATTCTCGTTTCACTCATGTGCCTATCTAACTGCATCTTAAACGAGTCCAACGTTCCTGCCTCCACCACCCTACTCGGTAGCGCGTTCCAGACCCCCACAACTCTCTGCGTAAAGAACCTTCTTCTCACCTCCAAATTATACCTCTTCCCCCCTCACCCTTAAATGATGACCTCTGGTGTTCGTATTGTTGAGGTTTTAACTGTACCTTGACGACACAAGCTACTGTCTTGCTCAGGTCCTCCTCCTGGAAATGGTGACTGTGCCAAAGATGCAAATCTTCACCCCCAAGCTGGAGATAATATTGTTACTGAATACCTATGGCTACACACATTACTTGTTGTTGCTGCTGAGCACTTAGTGTACAATAACTCATCCAGAAACCCACAATGATGTTGGTTAGAAATGTGATCAGGCTGAACTGTTGGTGCACACTGTCTGTGCAGTTGAACATGGTAAAAAGTCTGACAACACCAGGTTTAAGTCCAACCGATTTATTTGATAGTAAACTCACAAGCTTTCGGGTTTGTCCCTTTGTCAGGTGAATGGAGAGTTCTGGCCTCAGATAGAGCGTATAAAGCACAGACAGTTGAGAGATTGCTGATTAGAATGCAAATCTTAACACCTAATCTGCTGTTCAAGTCCTAAAGTGGCCGACAATGTGAGTGGAAGGAGCACTGATCACAGTTTAAAGAGATGTGTATTGTCTCCAGACAGTACAGTAAGTGAGGTTTTGCAAACCCAGGCAAGTCACGGGAGTTACAGATAGTGCGACATGAACCCAAGATCCCTGTTGAGACCGTCCTCATGTGTGCGGAACTTGGCTATCAGTCTCTGTTCAGCGACTCTGCGCTGTCGTGTGTCGTGAAGGCCGCCTTGGAGAATGCTTACCCGAAGGTCAGAGGCTGAATGCCCGTGACCACTGAAGTGTTCGCCAACAGGAAGGGAACAGTCTTGCCTGGTGACTGCCTGGGTTTGCAAAACCTCACTTACTGTACTGTCTGGAGACAATACACATCTCTTTAAACTGTGATCAGTGCTCCTTCCACTCACATTATCAGCCACTTTAAGACTTGAACAGCAGGTTAGGTGTAAGGATTCGCATTCTAATCAGTAATCTCTAAACTGTCTGTGCTTTATATGCTCTGTCTGAGGCCAGAACTCTCCATTCACCTGACGAAGGGGCAAACCCCGAAAGCTTGTGAGTCTATTATCAAATAAATCGGTTGGACTAAAACCTGGTGTTGTCAGACTTTTTACTGTGATCAAGTCCCATTACAGACCTTGAAATCAAAAACCAAGTCCAGTACTCCAGTGCAGTACTGGGGGAGTGCTGTATCGATGGAGGTGACTTCTTTCAGTTAAGATGTT
Source organism: Prionace glauca (assembly GCA_037974335.1). Lineage (NCBI taxonomy): Eukaryota > Metazoa > Chordata > Chondrichthyes > Carcharhiniformes > Carcharhinidae > Prionace > Prionace glauca. Next base: position 6,202,816 of record CM075738.1, on the reverse strand, counting down.
AAACCAAATGGTGGGCGGCACAGTAGCACAGTGGGTTAGCACTGCTGCCTCACAGCTCCAGGGACCCGGGTTCGATTCCCGGCTCGGGTCACTGTCTGTGTGGAGGCTGCACATTCTCCTCGTGTCTGCGTGGGTTTCCTCCGGGTGCTCTGGTTTCCTCCCACAGTCCAAAGATGAGCGGGTTAGGTTGATTGGCCGTGCTAAAATTGCCCCATCGTGTTCCTGATGTGCATAGGTTAGAGGGATTAGCGGGTAATACATGTAGGGATATGGGGGGTAGGGCCTGGATGGGACTGTGGTCGGTGCAGACTCGATGGGCTGAATGGCCTCTTTCTGCACTGTGGGGTTTCTAGGATTCAAATCCGCGTAGTCTTTCAGCTGAGTATGAAAGGCCCTGTGGCATTATTTTGCGGAATAGCCGGAAGTTATCCCGAAGATGAATAGTGTGGATGCTGGAATGTGAGAGAGAAAAATGCTGGAAAATCTCAGCCAATCTGACAGCATCTGTAGAGAGAGAGAGAGAGAGAGTACAGCCAATATTTCAAATGTAGATGATGAAAGCTGAGAAAGGGTCATCTGGACTCGAAACGTTGGCTCTATTCTCTCTCTCTCTCCACACGTGCTGTCAGACCTGCTGGGGTTTTCCAGCATTTTTCTGTTTTTGTGGCAAGTTATTCCTGGTGTCCTGGCTGATATTTATCCCACAATCAACAGCACAAAAACAGATGATCACATTGCTGTTCTCTGGGAGCTTGCTGGGCGTCAATTGCCCAGTTTCCGACAATTCGGAAATGAGTTGGCTTCAACAAAAAAAGTCCTCTATCTTCACAGCTCCAGGGTCCTGGGTTTGATTCCCGGCTCGGGTCACTGTCTGTGTGGAGTTTGCACATTCTCCTCGTGTCTGCGTGGGTTTTCTCCGGGTGCTCCGGTTTCCTCCCACAGTCCAAAGATGTGCGGGTTAGGTTCATTGGCTATGCTAAAATTGCCCCTTAGTGTCCTGGGATGTGTAGGTTAGAGGGATTAGCAGGTAAATGTGTAGGGATATGGGGATAGGGTCTGGGTGGGATTGTGTTCGGTGCAGACTCGATGGGCCGAAGGGCCTGTTTCTGCACTGTAGGGTTCTATGCTGGTTCTATATGCAGGGTAGAATAGGTACAGGGTGATGTGGCGGCGCGGGCTCGTTGGGCCGAAGGGCCTGTTTCCCGTGCTGGGTTGTTCTTCTTCTTCTATCGGCTGTGAAGCATGTTTGGGGCTGTCCTTTCATAGAACCCTACAGTGCAGAAACAGGCCCTTCGGCCCATCGAGTCTGCACCGAACACAATCCCACCCAGACCCTATCCCCATATCCCTACACATTTACCTGCTAATCCCTCTAACCTACACATCCCTAGACACTAAGGGGCAATTTTAGCATAGCCAATGAACCTAACCCACACATCTTTGGACTGTGGGAGGAAACCGGAGCACCCGGAGAAAACCCACGCAGACACGAGGAGAATGTGCAAACTCCACATAGGCAGTGACCCGAGCCGGGAATCGAACCCAGGACCCTGGAGCTGTGAAACAGCAGTGCTAACCCACTGTGCTACCGTGCCGCCCCTGGGGCAATGAAAGGCGCTCCGTAAATGCACGCCTTTCACCTTGGGCGGCACAGTGCTGAGCACTGCTGCCTCGCAGCTCCAGGGACCAGCCCCGGTTCACTGTCTGTGTGGGAGTTTGCACGTTCTCCCCGTGTCTGCGTGGGTTTGCTCCGGGTGCTCCCGTTTCCTCCCGCACTCCAAAGATGTTGAATGGATTGGCCATGCTAAATTGCCCCGGGTGTCAGGAGGACAAGGGGCTGGATGGGATTGTTGGTGCAGGCTCGATGGGCTGAATGGCCGCCTCCTGCACTGTAGAGATGCTATGATATTGGTTACCTCGGTGCTGATGTCTACAGGTGGGATCTTCCTGTTGTGCAGAAGCCGTGAAGTTTGGCTGTGTTACTCACGAGGTTCCCTCTCTCCTTTCCAGGGCCGCTCTCTCAGGGAAAGTTCGACACGGCGAGCTCAGAGACGCAGCTTTAACCCACCCAGTTTTATGGAAGACGACACTGTGGACTTCCCGGATGAGCTGGATACCTCATTTTTTGCGAGGGTGAGATTCCGTCGCGCGCGCACGCTGCAGATCCCGGCATTGTTGCTTGGAAAGTTCCCTGATCTAACCTTGCCCCCTGATCTATTTTCCCCCTGCTCGAGGAAAGCCAATTTCGGATTGTTCCAAAGAATTGAAGCAGACGTTCGGTTTGAACGGGAATTCTGAACGAAACAAGGAACAGATTTACCTTTCAGATTGGAATGTGTGTGTTTGTCCATTTGCCAGGGTTACGCTCAGTTCTTAACACTTCGGATCAATCTGTTTTTGAAATGAGGGGAAGATCTCATTGAGACGTATAAGATGATGAATGGGATGGATAGGATAGAGGTGGAGAGGCTCTTCCCGCTCAAAAAAGACAGTAGGACTAGGGGACACAGCCTCAAGATAAAGGGGGAGGCGGTTTAGAACGGAGTTGAGGAGGAACTTCTTCACTCAAAGGGTGGTGAATCTCTGGAATTCTCTGCCTGTTCAAGTGGTGGAGGCTGCCTCGCTAAATATTTTTAAGAAGCGGGTTGATGGGTTTTTGATAAGAGAGGGGATTAAGAGTTATGGGGACAGGGCGGGAATGTGGAACTGAGCCACGACAGATCAGCCATGATCTTATTGAATGGCGGGGCAGGCTCGAAGGGCCAGATGGCCTACTCCTGCTCCTATTTCTTATGTTCTTATGTTCAATCAACATTGAGGCAGGGAATGAACTCCTGACATCAAATCCCTCAGACACTGCTACTTCTGACCCTCTGTCCAACCACACTGACCTCCCACAACACCGCAAGGTGATTTCCTTGATTTCGGGAGCTGTTGAAAGCTCTGAAGGAACAACAATTGTTCTTCATGTAAGGCGCAAGGTAACCTTTTTATTTTGGGAAAGGACACCGGAGCGAATGGGACAAAATTTCTCAACAAAGGCTGGGTCCACCGCAGAGAGGGGTCAAAATGGAAATCTCTCATGAGATGTCTTGAGTGTAGAGAGTTGAGTTGAAATGGGCTGTGCGTGTCTGGAACAAGCGGTGCAGCCACGTAATGAATGGTCTCCCAATCTGCAGAGAAAGCTGGATCTTCTGCCCAGTTTGTGCCGAGTCTCCCCACACGCCAGGCTCCGCACACGGGCTCAGTGCAGGCCTCAGGCCCGAATTGCTGACCGCAGGGAACTGCCATGGCTAGCATCAAGTTTTAATATTGTGAGTTCAACGGTCTCTTCAGCCGATCTCATGCATTAGGCCACTATCTAGATTTCCCGCCCCCAACCCCCGTTTATTTCTTTCTCAATGAGTCAGAGATGCTTTTCCCCAAATACGAGACACTACAAGGGGTCGTGAACGAAGGCCAGCCCATCTCACAAACCAGCTGCCCATCCATTGCCACTGTCTAGTCTTGCCGCTGCCTCGGAAAAGCAGCCAGCATAATCAAGGACCCCACGCACCCCGGACATTCTCTCTTCCACTTTATTCTATTGGGCAGTGGATACAAAATCTGAAATCATGAAACAACCGACTCAAGAACAGCTTCTTCCCTGTTGCAATCAAACTTTTGAATGGACCTACCTCACATTTAAGTTGATCTTTCTCTACACCCTCGCTGTGACTGTAACACTACATTCTGCACTCTCTCCTTTCCTTCTCTATGAACGGTACGCTTTGTATAGCACGCAAGAAACAATACTTTTCGTTGTCTACTAATAAAAAGAACATAGAACACTACAGCACAAACAGGCCCTTCGGCCCACAAGTTGCGCCGATCATATCCATACCTACCAGGCCTATCTATAACTTTCAATCCCATTATGACCATAATAAATCAAATACTCCACACAGGAAAACTTAGTACAATGCAGCAGTCTTGTTGTTTCCTCCTAAAAAAAGACAGTAGGACTAGGGGGCACAGCCTCAAGGTAAAGGGAAGGCGGTTTAGAACAGAGTTGAGGAGGAACTTCTTCACTCAAAGGGTGGTGAATCTCTGGAATTCTCTGCCCGTTGAAGTAGTGGAGGCTGCCTCGCTGAATATTTTTAAGAAGCGGGTTGATGGGTTTTTGATAAGAGAAGGGATTAAGGGTTATGGGGAGAGGGCGGGAAGGTGGAGCTGAGTCACGACAGATCAGCCATGATCTTATTGAATGGCGGGGCAGGCTCGAAGGGCCAGATGGCCTACTCCTGCTCCTATTTCTTATGTTCTTATGAACCACATTCTAAAAAATAACCCTTAAATCTATTTCCCTAGATGGCCAAAACTGCTCACTATTCCAGGATCACCCTGGACCGCGACAGTAACCTGCAACTCATCTTCTCAATTGCAAACTTCATACATCTCTTTCCCCTTCTTCCTCCACTCTCACCTCCTACAATTTATTTCTTCCGACGATTGGGTACATCCAGTAGCTGCCTCTGTCACTTCCCTTCCTTATTCGAGCTCACAGAGCCAGACTTCCCCAAAGACCCCCACTCCCCTAATCCAGGACTTGGATTTGTCTCCCCTCGGAATCTCTCCCCAGCTCATCTTGTCCTCAAAAGCCACCTCCCTTAACAATTTTCCCACGAAACTGGAGGGATTTCCCACTCAAGAGGGATTGTGGTCGATGCAGACTCGACGGGCCGAATGGTCCTCCCGTACTGCCTGATTCTAGGAAACTGCTGGCCCACCCAGTCTCCCTCCGTTGCTACTGGTTCCCTGCCCTCAGATGGTGATCCCTCTCCTCAAAACATCAACCCTTGATCCCTCTGTTCTTTGACAACACTCACCTGATCCCAGTGGATCCCTTCAACCAGGTGTCCGACCCTGCTCCCGTGTTTAAACAGTTCTTATCAAAGTGACAAATGTTCGCTCCTCATCCTGTCTGCAGCCTCTGACTGGGTTTAGAACATAGAACCTTACAGTGCAGAAACAGGCCCTTCGGCCCATCGAGTCTGCACCGAACACAATCCCACCCAGACCCTATCCCCATATCCCTACACATTTTACCTGCTAATCCCTCTAACCTACACATCCCAGGACACTAAGGGGCAATTTTAGCATAGCCAATGAACCTAACCCGCACATCTTTGGACTGTGGGAGGAAACCGGAGCACCCGGAGAAAACCCACGCAGACACGAGGAGAATGTGCAAACTCCACACAGACAGTGACCCCCGAGCCGGGAATCGAACCCAGGACCCTGGAGCTGTGAAGCAGCAGTGCTAACCACTGTGCTACCGTGCCGCCCCACCATCCTTCTGCACTGTTTTCTGCTGAGTGGGCCTGCTCTCGGCTGGTTCTAGAGAATCACCTTCATTAGCTTCTGTTCCTCGTCTTAAGCCATTAGCTCAGGTGTCCTCCATAGCCCCTTTCTGCTTCTCATCTGAGTGCTGCCCACTCTGCAATCTCATCTGTCAACACAACCTTACCTTTCATGTACGTGGCTCTACCTCAGCTTCCCCGCTGCTGTAACCTCTCTATTACCCAACATCCGTTACTGAAATTCGCCCCAGTTAAATATTATTCTGGCTCCTGTCGCCAGCTCCATTTACTAGCGACCAGACCCATCCCACCCCTCGGCCACTGTGTGAGGCCAAACCAGACTATTTACAACTTTGGTGTCGTAGTTGATCACATGTTGAGCCTCGAACCATATATTCAAACCGTCACTGAGATCATTTGTTTCCACTCTCTGAGATCTCCTGCTTCCATTGCTGCCTCAGGTCCTCTGCTGTATAACGCACCTCCATGCCCGTGTCTTCTTGAAACTCGACTACTCACTCCTGGCTGGCCTCTCACATTCTCCCCTCAGTGAACGCGATACCATCCACGTGCTAACTCATAGCGACCTATATTCTCCCATCATCCCTCTTCATAGTTCTCAGCTTAGCAATGTCACAATTGTAAAATTCATAGTACCATAGAGACCGAGCAGCTGAGGCCTTTCGGCTCATTGAGTCCGCACTGACTCTCTGACAGAGTATCTTACCCAGGCCCTCTCCCCAATCTTTGTAATTCCTCCATCACATTGCCCACGGCCAATCCATCTCGACTACATATCTTTGGGAGATGGTCGGAAACTGGAGCCCTGGCGGAAACCCACACAGGCACGGGGGGAATGTGCAGAATACACACAGACAGTGACCCAAGCTGGCAACCAAAGTTGGGCCCCTTGCACTAAGAGGCAGCAGTGCTCACCACCGTGCTGCCTCATGCTTGGCCTTGCCCCTTCCTACCTTTATAACATCCTCCAGTCCAACAGCATTCCCAGGTATCTGTTGTCTTGACCATGCCTCATTTGATATCATTGAGACGTATCAGATGATGAATGGGATGGATAGGATAGAGGTGGAGAGACTCTTCCCGCTCAAAAAAGACAGTAGGACTAGGGGGCACAGCCTCAAGATAAAAGGGGGCATTTTAGATCGGAGTTGAGGAGGAACTTCTTCACTCAAAGGGTGAATCTCTGGAATTCTCTGCCCGTTGAAGTGGTGGAGGCTGCCTCGCTAAATATTTTTAAGAAGCGGATTGATGGGTTTTTGATAAGAGAGGGGATTAAGGGTTATGGGAGAGGGCGGGAAGGTGAAACTGAGCCACGACAGATCAGCCATGATCTTATTGAATGGCGGGGCAGGCTCGAAGGGCTAGATGGCCGACTCCTGCTCCTATTTCTTATGTTCTTTTGATAGCCACTGATCAGGTGGCTCCCTCCGCCTCTTTTCCTCTCCCCCCCCCCCCCCCCCCCCCCCCCCCATCCTTTAAGATGCTCTGTGAAACTCGTCTCTGAGCAAGCCTTTGGCCGTAATATCTCCGGCTGTGGAAGAGTGTCAGGTTCTGCTTCATAATGTCCTTGTGAAGTCCCTTCGGATATTGACCATAATTGTGACCGAGCACGAGTTCTTTGCCAAACTGCTGCGTCTCAATATCAATTCCCCTTTGGGCTGGCGTTAGTTTTCTTTCTCTCTTCCACGATGTGTTCCACTCTGCTGTTGAGCCACTCCAGCAGCAGATTCGGTGCCAATCTCCCTGCATTGTCTCCTGCTCCAATTATATCTGAGGCAATCTGGAGCAGAAAATTCTGAGCATGAACTTTGGCAATGCTTGGGAGCTTTTCTCGTAGTGCTGGTTAGGGCTCTGTGCTCCAGTGTTTCATTTTAATGAGTAAAGAATGAATTGAATGGCTAGGAATCCCAATGGACAGTCTGAAGTTCTAAAGATGAACTTTTAGCCCATTCAGTCACTTGGCCACTGAGTTGTAACTATTTGCTTCGCCTACTGTGGATTTCTGCTTGTAGTATTTCATGTTGAGACTGCCTATGACAAAAGCCCCCTCTGAAACTGGGAATGCTTATCTCCACTTTGAATCCCGACAGTGCAGAAGGAGGCCATTCAGCCCATCAAGTCTGTACCAAGCACAATCCCATCCAGGCTTTTAAGCCCATAGCCCCATACATTTACCCTGCCAATCCCTCTAACCTACACACCACGGGACACTGAGGCAGAATTTAGCATGGCCAGCCCACCTAACCAGCACGTTTTTGTTTTGGACTATGGGAGGAAATCGGAGCACCCGGACGAAACCCATGCGGACACGGGGAGAAGGTACAGCCTCCACACAGACAGTGACCCAAGCCGGGAATGCAGGTCCCTGGTGCTGTGAAGCAGCAGTGCCACTGCGCTGCCCTTTGCTATCTCCTTCATCAGAATCATCGAACCCTACAGTGCAGAAAGAGGCCTTTCAGCCCATCGAGTCTGTACAATCCCACCAGGCCCTATCCCCATGTCTCTACATATTATACCCACTAAACCCTCTAACCGACGCATCCCCTACACTAAGGGGCAATTTCTTCGCATGGCCAATCACCCGAACCCGCACATCTTTGGACTGTGGGAGGAAACCGGAGCACCCGGAGGAAACCCACGCAGACACGGGGAGAATGTGCAGACTCCACACAGACAGTGACCCGAGCCGGGACTCGAACCCAGGACCCTGGAGCTGTGAAGCAGCAGTGCGAACCCACTGTGCTACCGTGCCTTCAGAGTTTAAGAAGGTTTTAATTCTGGGAGGTGCAGCTCGATCAGAGGAAACCACATTTGTAACAAGACTGCTCCAAGGGGAAAAACAAGTCATGACGGGACAGTGTCCATGACTTGTTCTGCAATTCACGTCTCCCATCGCCAACATTACCCCCAGAGTTTCTCAGACTCTGGGTTAAACTTGTCTGAAAGCACGTAAACAACACTGGGAGGAAACATTCCCACAATAGCCTTCCTGTCTTTCCTATTCCAGTCGTCCAGCCATGCTGGCAAACTGTGCCCTGTGTGGGAGAGCTGTGTCTGCGCCCAGTTGTGAGTCACACTCGGGTCTCCAGCTTGAAGCCCCCTCTCATCTCTGTTGTACGTTGAATGAACACCTCCCTGCTTGCTGCAATGTGTTCGCGTGCTGAATCATCGACTTCACAGAGAGATCAGCACTCTCTTGAGAACAGGCATGTGAAAAGTATCGTAAAGCAATAGTCAATGTTTTTTTTTAATCGAGAGACACGGTGCTCCAACCATGATATGGAAAGGCAGAATCTCACTATTTGTTGGATTTTTTTTGCAGTGTTTAGCTGCAGGAGAATATATCAGTTCTCAGCTTTGTAGAATATCAGCTTCTTTAGAGAATGACATGCAGCTTTGCACTGTTTAACGTTGAATACTAATTAGCCAGTGCAGATAGCATAATTTAAGAGAATCCCCATTGTTCTGATATTGTCCTTATTTGATACACAATGATGGATAAACATAAGAACATAAGAAATAGGAGCAGGAGTCGGCCATCTAGCCCTTCGAGCCTGCCCCGCCATTCAATAAGATTATGGCTGATCTGTCGTGGCTTAGTTCCACATTCCGGCCCTCTCCCCATAACCCTTAATCCCCTCGCTTATCAAAAACCCATTCTTGAAAATATTTAGCGAGGCAGCCTCCACCACTTCAACGGGCAGAGAATTCCAGAGATTCACCACCCTTTGAGTGAAGAAGTTCCTCCTCAACTCCATTCTAAACCGCCTCCCCTTTATCTTGAGGCTGTGCCCCCTAGTCCTACTGTCTTTTTTGAGCAGGAAGAATCTCTCCACCTCTATCCTATCCATCCCATTCATCATCTTATACGTCTCAATGAGATCTCCCCTCATTCTTCTAAACTCTAACGAGTACAAGCCTAGTTTATTCAGCCTCTCCTCATAGCTCAACCCCCTCAACTCCGGTATCAGCCTAGTAAACCTTCTCTGCACTCCCTCCAAGGCCAAAATATCCTTGCGCAGGTGCGGCGTCCAAAACTGCACACAGTACTCCAGCTGCGGCCTCACCAATGCCCTATACAGCTGCAGCAAGACCTCCTTACTTTTATATTCAATCCCCCTCGCTATGAAGGCCAGCATCCCATTCGCCTTCCTGACCACCTGCTGCACCTGCAAGCTGGGTTTTTGCGACTCATGCACAAGGACCCCGAGGTCCCTCTGCACCGTCGCCTGCTGAAGACTGGATAAACAAGAGAAAACCTACGGAATGGAATGCTGAGGAAACTCTCATTGCCAAAGTTTATTTATTATTTATCTATCAGTCACAAGTAAACTTGGATTAACGCAGTGAAGTTACTGTGAAAATCCCCACACTCCAGCGCCTGTTGGGATACGCCGAGAGAGAATTTGGCATGGTCAGTCCATTTGACGGACGCGCATTTCAGATTTTGTGTGAGGAAGCCGGAGAACCCGGAGGAAACCCATGCCGACACGGGGAGAATGTGCAGACTCCGCATAGACCCAAGCCGGGAATCGAACCTGGGTCCCTGGTGCTGTGACGCAGCAATGCTAATCACTGGACCAGTGCTCTGAGTGTTCTTTGATCGTTAGCTATCACAGAGTCCCAACAGTGCAGAACCCTAGAACCCTACAGTGCAGAAACAGGCTCTTCGGCCCATCGAGTCTGCACCGAACACAGTCTCACCCAGACCCTATCCCCATATCCCTACACATTTACCTGCCAATCCCTCTAACCTACACATCCCAGGACACTAAGGGGCAATTTTAGCATAGCCAATGAACCGAACCCGCACATCTTTGGACTGTGGGAGGAAACCGGAGCACCCGGAGAAAACCCACGCAGACACGAGGAGAATGTGCAAACTCCACACAGGCAGTGACCCGAGCCGGGAATCGAACCCAGGACCCTGGAGCTGTGAAGCAGCAGCGCTAACCCACTGTGCTACCGTGCCGTTTGGCCATTTGGCCCATTGAGCCAAGAGAAACAACAATTCGCACCCACACCCACCTCCCCCGGCTCTCTTCCCGTAACCCTACGCATTTACTCTGCGAATCTCCCCAACGCTGGGGGGGGAAATTTAGCCTGGCCAATCTACCTAACCCGCATATCTTTGGAGTGTGGGAAGAAACCGGAGCACCCGGAGGAAACCCACGCAGACACGTGGAGAATGTGCAAACTCCACACAGACAGTCACCCAAGCCAGGAATCGAACCCGGGTAATGATAGCAGATAGAGAAAACTCAATAATGCTTTGCAACTGAAGAGATCGTAATTTTTCGTCCATGAGAGTTTTCATTAGGAACGTCCTCACGAGACAGTTCTGGATTTTGTTGAGATTACTTGAGCAGCAGTATTTTACAGGTGCTGAGTTGGGCGGAATGGGTTAAGCCTGAGATGAGCTGTTTATTGTGAGTTGAGTCCTCACGTGGAAGCGACAAGACTCCGGTCTATCGAAACTCATCATTCTCATGCTGCAATATCACCATCTAGTGGCATTGTGCAGCAAAGGGCAACCTCTTGTAACCCAACGAGAGAGGGATGTGTACAGCTCATTACCGAACTCACGTTTAACAGTGATGGCTCGATTACGAGCAGAACTTAATGGTCTTAACCTCGCTGAGATGTTTCTCTCTTGAATTTTGTAATTTCTTTTGGCCAGGAAGGAGTCCTCCCTGAAGAGTTGTCCACCTACCCTGACGAGGTGTTCGAACCTGCAGAGAGTGCGAAGGAGGCAGAGGCGAACTCTCTCGATCAAACTGACCTGACCGGCAGTGCCTTGGACAAGAGCGAGCTCGAAAGAAGTCACCTGATGCTGTAAGTCGCTCGCCTTCCACCGAGCGAGCAAAGAGTGGGCCCCACAATGGGCGTCCTGCAGGGATTGACTTGTTGGGGAAAAGAGATGGTTAAAACCACATAACGTGAAGGTTGTATCAAGTCCTAATGTAGATAAACTCTCTGGTCTGGATGGCTGGTTGATGATGCAGAGTTGGGCCAACAGTGCGGGTTCAATTCCCGGACCAGCTGAGGTTATTTTGTGAAGACCCACCTTCCCCTTCTCGACCTTGCCCCTCGCCTGAGATGTGGTGATCCTGGGGTTAAATGGCCACCAGGTTTATAAGATTATGAAGGGGACAGATGGAGTAAATGGTGGTAAGCTTTTTCCGCTATTAGAAATGGATAGAACGAGGGGTCACGGGCTTAGGGTGAGGGGGGCTAGGTATAAGACTAATATTAGAGGGCAGTTTTTCACACAAAGGGTAGTGGGGATGTGGAATGCACTGCCGAGTGAGGTGGTGGAAGCAGGCACGCTAGGGTTGTTCAAGAGTCACTTGGACAGCCACATGAGCGGTCTACATATAGGGGGATATAGCAGGCCTTACTAAGCATTGTAGGCTTGGGGTCAGTTTTAGCCTCAGGGATATAGAGTCTTTAATAATGAAATTTTTATCCACAGGCATTTAAGTCCAGCAAGGGGCATGCGGGCGGCAGGTTGTGGTGGGCTGCTCTTGGATATTGCTTCGGGAGTTGCCTACTGCTTCATGTCGTTGGTGTGCGTAAACTGGACCATCTCAAGAGCATCATGACAGCTCAGAGACTATCTCTGTTGCTGTGCGGACACATGGATTTGGGCCTGTGTCCGTGGGAGTTTGCGCGTTCTCCCCGTGGTTGCGTGGGTTTCCTCCGGGTGCTCCGGTTTCCTCCCACATCCCAAAAATGTGCTTTTAGGCTGATTGATTGGGTAACAAATTGTCCCTATATTGGACCTCCCTGATCCTCACACATTAGGCATGGACTAAAATCATGAATAGGTCACTGACCATGGGACGGCAGCGCGGGCTCGTTGGGCCGAAGGGCCTGTTTCCCGTGCTGTGTTGTTCTTTGTTCTTTGTTCAGTCAGTCCTCCCCCTCAAAGGGCAGAGCAGTCTGTGGTCACCTGGGATTATGGCGACCTTGGCGTTCAGTTCTCTGAAAACGCTCGTGGGTGAAATTGATCTGACTCCACTTGGTTTTAGCTGAAGCGAGGGACAGGCCAAGAACAGCATTGAGTTGAGTGCACCAATTCTTATATTCAGCAGATTTATCTGTCTGATCAGCTGACCTTTTAGTATTCCTTCCAAAAACGAGTAGAAAACACCATGCAGTGTGGTTGATCCCACCCCCTCCTCTCTCAGGCACATAAAAGCTCAAAATTTACGATATTATCATAATTTTATTCCGTAGGAGGATTGGAGTCTCACGTTTAATACGACACAGAGGTTATTCAGCCCATTGAGTCCATGCTGTCCCTCTGGAGAGCCATGATAGTTCCTTTCCCCATGTTCCCTTCTTTGTACTCTGCAGACCCCTTCGATCTAAAGAATAACTTGCTACACGGCTTGCCTCTACCTCGTGCACTTCCCTCACTCTCAGGATCAGGAGCTGCTGTCTTCAATCCTGAGATCTTAGTATCGTAGAACAACTACAGCACAAACAGGCCCTTCGGCCCACAAGTTGCAGCGATCTAGGTGTATGTGTAGGAGGGATCTAGCTGTATGTGTACATAGATCCCTGAAAGTTGGGAGTCAAGTAGATAAGGTTGTTAATAAGGCATACGGTGTCTTGGCGTTTATTGGTAGGGGGATTGAATTTAGGAGTCGCAGCGTCATGTTGCAACTGTACACAACTCTGGTGCGGCCGCACTTGGAGTACTGTGTGCAGTTCTGGTCCCCACATTACAGGAAGGATGTGGAGGCTTTGGAGAAGGTGCAGAGGAGGTTTACCAGGATGTTGCCTGGTATGGAGGGGAGGTCCTATGAGGAGAGGCTGAGGGATTTGGGGTTGTTTTCGCTGGAAAGAAGGCGGCTAAGAGGGGATCTTATTGAAACATATAAGATGATTAGAGGTTTAGATAGGGTGGATAGTATTAGCCTTTTTCCTCTGATGGAGAAATCTAGCATGAGGGGGCATGGCTTTAAATTAAGGGGTGGTAGTTATAGAACATAGAACATTACAGCGCAGAACAGGCCCTTCGGCCCACGATGTTGCGCCGACCAGTTACAAAACAATGACCCACTAGCCTAAACCAATCCCTTTTCATCCATAAACCTATCCACAGATCTTTTAAACGCCCCCAAACTAGGAGCATTTACAACTGCAGCTGGCAGGGCATTCCAGTCCCTCACCACCCTCTGGGTAAAGAACCTACCCCTGACATCTGTCCTATAACTACCCCCCCTTAATCTAAAATCGTGCCCCCTCGTGCTAGCTTTCTCCATCCTAGGAAAAAGGCTATCACTATCTACCCTGTCTAAACCTCTAATCATCTTATATGTTTCAATGAGATCCCCTCTTAGCCGCCTTCTTTCCAGCGAAAACAACCCCAAATCTCTCAATCTCTCCTCATAGGATCTCCCCTCCATACCAGGCAACATCCTGGTAAACCTCCTCTGCACCCTCTCCAAAGCCTCCACATCCTTCCTGTAATGTGGGGACCAGAACTGCACACAGTACTCCAAGTGCGGCCGCACCAGAGATGTGTACAGTTGCATCATGACGCTGCGACTCCTAAATTCAATCCCCCTACCAATAAACGCCAAAACTCCGTATGCCTTCTTAACAACCTTATCCACTTGATTCCCAACTTTCAGGGATCTATGTACACATACACCTAGATCCCTCTGCTCCTCCACACTATTCAAAGTCCTCCCGTTAGCCCTATACTCAACACATCTGTTATTCCTACCGAAATGAATTACCTCACACTTCTCCACATTAAACTCCATTCGCCACCTCTCAGCCCAGCTCTGCAACCTTTCTAAGTCATCCTGCAAACTATGACACCCTTCCTCACAATCTACCACACCTCCGACTTTGGTGTCATCAGCAAACTTATTAATCCACCCAACTATACCCTCATCCAGATCATTAATAAAAATTACAAACAGCAGTGGCCCCAAAACAGATCCCTGAGGCACACCACTTGTAACCGAACTCCATGACGAATATTTCCCATCAGCCACCACTCTCTGTCTCCTATCTGCTAGCCAATTCCTGATCCAATTACCTAGATCACCCCCAATCCCATACATCTGCATTTTCTGCAGAAGCCTACCATGGTGAACCTTATCAAACGCCTTGCTAAAATCCATATACACCACATCAACTGCCTTACCCCTATCCACCCTCTTTGGTCACTTATAGGACGGATGTCAGGGGTAGGTTCTTTACCCAGAGGGTGGTGAGGGACTGGAATGCCCTGCCTGCTGCATTTGTAAATGCGCCTAGTTTGGGGGGGTTTAAGAGATCCGTGGATAGGTTTATGGACAAAAAGGGATTGGTTTAGGTTAGTGGGTCATTGTTTTGTAACTGGTCGGTGTAACATCGTGGGCCGAAGGGCCTGTTCTGCGCTGTTATGTTCTATGTTCTATCATATCCCTTCCTCCTAGGCTTACCTATAAATCTCAATTCTGTTAAGTCCCGTTTACTCATCCAGAAGTCTCTTAAAAGACCCTATCGAATTTGCCTCCACCACCACCGAAGGCAACCGATTCCACTCACTCACCACCCTCTGAGTGAAAAACGTAACCCCTGACGTCTCCTCTGTACCCCTGTATCTTCTCGGCTGCCTGAGATTTTCCAGCAATGAGAACTTGGGGTTCCTGCAACATGGTTAGCACTGCTGCCCCCTCAGTGCCAGGGACCCAGGATCGATTCCCTGCTGGGGTCGCTGTCTGTGCAGAGTTTGCATGTTCTCCCCGTGTCTGTGCGGGTTTCCTCCCACAGCCTGATAGACGTGCTGGTTAGGTGCATTGGTCATGCTAAATTCTCCCTCGGTGTACCCGAACAGGGGCCGGAGTGTGGCGACTAGAGGATTTTCACAGTAACTTCATTGCGGTGTTAATGTAAGCTGACTTGTGAAAGTAAATAAAATGGACAGGAAAATGGCGGGAAAAAAATGTTTCAGTAGCACATTAGGGGGAAATAAAAGCATATTTACACAAGGAAACTGAGTACATTAGAGTGCGGTAGGAAGTCTGACAACACCAGGTTTAAGTCCAACTGATTTATTTCAGAGTAAACTCACTAGCTTGCGAGGTTAACCTCTTCATCAGGTGAATGTTAACCCCGAAAGCTTGTGAGTTTACTATCGAATAAGGAGTCTTAGTAGCGTTGAAGAGCAGAAGGATCTCGGGGTCCGGGTCCACAGGACTCTTAAATCGGCCTCGCAGGTGGAGGAGGTGGTCAAGAAGGCGTATGGTGTACTGGCCTTCATTAATCGAGGGATTGAGTTTAGGAGTCGGGAGGTAATGCTGCAACTTTACAGGACCCTTGTCAGGCCTCATTTAGAATACTGTGCGCAGTTCTGGTCGCCTCACTATAGGAAAGACGTAGAAGCTATTGAAAAGGTGCAGAGGAGATTTACAAGGATGTTGCCTGGACTGGGAGGCATGCCTTATGAAGATAGGTTGAGGGAGCTGGGACTCTTTTCCCTAGAGAGGCGAAGGTTGAGAGGCGACCTGATAGAAGTTTATAAAATGTTGAGAGGAATAGATAGGGTGGACTCTCAGAGGCTATTTCCCCGGGTTGAAATGGTCGCTACGAGAGGACACAGATTTAAGGTGCGGGGAGGGAAGTACAGAGGTGATGTTAGGGGTAAGTTTTTCACTCAGAGGGTGGTGAGTGAATGGAATCGGCTGCCGTCGTCGGTGGTGGAGGCGAACTCGCTGGGGTCTTTTAAAAGACTTCTGGATGAGTATATGGGGTTTAATGGGATTGGGGGTTATAGATAGTTCTATAGATTGGTGGGGTTGATGTGATCGGCGCAACTCGAGGGCCGAAGGGCCTGTTTGTGCTGTAATGTTCTATGTTCTAAACCTGTCGGACTTGAACCTGGTGTTGTCAGACGACTTACCGTGTTCACCCCAGTCCAACGCCGGCATCTCCACATTGTACATGAGAGTGGTCAAGGGGAGTCAATCATAGTCATTGTGAACACGTTTGAAACTTGTCAATGTTTGACAAAGCCTTCCTCATTTTCTTTCCTCAGCCCGTTGGAACGGGGCTGGCGGAAGCAGAAAGAAGGGGCACCGGCCCAGCCCAAGGTGCGCTTACGGCAGGAGGTGGTGAGTGTGAGTGGCCAGAGGAGAGGCCAGCGCATTACCATCCCTGTGAAGAAACTACTGGCCAAGGAAAAGCGACCCTACGGACTGGGGATGGTGGGAAAGCTAACGAATCGAACGTACCGCAAGCGGATCGACAGCTACGTGAAGAAACAAATAGATAATATGGACGATCACCGGTAAGAATTGGACCCCGGTGTGAATTCGCAAACTTCCCGAGCGTTACTTCGGAACAGCACCTTCCTGGACATTTTAACTCTGTTTCATGAGAAATTTGCTTGAAGGCAAGAAGGCGAATGGGATGCCGGCCTTTACAGCGAGGGGGATTGAATATAAAAGCAGGGAGGTCTTGCTGCAACTGTATAGGGCATTGGTGAGGCCGCAGCTGGAGTACTGTGTGCAGTTTTGGTCGCCGCACTTGTGGAAGGATATATTGACCTTGGAGGGAGTGCAGAGAAGGTTCACCAGGCTGATACCGGAGATGAGGGGGTTGGACTATGAAGAGACTCTGAATAGTCTGTAGAGTTGAGAAGGCTAAGGGGGGATCTTATAGAGACATATAAGATGCAGAAGGGGCTAGATAGGGTAGAGGTAGAGAGATTCTTCCCGCTCAGAAAGGACAGCAGGAGTCAAGGGCGCAGCCTCAAGATAAGGGGAGGGGACGGGGGCAGTTTAGATCAGAGTTGAGGAGGAACTTCTTCACTCAAAGGGTGGTGAATCTCTGGAATTCTCTGCCCGTTGAAGTGGTGGAGGCTGCCTCGCTAAATATATTTAAGTCATGGGTAGATAGGTTTCTGATAGACAGGGGAATTAAGGGGAGAAAGCGGGTAAGTGGAACTGATCCCTATCAGATCAGCCATGATCTTATTGAATGGCGGGGCAGGCTCGAAGGGCTAGATGGCCGACTCCTACTCCTATTTCTTATGTTCTTATGTTGGATGTCTCTATTTTGGGGCACTATTTAAAGTACCAGTGACCATTCCTCCTTTTTAATTCATTGTGCCATTTGTGATAACGGCTCGACAGGCACTGGATTAACTCTTCCACCAAACTCAAGAACTTAACTTTGATGTGTGGACCTGGACAGTAATTACAGCAAATTAAAGTCACAGAGGTTTAAAGCATGGGAACAGGCCCTTCAGCCCCAGTTGTCCATGCTGCCCCTTTTATTTAATAACCACCATGCTCATCCCAATTGCCTGCATTTGGCCCATGTCCCTCTATACCCATGTAACTGTCTAAACACTTTTAAAAAGACAAAATTGTACCCACCTCCGGCAGCTTGTTCCAGACACTCACCATCCCCTGTGTGGGGGGCAAAAGAACTGTCCCTCTGGACACTTTTGTACCTCTCCCCTCTCAGCTTGGGCGGCACGGTAGCACAGTGGTTAGCACTGCTGCTTCACAGCTCCAGGGTCCTGGGTTCGATTCCCGGCTCGGGGTCACTGTCTGTGTGGAGTTTGCACATTCTCCTCGTGTCTGCGTGGGTTTTCTCCAGGTGCTCCGGTTTCCTCCCACAGTCCAAAGATGTGCGGGTTAGGTTCATTGGCTAGGCTAAAATTGCCCCTTAGTGTCCTGGGATGTGTAGGTTAGAGGGATTAGCAGGTAAGTGTGTAGGGATATGGGGATAGGGTCTGGATGGGATTGTGTTCGGTGCAGACTCGATGGGCCGAAGGGCCTGTTTCTGCACTGTAGGGTTCTATGGTTCTATGTAGCTTAAACCTCCATTTAAACATGGCAGCCCAGTGTGATCCTGTCTTTGCCCAGTGGCCAAGCACGGCATATCTCACAGGGAATATTGCTAAAAACAGGAGCCCCAGCCAACCTCCCTCCCTGCTCTCCTGCCCGGACCAGTTGTTACAGTGCACAAGGAGGCCATTTGGCCCATTGTGTCTCTGCTAACCCTTCAAACAAGCGCCTCCCCTGATACCATTCCCCTGCCTTCTCCCTATTACCCAACACATTGTTCCTTTCTGTGAACAGTCTCATTCCCTTCTGAATGTTTCAGCTGAATCTGCCTCCACCACAAACCCAGCAGTGTCTCCCAAACACTGGCTCTGTGAAGAAGTTTCTCCTCGTATCATTGTCCCTTCTTTAACTTTAAATCCGTGCCCTCTCACTCCCGATGCTTGCATGAGCAGGAGCAGTTTCTCGCTGTCTCCTCTGTCCAGACTCCTCCTCAGGGTCCTTGTGCATGAGTCGCAAAAACCCAGCTTGCAGGTGCAGCAGGTGGTCAGGAAGGCGAATGGGATGCCGGCCTTTATAGCGAGGGGGATTGAATATAAAAGTAGGGAGGTCTTGCTACAGCTGTATAGGGCATTGGTGAGGCCGCAGCTGGAGTACTGTGTGCAGTTTTGGGCGCTGCACCTGCGCAAGGATATTTTGGCCCTGGAGGGAGTGCAGAGGAGGTTTACTAGGCTGATACCGGAGTTGAGGGGATTGAGCTATGAGGAGAGGCTGAATAAACTAGGCTTGTACTCGTTAGAGTTTAGAAGAATGAGGGGAGATCTCATTGAGACGTATAAGATGATGAATGGGATGGATAGGATAGAGGTGGAGAGACTCTTCCCGCTCAAAAAAGACAGTAGGACTAGGGGGCACAGCCTCAAGATAAAGGGGGGGCGGTTTAGAACAGAGTTGAGGAGGAACTTCTTCACTCAAAGGGTGGTGAATCTCTGGAATTCTCTGCCCGTTGAAGTGGTGGAGGCTGCCTCGCTAAATATTTTTAAGAAACGGGTTGATGGGTTTTTGATAAGAGAAGGGATTAAGGGTTATGGGGAGAGGGCGGGAAGGTGGAGCTGAGTCGCGACGGATCAGCCATGATCTTATTGAATGGCGGGACAGGCTCGAAGGGCCAGATGGCCTACTCCTGCTCCTATTTCTTATGTTCTTATGTTCTTATGATTTTGAATATCTCTGTCAAATCTCCTCTCAGCTTTCTTCCCTCTGAGGAAAACAGTCCCAACTTCTCCAATCATTCTTCAGAACTGAAATTCCTCATCCCTGGAACCATTCCGCGAATCATTCCCGCACTCACTCCGATACTTTCACATCCAGCAGTGCTGTTTCACAGCTCCAGGTATCCCAGGTTCCTTTCCGGCCTCGGATCACTGCCTATGTGGCATTGGCGTGTTCTCACCGTGTCTACATGGGTTTCTTCCGGGTGTGCTAATTTCCTCCCACAATCCAAAGATGTGCAGGTCGATTTGCCAAGCTAAATTGACCCTTAGTGTCCAAAAATGTGTTGGTTACGTGGGATTTCTGTGAGGTTATGGTGGTAGGATTGCTATCAATGCAGACTCGATGGGCTGAATGGCCTCTTTCTGTACATTAGGGGTTCTCGGATCTCTCCTGCTCCAGTGTCCCAGCCTGTTGTTTGACTCGAGCAATGCAGCCAGCTCGGAGAATCATTCCCCCTGTCTCTCTGCTCCTGCAGTCTTTAGAATTTACCCTTTACTTTCTATGGTCGGTTGCTAATTGTAGGATTTGACTCGTCTCTGGCTGACACTGAGGATGAAACCTGGATTGAACCCGGGTCCCTGGCGCTGTGAGGCAGCAGTGCTAACCCACTGTACCACCGTGCCGCTGGGATTGAACCCGGATCCCTGGCACTGAGAGGCAGCAGTGCTAACCCACTGTACCACCGTGCCGCTGGGATTGAAACTGGGTCCCTGGTGCTATGAGGCAGCAATGCTAACCCGCTGTACCACTGTGCCGCTGGGATTGAACTCGGGTCCCTGGCGCTGTGAGGCAGCAGTGCTAACCCACTGTACCACCGTGCCGCTGGGATTGAACCCAGGTCCCTGGCGCTGTGAGGCAGCAGTGCTGACCCACTGTACCACTGTGCCGCTGGGATTGAACCCGGGTCCCTGGCGCTGTGAGGCAGCAGTGCTAACCCACTGTACCACAGTGCCGCTGGTATTGAACCCGGGTCCCTGGCACTGAGAGGCAGCAGTGCTAACCCACTGTACCATCGTGCCGCTGGGATTTAACCCGGGTCCCTGGCGCTGAGAGACAGCAGTGTTAACCACTGTACCACCGTGCCGCTAGGATTGAACCTGGGTCCCTGGCGCTGTAAGGCAGCAATGCTAACCCACTGTACCACCGTGCCGCTGGGATTGAACCTGGGTCCCTGGCGCTGTAAGGCAGCAATGCTAACCCACTGTATCACTGTGCCGCTGGGATTGAACCTGGGTCCCTGGCACTGTAAGGCAGCAATGCTAACCCACTGTACCACCGTGCTGCTGGGATTGAACCCGGGTCCCTGGCGTTGTGAGGCAGCAGTGCTAACCCGCTGTACCACCGTGCCGCTGGGATTGAACCCGGGTCCCTGGCGCTGTGAGGCAGCAGTGTTAACCCACTGTACCACCGTGCCGCTGGGATTGAACCCGGGTCCCTGGCGCTGTAAGGCAGCAATGCTAACCCACTGTACCACCGTGCCGCTAGGATTGAACCTGGGTCCCTGGCGCTGTAAGGCAGCAATGCTAACCCACTGTACCACCGTGCCGCTAGGATTGAACCTGGGTCCCTGGCGCTGAGAGACAGCAGTGTTAACCCACTGTAGACCGTGCCGCTAGGATTGAACCTGGGTCCCTGGCGCTGTAAGGCAGCAATGCTAACCCACTGTACCACCGTGCCGCTAGGATTGAACCTGGGTCCCTGGCGCTGTAAGGCAGCAATGCTAACCCACTGTACCACTGTGCCGCTGGGATTGAACCTGGGTCCCTGGCACTGTAAGGCAGCAATGCTAACCCACTGTACCACCGTGCCGCTGGGATTGAACCTGGGTCCCTGGCACTGTAAGGCAGCAATGCTAACCCACTGTACCACCGTGCCGCTGGGATTGAACCTGGGTCCCTGGCGCTGTGAGGCAGCAGTGCTAACCCACTGTACCACCGTGCCGCTGGGATTGAACCTGGGTCCCTGGCACTGTAAGGCAGCAATGCTAACCCACTGTACCATCGTGCTGCTGGGATTGAACCTGGGTCCCTGGCGCTGTGAGGCAGCAGTGCTAACCCACTGTGTCACCGTGCCGCTGGGATTGAACCCGGGTCCCTGGCACTGTAAGGCAGCAATGCTAACCCACTGTGTCACCGTGCCGCTGGGATTGAACCTGGGTCCCTGGCGCTGTAAGGCAGCAGTGCTAACCCTGTACCACTGTCCAATGGGATTGAACCCGGGTCCCTGGCACTGAGAGGCAGCAGTGCTAACCCACTGTACCACCGTGCTGCTGGGATTGAACCCGGGTCCCTGGCGTTGTGAGGCAGCAGTGCTAACCCGCTGTACCACCGTGCCGCTGGGATTGAACCCGGGTCCCTGGCGCTGTGAGGCAGCAGTGTTAACCCACTGTACCACCGTGCCGCTGGGATTGAACCTGGGTCCCTGGCGCTGTAAGGCAGCAATGCTAACCCACTGTACCACCGTGCCGCTGGGATTGAACCCGGGTCCCTGGCGCTGTGAGGCAGCAGTGCTAACCCACTGTACCACCGTGCCGCTGGGATTGAACCTGGGTCCCTGGCGCTGTAAGGCAGCAATGCTAACCCACTGTACCACTGGGATTGAACTCGGGTCCCTGGCGCTGTAAGGCAGCAGTGCTAACCCACTGTACCACTGGGATTGAACTCGGGTCCCTGGCGCTGTAAGGCAGCAGTGCTAACCCACCGTGCCGCTGGGATTGAACCCGGGTCCCTTGCCCTGTAAGGCAGCAGTGCTAACCCACCGTGCCGCTGGGATTGAACCCGGGTCCCTGGCGCTGTGAGGCAGCAGTGCTAACCCACTGTGCCGCTGGGATTGAACCCGGGTCCCTGGCGCTGTAAGGCAGCAGTGCTAACCCACTGTGCCGCTGGGATTGAACCCGGGTCCCTGGCGCTGTAAGGCAGCAGTGCTAACCCACCGTGCCACTGGGATTGAACCCGGGTCCCTGGCGCTGTGAGGCAGCAATGCTAACCCACTGTACCACCGTGCCGCTGGGATTGAACCCGGGTCCCTGGCGCTGTGAGGCAGCAGTGCTAACCCACTGTACCACCGTGCCACTGGGATTGAACCCGGGTCCCTGGCGCTGTGAGGCAGCAGTGCTAACCCACTGTACCACCGTGCCGCTGGGATTGAACCTGGGTCCCTGGCGCTGTGAGGCAGCAATGCTAACCCACTGTACCACCGTGCCACTGGGATTGAACCCGGGTCCCTGGCGCTGTGAGGCAGCAGTGCTAACCCACTGTACCACCGTGCCGCTGGGATTGGACCCGGGCCCCTGGCGCTGTAAGGCAGCAGTGCTAACCCACTGTACCACCGTGCCGCTGGGATTGAACCTGGGTCCCTGGTGCTGTGAGGCAGCAGTGCTAACCCGCTGTACCACCGTGCCGCTGGGATTGAACCCTGGCGCTGTGAGGCAGCAGTGCTGACCCACTGTACCACCGTGCCGCTGGGATTGAACCCGGGTCCCTGGCGCTGTGAGACAGCAGTGCTAACCCACTGTACCACCGTGCCGCTGGGATTGAACCCGGGTCCCTGGCGCTGTGAGCAGCAGCGCTAACCCACTGTGTCACCGTGCCGCTGGGATTGAACCCGGGTCCCTGGCGCTGAGAGGCAGCGGCGCTAACCCACTGTGTCACCGTGCCGCTGGGATTGAACCCGGGTCCCTGGCGCTGTGAGGCAGCAGTGCTAACCCGCTGTACCACTGTGCCGCTGGGATTGAACCCGGGTCCCTGGCACTGTAAGGCAGCAGTGCTAACCCACTGTACCACCGTGCCGCTGGGATTGAACCCGGGTCCCTGGCACTGAGAGGCAGCAGTGCTAACCCACTGTACCACCGTGCCGCTGGGATTGAACCCGGGTCCCTGGCACTGAGAGGCAGCAGTGCTAACCCACTGTACCACCGTGCCGCTGGGATTGAACCCGGGTCCCTGGCGCTGTGAGGCAGCAATGTTAACCCACTGTACCACAGTGCCGCTGGGATTGAACCTGGGTCCCTGGCGCTGTGAGGCAGCAGTGCTAACCCGCTGTACCACCGTGCCGCTGGGATTGAACCCGGGCCCCTGGCGCTGTGAGGCAGCAGTGTTAACCCACTGTACCACCGTGCCGCTGGGATTGAACCCGGGTCCCTGGCGCTGTGAGGCAGCAATGCTAACCCACTGTACCACCGTGCCGCTGGCATTGAACCCGGGTCCCTGGCGCTGTGAGGCAGCAGTGCTAACCCGCTGTACCACCGCGATTAAAAGGAATCAGACTGAAAGCTGGCCTGCCCATCAAACTGCTGTGCTCTGCAGATTAAGTGAGTTATCACTGAGAGTTTCTGATTCCTGCACCTGGTTACAGACCCTGGCAGAGGAACTTAAAATTGAGACATTTTAAAGAAACCAGTAACTGTTTAAACGCTGTTTATTTGATTGCGAAGAACCTGGCGACAATACGCTCATGTCAGAGTTCCCAGTTCTACGTCGTCCCTCCGACATTGTGTTACTTATACATAGAACATAGAACATAGAACATTACAGCGCAGAACAGGCCCTTCGGCCCTCGATGTTGCGCCGACCAGTTACAAAACAATGACCCATTAGCCTAAACCAATCCCTTTTCATCCATAAACCTATCCACGGATCTTTTAAACGCCCCCAAACTAGGTGCATTTACAACTGCAGCTGGCAGGGCATTCCAGTCCCTCACCACCCTCTGGGTAAAGAACCTACCCCTGACATCAGTCCTATAACTACCCCCCCTTAATTTAAAGTCGTGCCCCCTCGTGCTAGCTTTCTCCATCCTAGGAAAAAGGCTATCACTATCTACCCTGTCTAAACCTCTAATCATCTTATATGTTTCAATGAGATCCCCTCTTAGCCTCCTTCTTTCCAGCGAAAACAACCCCAAATCCCTCAGCCTCTCCTCATAGGACCTCCCCTCCATACCAGGCAACATCCTGGTAAACCTCCTCTGCACCTTCTCCAAAGCCTCCACATCCTTCCTGTAATGGCAATTTATCTAATTTACAGGATCAAGCTGGAAGTATTTCTAGACAGAAAGATCCTACATCCATTAAGTGCAGAGAGAGAAATGCAAGACAGAAAATTTCCCCAAATTGCAAAATGCAATGACTCCATTCTGACAACAGACTTGATTTCAGAATGGGGAGTGTAGAACTCCTTGACCAGTAGTTGGCGTTTATGGCATAGATGCATTAAAATAGAAACTGGGCAATATTTGGTGTTAAGAATGGCAAAGGGAGAACACAAGGACAAGTTGATGAGTGAGATAAAGATGTGGAAAACATAACACCAAATCAACTTGCTGAGCAAAATGCTATAACACTCAATGCAATTAGTTTCAGAAAACTATTAAAACCAACTCATAATCTGATCGTTTAGATAATTTATATTGCCATTTATTTATATAAACGACACTGATGACGAAGTCGCGGGTGGGATTAATAAGTTTACAGCTGACACACAGATTGGCCGGATGGTTAACGGTGAGGTGGGGAGAGTCTGGGGCTCCCACTGCTGCTTCACAGCTCCAGGGCCCTGGGTTCGATTCCCGGCTCGGGACACTGTCTGTGTGGAGTTTCCTCCGGGTGCTCCGGTTTCCTCCCACAGTCCAGAGATGTGCGGGTTAGGTTGATTGGCCAAGCTAAAATTGCCCCTTCGTGTCCTGGGGTGTGTAGGTTAGAGGGATTAGCGAGTAAATGTATCGGTATGGGGATAGGGTCTGGGTGGGATTGTGTTGGGTGCAGACTCGATGGGCCGAAGGGCCTGTTTCTGCACTGTTGGGTTTCTATGTTCTGTGGCAGATGGAATTTAACTGAAAAATATGAGGTAATGCATTTTGGAAGGAGTAATTTGACGAGGAGGTACTCAATGAATGGTAGGAAAAGAAAAATACAATACAATAGAGTACAGCACAGGAAACAGGTCTACTTGGCAGCACATTCCAGGTCCCCACCACCCTCTGTGTAAAATACGTCCCTCTGATATCTGAGTTAAACCTCGCCCCTCTCACCTTGAACTAGGGAGTTCTGTGGCACAAAGGGACCCTGATATGTTTGTCCACAGGTCTCTGAAGGTGGAAAGGCATGTTGGTAGGGTGGTGAAAAAGGCTTGTGTTTATCAATCGAGAACATCGATTACAAAGGCAGGGAAGTCATGCTGGAGTTGTATCGAACTGTGGTGAGACCACAGCTAGAGAACTGATTGCCACATTGTCAGAAGGATGTGATAGCGCTGGAGGGGGTGCAGAGGAGATACACCAGGATGCTGCCCGGGATGGAACATTTAAGTTATGAAGAGAGGTTGGGTGGGCTTGAGCTGTTTTCATTGGAGCAGAGAAGACCGAGGGGTGACCTGATTGATAATGAGGGACACGGACAGAGTGGATAAGGAGTGTCTGTTCCCCTTAGTTGAAGGGTCAGTCACAAGGGGACAGAGGTTCACAGTGAGGGGCTTTAACGGGGTCCTTGTGCATGAGTCGCAAAAACCCAGCTTGCAGATGCAGCAGGTGGTCAGGAAGGCGAATGGGATGCTGGCCTTCATAGTGAGGGGGATTGAATATAAAAGTAGGGAGGTCTTGCTGCAGCTGTATAGAACATAGAACCCTACAGTGCAGAAACAGGCCCTTCGGCCCATCGAGTCTGCACCGAACACAATCCCACCCAGACCCTATCCCCATATCTCTACACATTTTACCTGCTAATCCCTCTAACCTACACATCCCAGGATACTAAGGGGCAATTTTAGCATAGCCAATGAACCTAACCCGCACATCTTTGGACTGTGGGAGGAAACCGGAGCACCCGGAGAAAACCCACGCAGACACGAGGAGAATGTGCAAACTCCACACAGGCAGTGACCCGAGCCGGGAATCAAACCCAGGACCCTGGAGCTGTGAAGCAGCAGTGCTAACCACTGTGCTACCGGGCATTGGTGAGGCCGCAGCTGGAGTACTGTGTGCAGTTTTGGGCGCCGCACCTGCGCAAGGATATTTTGGCCCTGGAGGGAGTGCAGAGGAGGTTTACTAGGCTGATACCGGAGTTGAGGGGGTTGAGCTATGAGGAGAGGCTGAATAAACTAGGCTTGTACTCGTTAGAGTTTAGAAGAAAGAGGGGAGATCTCATTGAGACGTATAAGATGATGAATGGGATGGATAGGATAGAGGTGGAGAGACTCTTCCCGCTCAAAAAAGACAGTAGGACTAGGGGGCACAGCCTCAAGATAAAGGGGGGGGCGGTTTAGAACGGAGTTGAGGAGGAACTTCTACACTCAAAGGGTGGTGAATCTCTGGAATTCTCTGCCCGTTGAAGTGGTGGAGGCTGCCTCGCTAAATATTTTTAAGAGGCGGGTTGATGGGTTTTTGATAAGAGAGGGGATTAAGGGTTATGGGGAGAGGGCGGGAAGGTGGAGCTGAGTCACGACAGATCAGCCATGATCTTATTGAATGGCGGGGCAGGCTCGAAGGGCCAGATGGCCTACTCCTGCTCCTATTTCTTATGTTCTTATGTTCTTACCCAGAGGGTGGTGACGGTCTGGAATGTGCTGCCTGGGAGGGTGATAGAGGCGGGTTGTCTCACACGCTTTAAAAAATACCTGGATGAGCACTTGGCACATCTTAACATTTCAGGGCTATGGGCCAAGTGCTGGCAGGTGGGACTGGATGGGAGTTCAGTTGTTTTTAATGTGATGGCATAGACTCGACGGGCTGAAAGGCGGCACGGTAGCACAGTGGTTAGCGCGCTGCTGCTTCACAGCTCCAGGGACCTGGGTTCGATTCTGTGTGGACGCTTGCACATTCTCCTCGTGTCTGCGTGGGTTTCCTCTGGGCACTCCAGTTTCCGCCCACGGTCCAAAGTTGTGGAGGTTAGGTTGATTGGCTAGAACATAGAACATAGAACATTACAGCGCAGAACAGGCCCTTCGGCCCACGATGTTGCGCCGACCAGTTACAAAACAATGACCCACTAGCCTAAACCAATCCCTTTTCATCCATAAACCTATCCACAGATCTTTTAAACGCCCCCAAACTAGGTGCATTTACAACTGCAGCTGGCAGGGCATTCCAGTCCCTCACCACCCTCTGGGTAAAGAACCTACCCCTGACATCTGTCCTATAACTACCCCCCCTTAATTTAAAATCGTGCCCCCTCGTGTTAGCTTTCTCCATCCTAGGAAAAAGGCTATCACTATCTACCCTGTCTAAACCTCTAATCATCTTATATGTTTCAATGAGATCCCCTCTTAGCCGCCTTCTTTCCAGCGAAAACAACCCCAAATCTCTCAATCTCTCCTCATAGGATCTCCCCTCCATACCAGGCAACATCCTGGTAAACCTCCTCTGCACCCTCTCCAAAGCCTCTACATCCTTCCTGTAATGTGGGGACCAGAACTGCACACAAAACTTCAAGTGCAGCCGCACCAGAGATGTGTACAGTTGCATCATGACGCTGCGACTCCTAAATTCAATCCCCCTACCAATAAACGCCAAAACTCCGTATGCCTTCTTAACAACTTTATCTACTTGATTCCCAACTTTCAGGGATCTATGTACACATACACCTAGATCCCTCTGCTCCTCCACACTATTCAAAGTCCTCCCGTTAGCCCTATACTCAACACATCTGTTATTCCTACCGAAATGAATTACCTCACACTTCTCCACATTAAACTCCATTCGCCACCTCTCAGCCCAGCTCTGCAACCTTTCTAAGTCATCCTGCAAACTATGACACCCTTCCTCACAATCTACCACACCTCCGACTTTGGTGTCATCAGCAAACTTACTAATCCACCCAACTATACCCTCATCCAGATCATTAATAAAAATTACAAACAGCAGTGGCCCCAAAACAGATCCCTGAGGCACACCACTTGTAACCAAACTCCATGACGAATATTTCCCATCAACCACCACTCTCTGTCTCCTATCTGCTAGCCAATTCCTGATCCAATTACCTAGATCACCCCCAATCCTATACATCTGCATTTTCTGCAGAAGCCTACCATGGTGAACCTTATCGAACGCCTTGCTAAAATCCATATACACCACATCAACTGCCTTACCCCTATCCACCTCTTTGGTCACTTTCTCAAAGAACTCGATAAGGTTAGTAAGGCATGACCTACCCGCTGTGCTAAAGATTGCCTCCTTCGGGTCCTGAGATGCATGGATGAGAAGGATTGGAGGGTAAATAGGAAAGGATATGAGGGTTGGGACTGGGTGGGATTGTGGTCGGTGCAGACTCGACGGGCCGAATGGCCTCTCTGCACTGCAGGGGTTCTATTATTCTGCGCGGTATGATTCTCTGGTCACTGATTGACCCAAGAGTGGACTTGCTGTTTAAAATGCTGAGTTTTGTACAGCTGTATTAACAAAACTGATCAGGTGGCCAAGCCAAGGGGTATTTGTAATACAATTATTATTTTTAAATAGAACAAAGAACAACACAGCACGGGAAACAGGCCCTTCGGCCCAACGAGCCCGCGCCGCCATCCCATTGTCTCAGTGACCTATTCATGATTTTAGTCTACGCCTAATGTGCGAGGATCAGGGAGGTCCAATATAGGGACAATTTGTTACCCAATCAATCGGCCTAAAAGCACATCTTTGGGATGTGAGAGGAAACCGGAGCACCCGGAGGAAACCCACGCAACCACGGGGAGAACGCGCAAACTCCCACGGACACAGGCCCCAAATCCATGTGTCCGCACAGCAACAGAGATAGCCTCTGAGCTGTCATGTTGCCCTCGAGATGGTCCAGTTTACGCACACCAACGACATGAAGCAGTAGGCAACTCCCGAAGCAACATCCAAGAGCAGCCCACCGCAACCTGCCGCACGCATGCCCCTTGATGTTATAAAATGCTGGGATGATGCAGGGTTATATGTTTGGTGCAGTGTAAATGAGTGAAAATGTAAGGGGGGAGAAAAGTGTTGAAAACATCCTTAAAAACAGTGCAATTTAGAATGCAGTTTACCCCAAGAGAGCTGTGCGTGAATCAGAATTTCTCAGCTGCTGTTTTGGATTTTCAGTAAAGAAGATTCAGATATGCTTGAGTTTTGAATATACTTAGCTGATCTCGTCTGCTGTCAACATTTAGGGTTAAATGGTTGGTATTGTTCATGCAGTCCGCGTTACAAAATCGATCCCTCAGTTACATAAGACTCAGTGCAGAAATTTGATACCCCTGCATTATATGGGGGGAAAATATGCTACCTTTTTAAAACTTGACGTCCTGAAACGGAATAAAGTTGAGCGTGCATCCAAACAGGCGCAGAACAGTGTCATTGTTCATTGAGAAAGATGGTTGCAATCTGGACTCAGTATACTTTTTCTGAGACCGTTGAGAATGTCCATTTGAGGGCGCGTCGCAGCGGAAAGGTTAAAAGAATCAAATTGACATGATCCGGAATTCCCCGGCTATTCCCGTTTATTATCCTGGGCATGCTGCGTGTTTTGTTGGTGCTCGAGGAGACAGCTGGTCTGGAAGGCTTGGAGCCTTCAGGAATTTTAAGACTGTGCTTGTGTTATCATTCGTACAGCTTTGTAATGTATCAGATGGGCTTCATGTGACACACAGAACGCGCAGGCGTCAGTATTTAACATACCCCCCCCCCCCCCCCCCACCATCACCCCCAGCCCAGCCAACCTTGTCCCACCCCCCCACGGAGGTTTGGGATAGTTAAAAATATAAAAATGGGGAATGCATTCGCAGCCTACAATGTGACTGGAGGCTTAATTTAAATTTAACAATCGCTGTGCGGGTCTCCTTGTAATCAGACCGCCCAACAACAGAGCGTAAGTGTGTCAGCTACAGCCCACCTTCTCTGTCAATACTAGGACTGTGAATTACCTTGTGGAGAGACTAAATTTTACGACAAAGGCTGTGGAATCAAACAAAAGCAGAAGAATGCTGGAAAATCTCAGCAGGTCTGACAGCATCTGTGGAGAGAAAGAATATAGTAATAAGTCTGACAACCACCAGGTTTAAGTCCAGTTGATTTATTTGATAGTAAACTCACAAGCTTTCGGGATTTGCCCTTTCGTCAGGCAAATGGAGAGTTCGCCTGGCGAAGGGGCGAACCTCGAAAGCTTGCCAGTTTACTATCAAATAAATTGGTTGGACTTAAACCCGGTGTTGTGAGACTTCTTACTGTGTTTACCCCAGTCCAACACCGGCATCTCCACATCAAGAGAGAATGTTTCAAGTCTAAGAAAGTCTCAGAGATGAAGGGTTGTCTGGACTGGAAACATTGACTCCATTCTCTCCCCACAGATGCTGTCAGACCTGCTGAGATTTTTCTGTTTTCGTTGTGCGTAAGTTCTACATAGAACATAGAACGTTACAGCGCAGAACTGGATTGTGAAATGCTGAAACGATGAGTTCAGTGCAAATTGATAGATCGCTAACAGTGGCTCCCTTTTTCCTTTTACAGACCATTTTTCACGTACTGGATTACATTTGTTCACATATTGATCACAATCCTAGCAGTGTGTATCTATGGAATTGCTCCAATAGGATTTTCTCAACATGAAACTGTCGATTCAGTAAGTAGCAGATCAAACACGAAGCAATCTCTGACATACGCAGCACCAGCTCATAATTCTCAGAGGCCGTTTGTTTTTGGGTGACCACGTATTATGTTTTGTTGAAAAAAAAAGTTCACATCTATACGGTTTGTTAAACTGCATAAATATTTTGTTACACTCCAATTATTTGGACTATTTAATATTCGCCTCTAATCATGAGTCTTTGGTGTTTATTTGTTCCTTGTAAAATGAAGTACAGCTGTGTTTTTAATGCAACATCTCATTAACTAGGACTGTAAGCAGTGCTTATTTTTCCTGTCCCCCGCATCTGTCAACATATTTAAACAAATTGACTAACAGGTCACAGCAAATTACATTGAAGGAGTTCCGCATAATATTTGACATGCCTCAACAATGTTTACCCCGATGGTTTCCACGCACGGGTCTCTGTTAAAATTAGCAGGAATTTGCAGTCACATCCGTCCCCAGTCCAGAAATCCCCACCCAAGGTCAGTCAATCATAGAATTCCTACAGTGCAGAGGGAGACCATTCTGCCCATCGGTGCCCATCCTATTCCCGTAGCCCCACACATTGACCCAAGCTAATCCATCTGACACACGGGGACAATTTAGCATAGCCAATCCGCCTCACCCGCACATCTTCGGACTTGAAACCGGAGCATCTGGAGGAAACGGGCGGCACGGTAGCACAGTGGTTAGCACTGCTGCTTCACAGCTCCAGGGTCCTGGGTTCGATTCCCGGCTCGGGTCACTGTCTGTGTGGAGTTTGCACATTCTCCTCGTGTCTGCGTGGGTTTTCTCCGGGTGCTCCGGTTTCCTCCCACAGTCCAAAGATGTGCGGGTTAGGTTGATTGGCTGTGCTAAAAATTGCCCCTTAGTATCCTGGGATGTGTAGGTTAGAGGGATTAGCAGGTAAAATGTGTAGGGACATGGGGATAGGGTCTGGGTGGGATTGTGTTCGGTGCAGACTCGATGGGCCGAAGGGCCTGTTTCTGCACTGTAGGGTTCTATGAAACCCTCGCAGACACGAGGAGGATGTGCAAACCCGAAACTTTAAAATGTTCCATCAAATTTTCCCTCCCCGCCCACAGTGGTTCCCACGTCACGTGGGACTGGAAAATGTACTCCAAGATATCTCATTTCTTTGATCTCTCAGCAATCTGTAGTTTGTTAGGAAAGGAAGTTTAATAATATTTAATACGTGAACGGGAAGGGTTTAATATTCCTCCTGAATTTGTATAATGCAGTTTCAAGACAGATTTCTTTCACTGCCCTGCCAGGCGGCGATAGGGAAGCGGGACTGGAAATCGAACGAATAACATAGAATCCCTACAGTGCAGGAGGAGGCCATTTGGCCTATCAAGTCTGTACCGACCACAATCCCACCCAGGCCCTTTCCCCATAACCCCATGCGTTTGCCCTGCTAATCCCCCTGATCCTAAGAAACAGCTAAGCATGGCCAATCCACCAAACCCACACATCTTTGGGCTGTGGGGGAATGGAGGAAACCCGTGCAGACACGGGGAGAATGTGCAGACTCCGCACAGACAGTGACCCGAGCTGGGGATTGAACCGGGCCCCTGGTGTGTTGTGAGGCAGCAGCGCTAACCCACTGCGCTGCTGCTCCTGGAGACCACTGGGGAGAGAGTGGTCGTTGTGGGAAGCCAGTTGAAGCCTCAGCTCAGTCCCAAGTCTAAAAGGAAACCTTTAAGGAGTTCTTTGGGACTATTCTGCCCCTTAGCACAAGAACGGGCAAGAATTAGGAGCAGGAGTAGGCCTCGGGCCTGCTCTTCCATTCGATATCTTGGAATCCCTTCATCGAGTAGGATCATTGAATCCCTACAGTGCAGAAGGAGGCCATTCAGCCCATCGAGCCTGCACTGACCACAATCCCACCCAGGCCCTATTCCCGTAACCCCACATATTTACCCTGTTAACCCCTTGGCGCGGCCCATCAACCTAGCCCGTGCATCTTTGGACTGTGGGAGGAAACGGTAGCACAGTGGGTTAGCACTGCTGCTTCACAGCTCCAGGGTCCTGGGTTCAATTCCCGGCTCGGGTCACTGTCTGTGTGGAGTTTGCACATTCTCCTCGTGTCTGCGTGGGTTTTCTCCGGGTGCTCCGGTTTCCTCCCACAGTCCAAAGATGTGCGGGTTAGGTTCATTGGCTATGCTAAAATTGCCCCTTAGTATCCTGGGATGTGTAGGTTAGAGGGATTAGCAGGTAAAATGTGTAGGGATATGGGGATAGGGTCTGGGTGGGATTGTGTTCGGTGCAGACTCGATGGGCCGAAGGGCCTGTTTCTGCACTGTAGGGTTCTAATAAGAAACCGGAGCACCCGGAGGAAACCCACGCAGACACGGGGAGAATGTGCAAACTCCACACAGTGCCCCAAAGCAGGGAATCGAACCCAGGTCCCTGGGCTCGAAGTGCTAACCATTGCACTGCCTGATCACGGTTGGACTGATTGTGTCTCTCCACTTCACTTCACCCCACCATTCCCCTTCGCTGAGCTAACCCGGCCTTGATCATTTTCAATAACTCAGACGTCACTGCTGTCTGGAGAAAAAACTCCCAGATTCTAACAACCCACTAAGAGAAGAAATTGTCCATATCTCTTTCAAAAGATGTGCAGATTAGGTGGATTGGCCATGCTAATGTTCTAATGCTAAATTTCAAATTTATTTAATTAATAGTCATAAATAAGGCTTACGTTAACACTACAATGAAGTAACTGCGAAATTCCCCTTGTCACCAGAGTCTGGCGCCTACTTGGATCAATGCACCCTAACCAGAAAGTGGAAGGAAACTGCAGCACCCCAAGAAAACCCACACAGACACGGGGAGAATGTACAAACTCTGCACAAACAGTGACCCGAGCCGGGAATCGAACCCAGGTCCCTGTTAGTGTGAGGTAGCAGTGCTAACCACTGTGCCACTGTGCTGCCCTTATTGCCCCTGAGTGCAGGTTCAGGTTGATTGGACATGCTAAATTGCTCCTTAGTGCCCCAAGATGTGTCGATTCGGCGGATTGGAGAGGCAAATGTGCATGGATACGGGAATAGGGCCACGGTAAGATGCTCTATCAGAGAGGCAGTACAGACTCGATGGGCCGAATGGCACTGTCGGGGATTCTCTGATTCAATTTGGTTTGCAGAACCATTGTGCCTTTCAGTCTTGTGTGGGGGGGGGGGGGGGGGGGGGGGGGAGGCGGTGGAAGATAGCTTGCGGTGACTGACAAAACCATTCCTTCCCCCCCACCAGAACCCTTCCACTGGTGTCAGACCCAACCCACAGTCCAGCTTCATGTTTCTGGTGAACCGCGGCTGTCTCGTTGATTGTGTTCTCACTCTGACGCGCGTCTGATTTTGCTTCACGTTTGTTATCGTGGATTTAATCATTCTCATTTGCTTTCGCAGATTTTAAGAAATAAAGGTGTCTATGAAAATGTTAAATTTGTGCAGCAAGAAAATTTTTGGATTGGACCAAACTCTGTGAGTGAGTTTGAATTCTGTTTAGAAGCTTTTTGTTGAATTTCCTTGAGTAGCATTGGAATTAAAACCATAGTTAATCTCCGGAGTGTGTACACAGCTTTTTAAATAATATTCAGTTTATCTATCTTGGATTTGGTCATTTCTGCTCCTGAATTTCCGTGCATAGAGAACGGCTTGAAAGTTCAGCCGTCTGTCAGGTGCTAAATGAGTCTGTGAACCAGCAGGCAGGACACACACTCCAGTAAATGTGCTGCTCACCATGGTGGGAAAGGACACAAGAAATAGGAGCAGGAGTCGGCCATCCAGCCCCTCGAGCTCCCCCACCATTCAATAAGATCATGGCTGATCTGAAGTGGATCAGTTCCACTTTCCCACTTTCTCCCCATAACCCTTAATTCCCCTGTCTGTCAGAAACCTATCTGCCCGTGACTTAAATATATTTAGCGAGGCAGCCTCCACCACTTCAACGGGCAGAGAATTCCAGAGATTCACCACCCTTTGAGTGAACAAGTTCCTCCTCAACTCCGATCTAAACTGCTCCCCCCCCTTTTCTTGAGACTGTGCCCTCTAGTTCTGCTGTCCCTTTCTAAGCAGGAAGAATCTCTCTACCTCTACCCTCTCCATCCCCTTCATTATCTTATATCTCTCTGTAAGATCCCCCCCTCAGCCTTCTGAACTCCAACGAGTACAGACCCAGTCTATTTAGTCTCTCTTCATAGTCCAACCCCCTCATCTCCGGTATCAGCCTAGTGAACCTCCTCTGCACTCCCTCCAAGGCCAAAATATCATTGCACAAGTGCGGCGACCAAAACTGCACACAGTACTCCAGCTGCGGCCTCACCAGTGCCCTGTACAGTTGCAGCAAGACCTCCCTACTTTTACATTCAATCCCCCTCGCTAGAGGGTAGTGACCAGAGGGTGGTGAATCTTTGGAATTCTCTGCCCGTTGAAGTGGTGGAGGCTGCCTCGCTGAATATATTTAAGTCACGGGTAGATAGGTTTCTGATAGACAGGGGGAATTAAGGGTTATGGGGAGAAAGCGGGTCAGTGGAACTGATCCACTTCAGATCAGCCATGATCTTATTGAATGGCGGGGCAGGCTCAAAGGGCTGGATGGCCGACTCCTGCTCCTATTTCTTACATTCTTATCACCAAGGATTGGGCTTTCAGTTTCCCTGCTTGAAACCCCTGCTTCAACCCCTCACAAATATAAATTAGAGCCTGTTTGAGCTATACCACCACCCACCCTGCTCTGTAATCATGCATTAATGCACTGTATTCGTGCACTGTAATAATACACTGCAATCAGACTGATGCACTGCAGTCCCCGCGCTGTGACACCGCACTCCATTGTAAATTGTTGCCTGTAAATCAGTCTGAAAATTCAATTTAGTGCCTGTGGGATGTTCAGCTCAGAGAAGCTTGAGTGTGTTTTTGATGCATTTGATGAAAGCGTACACCTCATTGCTTCCCCCCCCCCCCCCCCCCCCCACCATAGTCCATACTCATCACTGGAAATTTACTCCACCGTCCTCTTAGCTTTGTTTTCCGATGAGTAGCAGTATTTTATCGTGACTCACTTCTTGGGTGCTGGAAATGACGTGCAGTCACTCGGAGGGCCCTGAAAGGACACATTCACGCAATGTGCCTTTTTGTTTTGAATCAACCAAAAGCTTGGAGAGAGCCATTCCCTGGTTCGTTCCCCAATCTGGACCAATCGTAGACTTGCCTGTCTTGAATTGAAGCAAAAACTTGGCGGTTAATAGTTGCGTGGTGCATTTTGAATGACAGCAACACTTAGCGCAGACCAGAGTCCACTGGTTAACCAATGAGCACGCACTTTTCATAAAGTATAAATTCTTGCTCCCTTTGAGATTTTGATATTCTGATGAGTGCGAGGTGAAAAACTTTGAAAGCTTGTTTTATCTTCAATAGTACTGTCTTATTTCTTCAAACCCTAACCACTCCATAGAACCCTACAGTGCAGAAACAGGCCCTTCGGCCCATCGAGTCTGCACCGAACACAATCCCACCCAGACCCTATCCCCATATCCCTACACATTTACCTGCTAATCCCTCTAACCTACACATCCCAGGACACTAAGGGGCAATTTTAGCATAGCCAATGAACCTAACCCGCACATCTTTGGACTGTGGGAGGAAACCGGAGCACCCGGAGAAAACCCACGCAGACACGAGGAGAATGTGCAAACTCCACACAGGCAGTGACCCGAGCCGGGAATCGAACCCAGGACCCTGGAGCTGTGAAGCAGCAGTGCTAACCACTGTGCTACCGTGCCGCCCGCTCTCAACTGCCAAGTGTGCAGTGGAAACAAGAACGTTATCACAAGCTGGTTTGGCCAGTGCGATTTAAATCTTGTAATATTCTGTCCAAGACACAGTGCGAAGCTGTAATGAGTGCTTGCATACGCTGAGAAGCAAAGGTTCTCCCTCACATTGCATGTTGGCCTGTGTAACTCAACGATCTTGCATGCCACACTCAAAACGGACACTGTTGTGCCCCTCATAGATACTCCCGCTCCACTGAATTAATGATTAAATGGGGCTTTTGATTGATTCTTCCATCATAGAATCCCGACGGTGCAGAAGGAGGAGGCCACTCAGCCCATCAAGTCTGCACCGACCACAATCCCACCCACGCCCTATTCCTGCAACCCCGTGCACTGACACTAAGGGGCAATTTAACATGGCCAACGCATCTGAACCCACACATCTTTGGACTGTGGGAAGAAACAGGAGCACCCAGCCGAAACCCACGCAGACACGGGGAGAATGTGCAGACTCTGCACAGACAGTGACCCGAGCCAAGAATCGAACCTGGGCCCCTGGCGCTGTGAGGCAACAGTGCGAACCCCTGTGCCACCGTGCCTCCCCCATGACCATGTTCTTCCTGTTGCAGGAAGCCTTAATTCACCTTGGAGCAAAGTTCTCACCTTGTATGAGGCAAGACCAGCAAGTACATGAATTAATTACACTGAAAAGAGACGAGGAGAATAAATCGGCCTGCTGTGTACGAAACGACAAGTCAGGATGTGTTCAAACCTCGGAGAAAGAGTGCTCGGTAAGAACGTGTTTGCCTGCAAACTGTCTAAATCCCAAAGTTACAAAGGATGCTGCCCCTTCTGCCCGGTTATTGCACAGTTTGAGGCCTTTCAGAGCAGAGGCAGGTTTAATGTGAATGAGCTACAAGTGGTGCTCCAGTCAGAGAAGAGGAGATTGCACATGGTTTACTCTTGGCAACTATCCACAGAACGGGTAGGGGGAATGTTTGTGTTCCCAGACAGAGGTGACCCCGAAAGCTTGTGAGTATATTATCAAATAAATAGGTTGGACTAAAACCTGGTGTTGTCAGACTTTTTAACTAGGTTTCTGATAGACAGGGGATTAAGGGTTCTGGGGAGAAAGCGGGAAAGTGGAACTGATCCACTTCAGATCAGCCATGATCTTATTGGAGAGGCGAAGGTTGAGAGGCGACCTGATAGAAGTTTATAAAATGTTGAGAGGTATAGATAGGGTGGACTCTCAGAGGCTATTTCCCCGGGTTGAAATGGTCGCTACGAGAGGACACAGATTTAAGGTGCGGGGAGGGAAGTACAGAGGTGATGTTAGGGGTAAGTTTTTCACTCAGAGGGTGGTGAGTGAATGGAATCGGCTGCCGTCGTCGGTGGTGGAGGCGAACTCGCTGGGGTCTTTTAAAAGACTTCTGGATGAGTATATGGGGTTTAATGGGATTGGGGGTTATAGATAGGGGTTGATGTGATCGGCGCAACTCGAGGGCCGAAGGGCCTGTTTGTGCTGTAATGTTCTATGTTCTATGAATGGCGGGGCAGGCTCGAAGGGCTAGATGGCCTACTCCTGCTCCTATTTCTTATGTTCTTATTTCTTATGTCTTTTCCAGTCAACCCTTGCTGTCTGGGTGAAGTGGCCAAAGCACGAAAGTGTTCCACTACTCGCTAACAAGAACCACCGGAATTATGGCTCAGTCTGCCACCAGGACCCAAGGTAATTACATCAAGTATTTGATTTTGATTTGAGTTATTACTGTCACATGTATTGGTATACAGTGAAAAGCATTCCTTCTTGCGAGTTGTACAGATAAAGCACACCGTTCATAGAGAAGGAAAGGAGAGGGTGCAGAATGTAGTGTTACAGACATTGCGAGGGTGTTGACAAAGATCAACTCAGTGCCAGGTAGGTCCAGTCAAAAGTCTGACGGCAGCAGGGAAGAAGCAGTGTTCCTGAGTCGGTTGGTCCGTGACCTCCGACTTTTATTCCTTTTTCCCAATGGAAGAAAGTGGAAGGGAGAATGTCCGGGATGCGTGGGGGTCCTGAATTATGCCGGCTGCTTTCTCGAGGCAGCGGGAAGTGCAGACAGAGTCAATGGATGGGAAGCTGGTTTGAGTAATGGACTGGGCTCCATTCACCACCCATTTGTAGTTTCTTGCAGTCTTGAACAGAGCAGGAGCCCATACCAAGCTGTGATAGAATCAGAAAGAATGCTTTCTTTGGTGCCTCTGTAAAAGTTGGTGAGAGTCATAGCTGACATGCCAAATTTCCTTCGTCTTCTAAGAAAGTAGAAGTGTTGGTGGGCTTTCTTAACTATAATGCCAGCATGGCGGGACGAGGAAAGGTTGTTAATCATTTGGACACGACAGAATTGAAGCTTTCAACCATTTCATCCCCGTTGATGTAGACAGGGGCATTCCCTCCTTTACGCTTCCTGAACTCAATGACAATCTCCTTGGTTTTGTTGACACTGAGGGAGAGATTATTGTCGCCACACTGGTTCACCAGATTCTCAATCTCATTCCTGCACTCTGTCTCATCATTATTTCAAACCCGACCCACGACTGTGGTGTCATCAGCAAACTTGAAAATCGAATTGGAGGGGAATTTGGCCACACAGTCGTAGGTGTATAAGGAGTATAGTAGGGGGGCTGAGAACACAGCCTTGTGGGGGCACCGGTGGAAGATTGTGGAAGGGGTGTTGTTGCCTATCCTTCCTGATAGTGGTCTGTGGGTTAGGAAGTTCAGGATCCACTTGCATAGAACATAGAACATTACAGCACAAACAGGCCCTTCGGCCCTCGAGTTGCGCCGATCGCATCAACCCCACCAATCTATAGACCTATCTATAACCCCCAATCCCATTAAACCCCATATACTCATCCAGAAGTCTTTTAAAAGACCCCAGCGAGTTCGCCTCCACCACCGACGACGGCAGCCGATTCCAATCACTCACTACCCTCTGAGTGAAAAACTTACCCCTAACATCACCTCTGTACTTCCCTCCCCGCACCTTAAATCTGTGTCCTCTCGTAGCGACCATTTCAACCCGGGGAAATAGCCTCTGAGAGTCCACCCTATCTATTCCTCTCAACATTTTATAAACTTCTATCAGGTCGCCTCTCAACCTTCGCCTCTCCAGGGAAAAGAGTCCCAGCTCCCTCAACCTATCTTCATAAGGCATGCCTCCCAGTCCAGGCAACATCCTTGTAAATCTCCTCTGCACCCTTTCAATAGCTTCTACGCTAGCTTCGATAGCTTGGTGAAGAGGAAGTCACAGGCAGGGTGTAGGCAGAGGGGGACATGTCAGAATTCCCCATGTCCTGTTACACTGCAATGCTGAGGGTAAACATCCATTTAAATGTCAATTTGCTACTCGGCGGCACAGTAGTTGGCACTGCTGCCT
Source organism: Prionace glauca (assembly GCA_037974335.1). Taxonomy (NCBI): domain Eukaryota; kingdom Metazoa; phylum Chordata; class Chondrichthyes; order Carcharhiniformes; family Carcharhinidae; genus Prionace; species Prionace glauca. Next base: position 6,162,599 of record CM075738.1, on the reverse strand, counting down.
CTCAGCGCCAGGGACCCGGGTTCAATTCCCAGCTCGGGTCACTCTCTGTATGGGGATTGCATGTTAGCCCCGTGTCTGCGTGGGTTTCCTTCGGGTGCTCAGGTTTCCTCCCACATGTGGGGGTTAGACGGTTTGGCCATGCCAAATTCCCTTAGTGTGATGATTAGGGGATGAGCGGGGTAAAATGCCTGGGATTACAGGGCCAGGGCATGGGCTGGGCCTGGTTAAGGTGATGGTGCAGGCTGCTGGGATTCTGTGATTAATGTTCTTCGTGTACAGTTTGCTCTTACTGCGCTGCTCGATTCTTCTTTCAGATTTTGTGTTGAACCTGGCTCTGTCCCTCCTCATGAATGGCCAGATGACATTACCAAATGGCCGGTAAGACCCTCCTTTAATATTTCCCCAACGTTCAAGTACTCTTCCTCAAGGTGCTCACTTTGTTCAGCAGTGGCCTCGCTACTTGTGGGCCACAGTTTGACTTTTCACTTCAACGTGGTGCCTCAACACACTAATTTGATCTTAATAGGAGGTATTAAGAAGTTCGTATGGGCGATATCTTTTAGAATGGTTTGGCACTTGGGAAACTTTGAGCTAATTCAAGAGAGCCAGCACGAATTAGTAAGAGGCAATTTGCATTTGACTAACCTCATTGAATGTGACGGAGAGGGTTGATGAAGGGAATGCGGTGGAAGCTGTCTATATGGACTTTTATTAAAACATTTGACAAAGTGCCACACAAAAGGCAAAATTGACCCTCTTGGAGTCTAAGTGTCAGTGTCGGTTTGGATAAAGGAAATTAACTTGAGGTCAGAAAACAATAAGTTGTGGTAAATGGTTGTTTTCTTTCCAGACCAGTAGATAATGGTTTTCCCCATGGGTCAGTACAGCTGCCTTTTTTTGTTGCAAATGTAAATGACGTGCATGTTGGAATTTTCCTTTGCCGCCCACCACGCAAAGGTCCATTGACCTCAGGCGGGAATTTCCAGTCTGGAGTCGAACGCGGCTGGTAGATCCCACGCTCAGAATTTGCAGATGCTAGCAAATTTGGAGTTGGAGCAAACAGTGAGGATGACACCAGTTGGGTGTGGCAGTGCGCGGAGTAACAAAAGTGCGTGGGGGCGGCACGGTAGCACAGTGGTTAGCACTGCTGCTTCACAGCTCCAGGGTCCTGGGTTCGATTCCCGGCTCGGGTCACTGCCTGTGTGGAGTTTGCACATTCTCCTCGTGTCTGCGTGGGTTTTCTCCGGGTGCTCCGGTTTCCTCCCACAGTCCAAAGATGTGCGGGTTAGGTTCATTGGCTATGCTAAAATTGCCCCTTAGTATCCTGGGATGTGTAGGTTAGAGGGATTAGCAGAGATATGGGGATAGGGTCTGGGTGGGATTGTGTTCGGTGCAGACTCGATGGGCCGAAGGGCCTGTTTCTGCACTGTAGAGTTCTAATTTCTAATTTCTCAAAAGGAGCAGACGTTGAGCACAAAGCATTTTGGAGGAAGGGATACGGAGGGACAACAGCTTTAAAGAGTGTGTACAGTCAAGAGGGACCTGTCAGAGGGCTGGGATGGGTGGTGGGGCTCCAATGCAGATGTGCAAGGACATAGCGAGACAGTCGATGTGCAAAGCATACAAGAACTTAGGTTTCATAAACAGGCACAATGCGAACGTTCTACTGAACCTTTATAAAACTCTTGCTAGGCCCAACAATAGCATTGCATCCAGTCTGGTGGTTGTACTTCAGGAAGAATGTGAATGCTGTTGCAAGGGTGCAGAGATTTACCGAATGGTTCACATGATGAGCAGTTTTAGCTCCAAGGTCAGTTTGAAGAAGCTTGGTTTGTCCTCCTTGGAGCAAAGGAGCTTGAAGGGAGATTTGTTCGAAGTGTACTGGATTATAACAGGTTTAAATGAGACAGGCAAAGCTAAGCTTCTGATGGTACAAAGACAAGGGGGCACAGATTTCAAGATTGGGGCAACAGCTGCGTGGGTTATGTGAGGAATAATCTTGCTGTGCATAACCCGGAGATGCCCCCAGACACCCTGCCCCTGAGAGTGGTGGAACTGGGAACAATGAGTGATTTGGGAAGGAAGTTGGATGGACACTGGAGGGGAATAAACTTTCAGAGCGACAGAGATAGAGCAAGGCAATGGGACTGACTTGATTCTACTACAGAGAGAGCCAGCATCGACTGGATGGGCTCCAAGGCCTGTGCCATAATGACTCTTTAACTACCCCATATCTCATCAGGACTTCTCATTTCTTCCTATCCTGTAAAGGTCCCTGATACAAGTCAAAATGCTAATTTTCAGTGCACTGACGTATTTTGAGTGGCACAGTGGTTCGCACTGCTGCCTCACAGTTCAATTCCTGGTTTGGGTCACTCCCTGTGCGGAGTTTGCACATTCCCCCCGTGTCTGCGTGGGTTTTCTCCAGGTGCTCCAGTTTCCTCGCACACTCCAAAGATTTGCAGGTTTGGTTGATTGGCCATGCTAAATTGACCCTCTTGTCAGTGGGGGCGGTGTTGGCAGGATGAGTGTGTGGGTTCCAGGAATAGGGATTGTGGTCGGTGCATCTGTAAATGTTGGTGAGAGTCGCAGCTGACGTGCCAAATTTCCCTTAGTCTTCTGCAAAAGTAGAATTGTTGGTGGGTTTTCTTAACTATAATGTCAGCATGGGGGGGGACCAGGACAGGTGGTTAGTGATCTGGACACTAGAAAATTAAAGCTCTCAACCATTTGTACTTCATTCCCCGTTGATGTAGACAGGGGCATTTCCACAGGATCACAATGGGCCGAATGGCCGCTTTCTGGACTGCAGGGATTCTCTGAAGTAGGTTGTGTGCCATTGTGCAGATTAGTCTGTCAATACTTTACATTTATCCTGTGGTATGCAGTACGGATGGATGCCCCCCACTCTGAGAGTTCATCTTGATTTTCCTTATCAACAAATTTATCAATTCTAATTCATTGATCACTGATCTGAATTCTAACATGCAAAGATTATTAAACACCAGCCTACTGAACTGGTATCTCAGTTGCTAAAATGCCTCGATCCACAACAGCGAGCTAGAAATAGTTCCCCATCTCAAAAAGTTAACTATATTCCAGACATAAAAATGATCAGGCAGCATCCATCGCAAGAGAAGCACTAAATTTCAAGTTTTTGATTTGATTTATTGTTGTCACATGTATTAACATACAGTGAGAAGTATTGTTTCTTGCGCGCTATACAGACAGAGCATATCGTTCACAGAGAAGGAAAGGGGAGAGTGCAGAATGTAGTGTTACAGTCATAGCGAGGGTGTAGAGAAAGATCAGCTTAATACGAATTAGGTCCATTCAAAGGTCTGACGGCAGCAGGGAAGAAGCTGTTCTTGAGGTTGGTACTTGGACCTCAGACTGTTGTATCTTTTTCCCGATGGAAAAAGGTGGAAGAGAGAATGCCTGGGGCGTGTGGGGTCCTGAGTTATGCTGGCTGTTTTGCCGAGGCAGTGGGATGTGCTGTTTAATTAAACTACTGTAAAATGAAAACAGGAAATGATGGAAGTACTGAGCAGGTCAGGACACACCTGTGGAGGGAGAAACAGAGTTAACGTGACAGACAGTGAGCTTGATCAGAATAGCGGAGTTAAATCGCAGGCTTGGGATATTCAGTGTTCATCAGTCCTCCATCTATCCACGCTGAAATTCAGAAAGTGAATGTAAAACCATGGGAAGAGGCAGCTTCATACGATCACTGCTTCTTCCGCACAACTGTGGACTGCTTAACTTCTTGTAAACTTGCACTTTTACTCACCATATTGATGCTGGATAGTATTTGGACTTTTTGATCTGACTTCTTATTGTCACATATATGAATATACAGCGAAAAGTATTGTTTCTTGCGCATTATACAGACAAAGCATACCATTCGTAGAGAAGGAAAGGGGAGAGTGCAGAATGTAGTGTTATAGTCATAGCGAGGGTGGAGAGAAAGATCAACTTCATGCGAGATAGGTCCATTCAAAAGGCTGCAGGTAAAAAGCTGTTCTTGAGTCAGTTGGCACGTGACCTCAGACTTCTGTATCTTCCTGACGGAAGCAAGTGGAAGAGAGAATATCCAGGGTGTGTGGGGTCCTAGATTACGCTGGCTGCTTTTCCAAGTCTGAGGGACGTGTAGACAGAGTCAGTGGATGGGAGGCTGGTTTGTATGGTGGATTGGTCTACATTCACAACCTTTTTTGGGGCCACTGCTGTTTGTAATTTTTATAAATGATCTGGATGAGGGTATAGAAGGATGGATTAGTAAATTTGCTGATGACACCAAAGTCGGAGGAGTGGTAGATAGTGAAGAGGGGTATCATAGTTTACAGAGAGACTTGGACAAGTTGCAGAGCTGGGCCGAGAGGTGGCGGATGGAGTTTAATGCGGAAAAGTGTGAGGCAATTCACTTTGGCAGGAATAACGGACGTGTAGAGTATAGGGCTCACGGTAGGATTCCGAATAGTGTTGACGAACAGAGGGATCTAGGTGTATATGTGCATAGATCCCTGAAAGTTGGAAATCGAGTCGATAAGGTTGTTAGGAAGGCATACGGTGTCTTGGCGTTTATTGGTAGGGGGATTGAATTTAGGAGCCGCAACGTCATGTTGCAACTGTACAAAACTCTGGTGCGTCCGCACTTGGAGTATTGTGTGCAGTTCTGGTCCCCACATTATAGGAAGGATGTGGAGGCTTTGGAGAGGATGCAGAGGAGGTTTACCAGGATGTTGCCTGGTATGGAGGGAAGGTCCTATGAGGAGAGACTGAGGGATTTGAGGTTCTTTTCGTTAGAAAGAAGGAGGCTAAGAGGGGATCTTATTGAAACATATAAGATGATTAGAGGTTTAGACAGGGTAGATAGTGATAGCCTTTTTCCTCGGATGGAGAAAGCTAGCACGAGGGGACATAGCTTTAAATTAAGGGGTGGTAGTTATAGGACGGATATCAGGGGTAGGTTCTTTACCCAGAGGGTGGTGAGGGATTGGAATGCCCTGCCTGCTGCAGTTGTAAATGCGCCTAGTTTGGGGGCGTTTAAGAGATCTGTGGATAGGTTTATGGATGAAAAGGGATTGGTTTAGGCTAGTGGGTCATTGTTTTGTAACTGGTCGGCGCAACATCGTGGGCCGAAGGGCCTGTTCTGCGCTGTAATGTTCTATGTTTTTTCCATTCCTTGTGGTTTTGGGCAGAACAGGAGCCATACCAAGCTGTGATAACATCAGGAAAAAATACTTTCAGTGGCACACGTTGGTGGGACAATATTAGTGGACAGTGTGATCCCAGCAACAGTTGTTATCCTGGAAAGTGACACACGAGGGAATAGGCACACACTATGGGGCGGTATCTTACAGCTGGCCCTGCCAGCTTGGCAGGGTCTTGCCAGCTGTGGGCAGAGGGTGCAAACAGTGGAAAACTTCACTGACCGTGGCGAGATCAGAATTCTTCCACCGGACAATCGCAGGCCACCTCCACGCAGGGTGCAGGTCGGTGGGGGGGGGGGGGTGTATACCGGGCCTTGTGGGTTGAGATGTAACACGGTGAAGTCAGTGGTAATGGGATTCCATTTCTCGTTTGCAGATTTGCACTAAAAGCACCGCTGGAAACCACACCAACCTTCCACACCTGGACTGCGTCATCACAGGCCGGCCCTGTTGCATTGGCACCAAAGGGAGGTGAGGACATGACTAGTTATTTCATCGAATCCAGGACGTCAAAAACACAAGGCAGCCCGATCAAACACTTCAATGAAAGAGCAGGTTGCAAATTGGAAATCTCAAACACTTTTTTTCTCCCCCCTGAAAAAAACATTTGATATGAAGTCAGTAGAAATTTTCAAAACCAAGGGAGACAGATATTTGGTGAGCGTATTCAGGGAACATAGAACATAGAACATTACAGCACAAACAGGCCCTTCGGCCCTCGAGTTGCGCCGATCGCATCAACCCCACCAATCTATAGACCTATCTATAACCCCCAATCCCATTAAACCCCATATACTCATCCAGAAGTCTTTTAAAAGACCCCAGCGAGTTCACCTCCACCACCGATGACGGCAGCCGATTCCATTCACTCACCACCCTCTGAGTGAAAAACTTACCCCTAACATCACCTCTGTCCTTCCCTCCCCGCACCTTAAATCTGTGTCCTCTCGTAGCGACCATTTCAACCCGGGGAAATAGCCTCTGAGAGTCCACCCTATCTATTCCTCTCAACATTTTATAAACTTCTATCAGGTCGCCTCTCAACCTTCGCCTCTCCAGGGAAAAGAGTCCCAGCTCCCTCAACCTATCTTCATAAGGCATGCCTCCCAGTCCAGGCAACATCCTTGTAAATGTCCTCTGCAGCCTTTCAATAGCTTCTACGTCTTTCCTATAGTGAGGCGACCAGAACTGCGCACAGTACTCCAAATGAGGCCTGACGAGGGTCCTGTAAAGTTGCAGCATTACCTCCCGACTCCTAAACTCAATCCCTCGATTAATGAAGGCCAGTACACCAAAAATGGAAATGGAAAAAAGATCGGTAGCTGGAGTTGAAATACAGATCAACCATAGAACCCTACAGTGCAGAAACAGGCCCTTCGGCCCATCGAGTCTGCACCGAACACAATCCCACCCAGACCCTATCCCCATATCCCTACATATTTACCTGCTAATCCCTCTAACCTACACATCCCAGGACACTAAGGGGCAATTTTAGCATAGCCAATGGACCTAACCCGCACCATCTTTGGACTGTGGGAGGAAACCGGAGCACCCGGAGGAAACCCACGCAGACACGAGGAGAATGTGCAAACTCCACACAGGCAGTGACCCCCGAGCCGGGAATCGAACCCAGGACCCTGGAGCTGTGAAGCAGCAGTGCTAACCCACTGTGCTACCGTGCCGCCCCATGATTGACCCGAATGGGCAATCCAGCTCGACGGACCGACTGGCCTCATCCGAGCGTTTCCGTCGACTGCCAAGTGTCATGTCGGTTGGAAAATGTTCCTGGTTGCTCATCAGTGAGAAAATGGGATGTAATTCACGCTGGATCTGACCTGACACCCAGTGCAGGCAGAGTGAAAGCAGCAAGGCAGAGTGCTCAAACCATCTGCAGGGTCCAAATCACCCAGTGTCTACACTCAAAACACAGTGACCAAAGTGCGTCACAGACAGAGCAATCAGCGGCCCGTCACGTTCTGAAGCTGCTCAGCCATGGAGGTGGGCCGGAACCTTCCCACCATTCACGCCGGAGGGAGGGATTTTCTCGTCTCTCCGCAGTGAGCGGCCATTTGTGAGCTGGTCGCCAAGTACTCCGACCTCGCCGCAGAGGGAGCGTGGCGTGAACGGGAGCTAAGATCCCACCCATTCTGGATTCGATGAGGGGAGAAATCTGTCTTGAGCAAAAACCCAAGTCAATGGGACATAAAAACAGAAGCTCTGAAGAAGAGTCACATTGGACTGGAAACGTTAACTGTTTCTCTCTCCGGATGCTGCCAGACCTGCTGAGGTTTTCCAGCATTTTCTGACACGGAGAATTAATTGGCAGAATGTGAAACCAGAACGTAAGAAATAGGAGCAGGAGTCGGCCATCTGGCCCTTCGAGCCTGCCCCGCCATTCAATAAGATCATGGCTGATCTGTCGTGGCTCAGTTCCACTTTCCGGCCCTCTCCCCATAACCCTTAATCCCCTCTCTTATCAAAAACCCATCAACCCGCTTCTTGAAAATATTTAGCGAGGCAGCCTCCACCACTTCAACGGGTAGAGAATTCCAGAGATTCACCACCCTTGAGTGAAGAAGTTCCTTCTCAACTCCGATCTAAACTGCACCCCCCTTATCTTGAGGCTGTGCCCTCTAGTCCTGCTGTCCTTTCTAAGCAGGAAGAATCTCTCTACCTCTACCCTATCCATCCCCTTCATTATCTTATACATCTCTATAAGATCCCCCCTCATCCTTCTAAACTCCAAAGAGTACAGACCCAGTCTATTTAGTCTCTCTTCATCGTCCAACCCCCTCATCTCCGGTATCAGCCGAGTGAACCTCCTCTGCACTCCCTCCAAGGCCAAAATATCCTTGTGCAAGTGCGGTGACCAAAACTGCACACAGTACTCCAGCTGCAGCCTCACCAGTACCCTGTACAGTTGCAGCAAGACCTCCCTGCTTTTATATTCTATCCCCCTTGCTATGAAGGCCAGCATCCCATTCGCCTTCTTGATTACCTGCTGCACCTGCAGACTAGTGACTCGTGCACAAGGACCCCCAGGTCCCTCTGCACCGTAGCATGCTGCAGCTTTTCGCCCTTTAAATCGTAATCCCTCCGACTATTATTCCTGCCAAAGTGGATAACCTCACACTTGCTAACATGGTACTCCATCTGCCAATGGTTCCTTATTTTCTGGTTACTGGTTCCCTACTGGTTCCCGATTTTCCCATCCCACATTTCCCTCAAGGATCAGATCCACTTCTGAGATTCTGCGAGCTTCTAATTTCCTACCAAAGCACTGTGCTTCCGTGGAAGAATGGGGGTTAATGTTGATGTGATGCCAGAACTGTATCCACATCGGCAAAATAGGCAGAGAACTCCAAATTGGCAACCTTGCGATCTTGAGGGCAGTTTAGCACTGACGCTAACATTGTTTTTCGAATTTTTTGAGAATCGCGTGCATGTGGGTTTGTTTCTTTGTGACCAGGTCACTCTGCAGGCGGTGAGTATTTTCCCATGTGTTTAATCATCCACAAGATGCTTCTTGTGTGTGTGTGTGTGTGTGTGTGTGCTGGTGAAGACTTAGAACATAAGAACATAAGAAATAGGAGCAGGAGTAGGCCATCTAGCCCTTCGAGCCTGCCCCGCCATTCAATAAGATCATGGCTGATCTGTCGTGGCTCAGTTCCACATTCCGGCCCTCTCCCCATAACCCTTAATCCCCTCTCTTATCAAAAACCCATCAACCCGTTTCTTTAAAATATTTAGCGAGGCAGCCTCCACCACTTCAACGGGCAGAGAATTCCAGAGATTCACCACCCTTTGAGTGAAGAAGTTCCTCCTCAACTCTGTTCTAAACCGCCTCCCCTTTATCTTGAGGCAGTGCCCCCCTAGTCCTACTGTCTTTTTTGAGTGGGAAGAGTCTCTCCACCTCTATCCTATCCATCCCATTCATCATCTTATATGTCTCAATGAGATCTCCCCTCATTCTTCTAAACTCTAACGAGTACAAGCCTAGTTTATTCAGCCTCTCCTCATAGCTCAATCCCCTCAACTCTGGTATCAACCGAGTAAACCTCCTCTGCACTCCCTCCAGGGCCAAAATATCCTTGCGCAGGTGCGGCGCCCAAAACTGCACACAGTACTCCAGCTGCGGCCTCACCAATGCCCGATACAGCTGCAGCAAGACCTCCCTACTTTTATATTCAATCCCCATCGCTATGAAGGCCAGCATCCCATTCGCCTTCCTGACCACCTGCTGCACCTGCAAGCTGGGTTTTTGCGACTCATGCACAAGGACCCCGAGGTCCCTCTGCACCGTCGCCTGCTGCAGTTTTTCGCTTCATGCTCGAGATTTTAATATGTTGGTGTAACAGGTGACAAAGGCCTGTTGTTACTGGAGGTGACCTCAGCTGTTCCATCCTCCTTGTGGACAGTCGAAATGAGGAGAGATTGAGTGAAAGTACACAGTGGTTCGAGAAACACCTTTAGACAACTTATCGTTTCCGAGTAACCCCTTTCATCGTCACTGTTGGTGGGAGGTCTCTCGCTGAAATGGGCATCTGCTGTTCAGTATTTTGTACATTATATCAGATTTCTATCAACCGGCATTGTGTAAATACCCTGAACTGTCTGTACTGTTGGCAGAACGCAGATTCTCATTCTCAGCAGGTGAATGCACCTTTTTAGGTTGGACTTTCTGGGCTTCAGATCATGGAGAACATTAATTGTCAACTCCAGATAGAACATAGAACATTACAGCGCAGAACAGGCCCTTTGGCCCACGATGTTGCGCCGACCAGTTATAAAACAATGACCCACTAGCCTAAACCAATCCCTTTTCATCCATAAACCTATCCACAGATCTCTTAAATGCCCCCAAACTAGGTGCATTTACAACTGCAGCTGGCAGGGCATTCCAGTCCCTCACCACCCTCTGGGTAAAGAACCTACCCCTGACATCTGTCCTATAACTACCCCCCCTTAATTTAAAATCGTGCCCCCTCGTGCTAGCTTTCTCCATCCTAGGAAAAAGGCTATCACTATCTACCCTGTCTAAACCTCTAATCATCTTATATGTTTCAATGAGATCCCCTCTTAGCCGCCTTCTTTCCAGCGAAAACAACCCCAAATCTCTCAGTCTCTCCTCATAGGATCTCCCCTCCATACCAGGCAACATCCTGGTAAACCTCCTCTGCACCCTCTCCAAAGCCTCTACATCCTTCCTGTAATGCGGGGGATATTGGCAGAGAATGGAGTAAGTTTTACCCAACAGCAGAATGCCAGAGAGGTTTACAACATGGAAACAGGCCCTTTGACCCAACTTGTCCATGCCCCCCTTTTTCTTTTAAATCACTAAGCTAGTCCCAATTGCCCACTTTTGACCCATATCCTTTTACACCCATCCTGCCCATGTGAACTGTCTAAATGCTTTGCAAAAGATAAAATTGTACCCACCTCTCCCACGACCTCTGGCAGCTTGTTCCAGACACTCACCACCCTCTGTGCGAAAGAATTGGTGTGGAGATGCCGGCGTTGGACTGGGGTAAACACAGTAAGAAGTCTGACAACACCAGGTTCAAGTCCAACCGATTGGCCCTTTTGTATCTCTCCACTCTCACCTTAAACCTATACCCTCCACTTTTAGACTTCCCTCCCTTTGGGAAAAGATATTGACTGTCTAGCTGACCGATGCCCCTCGTTATTTTATTAGATCTCTGTAAGTCTCCTAATGCTCCAGAGGAAAAGAGTCCCAGTCCATCCAGCCCCTCCTTATCACTCGTTGTTCACAAGTCTTTGAGTGCACCAGAATATCGAAGCTGGCAACAGCAAGCGAAAGGAGATGTTGCAGGACCTTGGCTCCCTGCTCGCTCGCACTGCAGTTGTAAAAACGCGGTTTAGCTTTCCACCTCAGCTTGTGTAGCTCCAGGACTACATGCTGAGGGACGGGCTGAAGCTTGGGGCAGCCGCCGCAAAGGTACAATGGGGAAAGGCCACACTGTAAGGCCTTTTAACAGAGGCAGACCGAGGGCCCAGGAACTGCAGAATACCCTCGACCTGCGTAACTGTGTGCCAACCTGACCACTAACGGCACACAGAAATCTATTGAGGCATGTATATATTTTTAAGAACTGAAATGTAATTCTTGTAATGAGTAATTGTAATATTGAGACATGGATATAGTTTTTTTAAGTATTGAAATGTAGACACTGTAATTTGGACAGATCTGTAAAAATGTTTTAGAAGCAAAGAAGCATAGAACCCTACAGTGCAGAAACAGGCCCTTCGGCCCATCGAGTCTGCACCGAACACAATCCCACCCAGACCCTATCCCCATATCCCTACACATTTTACCTGCTAATCCCTCGAACCTACACATCCCAGGACACTAAGGGGCAATTTTTTTAGCACAGCCAATGAACCTAACCCGCACATCTTTGGACTGTGGGAGGAAACCGGAGCACCCGGAGAAAACCCACGCAGACACGAGGATAATGTGCAAACTCCACACAGACAGTGACCCGAGCCGGGAATCGAACCCAGGACCCTGGAGCTGTGAAGCAGCAGTGCTAACCACTGTGCTACCGTGCCGCCCTAATTTGATTTGATTTGCTATTCGAAGCCCTGTACATTTGAAATGGATTAGTTGAGTTTTTTTTTTAATTAATAAAGTATATTTTTGGGGGAAAAAAAGCTCTCGCATGCCGCGTTGTAAACGTTTGGGTTCTTTTTTGCAGATGTGAGATAACATCAAGAGAATACTGTGAGTTCATGAAAGGTTACTTCCACGAAGAGGCAACACTCTGTTCACAGGTTTGAATAAACACTGTTACTCTTGGCGTTGTGACTGCAGAAATAGCTGTGGGTAGTGAAACATCACAGACGCCGTACAATGCTGGGGTATTGCTGTTAAACGGTGCCATTATCATGTGTAGGGGGATGCCGATACATTTTAATACGAGTCAAACAGAACTGGCCACTTCTCTTCATGGTGGGTTCTCTTTCTACCATGGAAGTTTTGAAAATGTGAGTCGACACCACCCTGACATTTGCAAATTAAACTTCATTATCCCTTCGTTTGCAGCAGCACAAGTTTCAGCTCGGAACAATATTGTTTTAAGGACAGAAGAATCCCGACAGTGCAGAAGGAAGCCATTCGGCCCATCGAGTGTGCAACATCCGTGACCCTATTCCCACAACCCTTCATATTTAGCCTGCTAGTCCCCCACTGGGGTTAATTTAACACGGTCGAGCAACCTAACCCGCACACTCTTTGGAGTGTGGGAGGGAACCGGAGCACCCGGAGGAAACCCACGCAGACACGGGGTGAAAGTGCCGACCCATCCATAGAACCCTACAGTGCAGAAACAGGCCCTTTGGCCCATCGAGTCTGCACCGAACACAATCCCACCCAGACCCTATCCCCATATCCCTACACATTTTACCTGCTAATCCCTCTAACCTACACATCCCAGGACACTAAGGGACAATTTTTAGCATAGCCAATGAACCTAACCCGCACATCTTTGGACTGTGGGAGGAAACCGGAGCACCCGGAGAAAACCCACGCAGACACGAGGAGAATGTGCAAACTCCACACAGGCAGTGACCCGAGCCGGGAATCGAACTCAGGACCCTGGAGCTGTGAAACAGCAGTGCTAACCACTGTGCTTCCATGCCGCCCCTCACAGACGGTGACCCGAGGCCAGAGTTGAACCCGGGTCCCTGCAGGTTAGCAGTGCTAACCATTGTGCCACCCCTGCTGCATTTCAGAAAGGGGTAAACATTTTGCCAAAGTAACACCCTGTGGTACGCGCACAAACGTTCTTTTCCGCTCACTGGACTTTCAATTTATCGTCAAAAAAAAAATCTGCGGGGGATGTGAAACTCGAAATCAGACTGGAGATGTTGAGGCTGTCAATTTACTGTAAAAGGGAAAACGCTGGAAAATCTCAGCGGGCCTGGGAAGCATCTGTAAGGAGACAAAAGGGCTGACGTTTCGGGTCCAGATGACCCTTTGTCAACCTTTTGTCAAAGTTGACAAAGGGTCATCTGGACCCGAAACATCAGCTCTTTTGTCTCCTTACAGATGCTTCCCAGGCCCGCTGAGATTTTCCAGCGTTTTCTGGTTTCAGATTTCAGAATCCGCAATAATTTGCTTCTATTGAGAATCGCTCTCTTCAGTCACGTGAAGACTTGAGGGAGAAGCTCCCACCTTAAGTAAACATTATCCTCGAATTGAAATGCAGCTGAAGGTGACAGTGACATTGCTTTAGCTTTGGAGGAGGGAGGGAGTACAGAGAAGGTTCACCAGGCTGATGCCGGAGATGAGAGAGATTGAATAGACTGGGTCTGTACTCGTTCGAGTTTAGAAGGCTGAGGGGGGGGATCTTAGAGACTTTCAAGGTAATGAAGGGGATAACGACATTCCTGCTTTAGGTACATCTTCTGTTTCTTTCTTTCCTGCCTCACCCCCCCATCACTGTTCCCCTCAGCCCTGGAAAACGGGACTTGTCCTCCTGCTGTCAGCGATCCTGTCACAGATCTTCCCTCTGCTCAAATCCTAACTCTTGTTTCCTTTTCCAACGATGATGCCGGAGACCTGGGGCGGGATTTTCCACCTGCGCTCTGTTACCTGTCCTATTCCGTGTATCCCAGCTGGCTACATCCTGGGAGATGGTGGCACAGTGGTTAGCGCTGCTGCCTCACAGCGCCAAGGACCCTGGTTCGATTCTGGCCTTGGATGACTGTCTGTGCGGAGTTTCCATGTTCTCCCCTGTGTCTCCTCCCACAGCCCAAAGATGTGCTGGTTCGATGTATAAATCAGCGGGATTGGCCATGGTAAATGCCCAGGATTTACGGGGAAAGGGTGGGAACGAGGGCCTGGGTAAGGTCCTCTGTCAGAGTCAGTGCGGGGCTGAATGGCCTCTTCTGCACTGCATGGATTCTATAGGTCATTGACGAAGCTTAGATGTCATGGGGAGGTGGTCTCGATGAGTTCAGGGCCTTGAGGACCCAGCTCCAGATTGTAGCATCTCATTAGCTGCAGCCGAAACTGTCAGCAAACATTTCGTGGCGATGTACACCATGAGCTCAATAGAATGATCACCATTTTCTGCAGATAAACTCTCTGCACGAAGAGAGGTGGAATTGTCCATGCTCTCAGCCCTTGTGCACAAGCTGCCCCATGCACCTACACTTTGCTGCTGTGTACCAGGCTATCACCTTGGGCAGATTGGTTCCCAGAGTTACCCTGTGTGACCTCTGGAGCTGAGCTTGGATGGGATCTTGCTGTCGGGTGAGCTATAAGATGATTAGAGGTTTAGACAGGGTAGATAGTGATAGCCTTTTTCCTAGGATGGAGAAAGCTAGCACGAGGGGGCACGATTTTAAATTAAGGGGGGGTAGTTATAGGACTGATGTCAGGGGTAGGTTCTTTACCCAGAGGGTGGTGAGGGACTGGAATGCCCTGCCTGCTGCAGTTGTAAATGCACCTAGTTTGGGGGCGTTTAAGAGATCTGTAGATAGGTTTATGGATGAAAAGGGATTGGTATAGGCTAGTGGGTCATTGTTTTTGTAACTGGTCGGCGCAACATCGTGGGCCGAAGGGCCTGTTCTGCGCTGTAATGTTCTATGTTCTAACCACTCGCGCTGTTTTCTCCACTTTTCCTGGCTTGTATACCCAGCAACTCAGCGCGTGAAAGTCGCTCATCGATGGCACAGTGGTTAGCACTGCTGCCTCGCAGCGCCAGAGTTCGATTCCCACCTCGGGTCACTGTCTGCGTGGAGTTTGCACGTTCTCCCCGTGTCTGCATGTTTTTCCTCCAGTTTGCTCCCACAGTCCAAAGATGTGCAGGTTAGTTGGATTGGTCACGCTAAATTGCCCCTTAGTGTCATGGGGACTAGTTAAGGTAAATGGGGTTAGGGCCTGAGTGGGATTGTGACGGGACAGACTCGATGGACTGAATGACCTCCTCCTACACTGTAGGATTCCAGAATCTATGATCTCGCCTTCCTTCTAAATTACACACATTGCCGACCTCTGAGCTGGAGGTCACCAGGGTCAGATTGGCCCTGTGTCATCTGGAGATCTTTTCGTTAAACTGATCAAGATGTCTCCACCTTTTAGCTACGAGAAAAGAGGAACAAGTGAGACATGGCATCTCGAATTTAATGTAGTGTATAGAGTATGAAGACAGGGGAAGTGGATACAGAGAGAGAAGGTCTGCGTGACGTCCCCTCCAGTGGCACGGTAGCACAGTGGTTAGCACTGCTGCTTCACAGCTCCAGGGTCCTGGGTTCGATTCCCGGCTCGGCTCACTGTCTGTGTGGAGTTTGCACATTCTCCTCGTGTCTGCGTGGGTTTTCTCCAGGTGCTCCGGTTTCCTCCCACAGTCCAAAGATGTGCGGGTTAGGTTCATTGGCTATGCTAAATTGCCCCTTAGTGTCCTGGGATGTGTAGGTTAGAGGGATTAGCAGGTAAAATGTGTAGGGATATGGGGATAGGGTCTGGGTGGGATTGTGTTTGGTGCAGACTCGATGGGCCGAAGGGCCTGTTTCTGCACTGTAGGGTTCTAGGGTTCTATCTTCTGTACCAGTGACATTTTCTCATTCTTGAAGGTTCTTATAATAATGAGATGCCATCGGGCGGCACGGTAGCACAGTGGGTTAGCACTGCTGCTTCACAGCTCCAGGGTCCTGGGTTCGATTCCCGGCTCGGCTCACTGTCTGTGTGGAGTTTGCACATTCTCCTCGTGTCTGCGTGGGTTTCCTCCAGGTACTCTGGTTTCCTCCCACAGTCCAAAGGTGTGCGGGTTGGGTTGATTGACCGTGCTAAAATTGCCCCTTAGTGTCATGGGACGCGGAAGTTAGTGGGTAAGATAGGTAGGGATATGGGGGGTAGGGCCTGGGTGGGATTGTGTTCAGTGCAGACTCGATGGGCTGAAGGGCCTCTTTCTGCACTGTGGGGTTTCTATGATTCTCTGAGATGTTTTGAAATCAGATGTGACCAGGTCAGATGCTGGGGTGCTGATCCAGAGTTTGTTTTATCTTTGGCCAGGTACATTGCATGGATGATGTGTGTGGATTGCTGCCATTCCTCAACCCTGAAGTTCCTGATCAGTTTTACAGACTCTGGCTCTCGTTGTTTTTACACGCAGGGTAAGTATTTCCATTCTGATGAAGCTGAATCCCAAACTGCGATTTCACTGCACTCATCGGTGTTTAAACTACACAGAATCATATTTATCGCTGTGTAAGATTCGAATCGACTAGCCTTACAAAGGGAATTTTTCCTTTCAAAGTCAAGAAATAGACTCCTCCCGTTGATATTTCCCGACCTGTATGGCACTGGGAGCCCCAGTGCCTGAAAGCTTTACCATGTCATCCTTGCATTCAAATCTTCGTGTGTCCAGCAAAGTACAAAGATACCGGAGTTGAGGGGATTGAGCTATGAGGAGAGGCTGAATAAACTAGGCTTGTACTCGTTAGAGTTTAGAAGAATGAGGGGAGATCTCATTGAGACGTATAAGATGATGAATGGGATGGATAGGATAGAGGTGGAGAGACTCTTCCCGCTCAAAACAGACAGTAGGACTAGGGGGCACAGCCTCAAGATAAAGGGGGGGCGGTTTAGAACAGAGTTGAGGAGGAACTTCTTCACTCAAAGGGTGGTGAATCTCTGGAATTCTCTGCCCGTTGAAGTGGCGGAGGCTGCCTCGCTAAATATTTTTAAGAAACGGGTTGATGGGTTTTTGATAAGAGAAGGGATTAAGGGTTATGGGGAGAGGGCGGGAAGGTGGAGCTGAGTCACGACAGATCAGCCATGATCTTATTGAATGGCGGGGCAGGCTCGAAGGGCCAGATGGCCTACTCCTGCTCCTATTTCTTATGTTCTTATGTTCTTAAACTCTGTTAGAATTTTGTAAGTTTCTATGGGCGGCACGGTAGCACATGGTTAGCACTGCTGCTTCACAGCTCCAGGGTCCTGGGTTCGATTCCCGGCTCGGGTCACTGCCTGTGTGGAGTTTGCACATTCTCCTCGTGTCTGCGTGGGTTTTCTCCGGGTGCTCCGGTTTCCTCCCACAGTCCAAAGATGTGCGGGTTAGGTTCATTGGCTATGCTAAAAAATTGCCCCTTAGTGTCCTGGGATATGTAGGTTAGAGGGATTAGCAGGTAAATGTGTAGGGATATGGGGATAGGGTCTGGGTGGGATTGTGTTCGGTGCAGACTCGATGGGCCGAAGGGCCTGTTTCTGCACTGTAGGGTTCTATGAACTGATAGGCACAGCCTGGTTCTATCCCCTCTCACTCTTGTAAACCCCAGTGAATATAATCCTAACCGGCTTAGTCTCTCCTCGTATGACTGACACGCCATCCTAACAATCAATCTGCTGAAAATTTGCTGCACTCCCTCGATAGCAAGCAACCACTGAAAATAAGGAGACGATAACGAGTGCTACACAGACCAAGTAATCTTTTGGCTTGGCTTTTTACTGAGGAGACAACGAACTTATTTGATCTAGATTGGGCCTTGCAGAGAGAGAGAGGTTGTGACATTCGCATTGTTACCAGCACTGTGATAAATAAATCTCAGGCTGGATAAAAATGGATCCTTAATCAGTGTCATGATTACAGTCCTCCCCCCCCGCCCCCGCTGACTGTTGCAATAATTCTCGGGTGACCAAGTCACGTGACCTTTCCACAAAGTGCGGTTGTAAATCTCCTGGGCATCAACTTTCGGTTTGTTAATTCCAGCTTCTCATCACCAGCTTCTCCTGCACGTGTCTGAACACTTGCGCAGATAAAATCAGCTTAGCGCAGTCTCTAAACCTCTTTGTTAATTGGAGGAGCAATGCTTAACCTAGCTCCACTCCCATGCAGTTGTGGCGTCGCTGCCTCAGATTCTAATCAACCAGTCCTGCAAAGGGCCACAGAGTGTTTTTTCTAAGTTCCATGTGCACAGTTCAGACATCTGCACAATCCTAAAAAATAGAAACTCGGATTGAGTGTGAGGTTAATAGCCAGTGTATGTTTTACACAACTCGGCACCACACTTTCTGTGGCATTTATTGGACTAATCAAGGAAGCTCTTGGCCGACATTCGCCAATAAAAACAAAGTTTTTAATCCTCTAATTCTTCTGCTAACTTAAATAACCATGGTTTGGAAACATTTGCCACCATCATCCATCACCAGAAATAATTCTTCCATGCAAATTATTACCAAGCTTTGATGCTTGGCTATTTGTGCTAAGTTTTTGAGTTGCTCAATGTCTACGAATATGTCCATGAAAGATGGCCATTGACACCCTGGTCTGTGTGTGCGGACTGGCAAAGACACAAACTCAATATTTAGCGTTGGTCTCACAGTGGAGGAAAGTAGAACCATTCCAGTCGTAACCCGGTAACGCAAAGGTTGTTGAAAAGGAGGGACTGAGAACAATTGTCATCAATGGGAAAGAAGTACCGAGCAAACTATTGGGATTCAAGGCAGATGAGTCCCCAGGCCTGATGGCTACATCCTAGCATCTTAAAGGAAGTGGCAACACAGATAGTGGAAGCATTGGTTGTAATATTCGAAAAATTCCCTGGATTCTAGGAAGGTTCCAGCGGATTGGAAAAAGTTTAATGTAATGCTGCTGTTCAAAACAGAAGAAAAGCAGAAAGTAGGAAACTGTAGACTGGTTAATCTAACATCTGTTTGGAAATTGTTGAAATCCATTGTTACAGTAATAGTAACGGGACATTTGAAAAGCCTCTCCGCAATCCATCAGAGTCAGCTTGGCTTTATTAAAGGTGAATTATGTTTAACGAATTTGCTTGAGTTCTTTGGAGATGTAACAAGGAAGGTGGATAATGGGGACTCTGTAGATGTAGTGTATCTGGACTTGCAGAAGGCATTTGATAAGATGCCGTGCAAAAGGTTAATGCGTGAGGTCAGATCCCATGAGTGGGAGGTATCGTAATAGCTTGGATAAGGACTGGCTAACCAACAGAAAGCAGAGAGGAGGAGTAAATGGGTCTTTTTTTGGTTGGTAATAAGGTGTACCACAGCGTACCCTCGGGCTCCATCAAGTTCCAATCTATACAAATGATTTGGATGCAGGGATGGAATGTACTCACGCCAACTTTAATGATGACATTAAAATAGGTGGGAAAGCAAGGTGCAATGAAGAAATAAATTTATATATGGATAGGTTTGGTAAGTGAACCAAAATTTGGCAGATGAAATTTAACATGGATAAATATGAGGTTATCCATTTTGGTTGAAGAAATAAAAAGTCAACTTCTTATCTCGCTGGAGAAAAACTTGACAATACTTTGGTGCAGAAGGATCTGGGTGTCCTTGTGCACAAATCACAGAAAGTTAGAGTGTAGAAGCAGCAGGTAATAAGGAAGACAAATGGAATTTGGCATTCATTGCTAATGGAATAATTATAAAAGTAGGAAGTAGCAGCTGTCGAGAATCACAAGAACTAGGAAGAGAATAAGGCCTTTCAGCCCCTCGAGCTTCCTCCACCATTCAATACAGTCATGGCTGATCATCCAACTCAATAGCCTAATCCTGCTTTCTCCCCGTAAGCTACGATCCTATTCACCCCAAGTGCTATATCCAGCTACCTCTTGAATACATGCAATGTTTTGGCATCAAATACTTCCTGTAGAAATGAATTCCATGGACTCACCACTCTTTGTCTCCTCATCTCCGTCCTAAATGGTCTACCTTGAATCCCCAGACTGTGATCCCTGGTTCTGGACCTCCCCTCCCCCACCCGGGAACATCCTTCCTGCCTGTATCCTGTCTAGGCCTGTTAAAATTTTATAATTCTCTATGAGGTCTCCCCTCTCGTCTGAACTCCAGCAAAAAGAATCCTAACCCGGTCAGCCTCTCTTCCGATATCAGTCCCACCACCCCCGGAATCAGCCTGGTAAACCCTCACTGCGTTCCCTCAAGGGCAAGAACATCCTTCCTCAGAAAAGGAGACCAAAACTGCACACAGTATTCCAGGTGTGGCCCCTCCAAGGCCCTGTATCATTGCAACACCACATCCCTGCTCCTGTACTCCAAACCTTTAGTAAGGAAAACCAACGTGCCATTTGCCTTCTTTACCGCCTGCTGCACCTGCATGCTTACCTTCAGTGTCTGGAGCACAGGGACACCCAGCGGCACACTGCCCTCTCCCAATTTACAGTCATTCAGGGAGTAATCTGCAGCCTTGCTTTTGCTTCCAAAGTGAATAACCTCACAATTATCCAATTTATACTGCGTCTGCCATTGATTAGCCCATTACCCAACCTGTCCAGGTCATTCTGAAGGATCTCTGCATCCTCGTCACAGTTGACCCTCCCACCCAACTTGGGTGAGTGCAAGCTTGAGATGTTGCATCTCATCTCATCTCGGCCTCAACTTCTGGTGACTGCCGATTCACCATAACTCTTCAATCCCTGACTAACTCCATCCCTCGTCAAGTAAGGAGACCAAAACTGTGCACAATATTCTAAGTGCGGTCTCACTAATGCTTTGTACAGTAGCAGCAACACTTCACGACTTTTGCGTTCATTTAACAATAAATGCCAAGATTCCATTTGCCTTTCTTATTACCTGCTGTACCTGCATACTAGTTTCCTACAATTCATGCATAAGGACACCCAGATCCCTCTGCACTGAAGCACTCCAAAGTTTCTCTCCATTTAGGTAATAATTTGTCTTTGCATTTTGCTTACCAGTATGGATAAACTCTCACTCACGTTGAACTTTATCGACTACATTTTTGCCCCATTTACTTAACCTATCCATATCAATTTGTAAATTGCTTATTTCATTATCACAACTTACTATCTCACGTATTTTTGCATCATTTGGCTATGGTGCTTACTATCCCTGCATCCAAGTCATTAAGATAGATTAGAAATAGTTGGGGCTTGAGGTCTGAATCCTGTGGTACTCCATTAGTTACATCCTGCCAACCTGAGAGAGACCCATTTATCCTGACTATCTGCTTTCTGTTAGTTCGCCAATCCTCTATCCGTGCTAATAAACTATCCCTAATCCCTTGTGAACTAATATCTTTTTGTGCGGCACCTTATCAAATTTCTTCTGCAAGTCCAGGTATACTACATCTACAGGGTCCCCATTATCCATGTTGTTTGTTACATCTTCGAAGGACTCTAGCAGATTAGTCGAATATGATTTACCCTTTATAAAACCATGCTTACTCTGATGGATTGCGCTTTGACTTTCCAAATGTCCTGGTATGACTTCCTTTGTAACGAATTCTAATAATTGCCCAACAATAGATGCTAAACTAATTGGCCCACAGTTTCCTATGTTTTGCCTCCCTCCCTTTTTGAATATATTCGCATTTTCCAATCCACGGTAACTATTCCTGCACCTAGGGAATTTTGGAATATTGTAACCAATAGATCCACCATCTCCAATGCCATTTTCTTTAAGACCCTAGGTTATCGACCACCAGGCCCTGGGGACTTGTCTGCTTTCAATCCCCATAGTTTGCTCGGTACTTTTTCCCTCTTGACAATGACAGTTCAAAGTTCTTTCCCCTCTATAATGCCTGCATTTCCTGTTGCCATTAAGATAATACTCATGTCTATCGTTGTGGAAACTGAGGCATAATATTGATTTCATGTCTCAGCCATTTCTGCGCTCCTCACTATTAACTCCCCAGCCTCATCTTCCAAGGGACCCACATTTTATTTAGCTACTCTCCTCCTTTCAATCTACTTATAGGGCATTTGTGAGGCAGCATCTGGAGCATGGTGCTCAGTTTTGGTCCCCTTACCTGAGGAAGGATATAAATGCATTGGAGGGGGTTCAGAGAAGGTTCATTAGATTGATTCCAGAAATGAAGAATTTATCTTATGAAGAGAGATTGAGCAATTTAGGCCCATACTCGCTGGAGTTTCGGGAAATGGGAGGAGATTGAATTGAGATATATAAGGTGCTGAAGAGGATTGATCAGGTAGATGTAGAACTTAGAACATTACAGCGCAGTACACGCCCTTTGGCCCTCGATGTTGCACCGACCAGTGGAATCAATCTAATGACCCTCTAACCTAAACTATTCCAATGTTATCCATATGCCTATCCACTGACCATTTGAACGCCCTTAAAGTTGGCGAGATCACAACTGCTGCAGGCAGGGCATTCCACGCCCTTATTACCCTCTGAGTAAAGAACCTACCTCTGACATCCGTCCTATAATTACCACCCCTCAATTTAAAGCCATGTCCCCTCGTGTTAGCCATCACCATCCGAGGAAATGTGGAGAGAATGTTTCTCCCTATTGGACGTTTGAGAATGAGAGGTCACAGTTTTAGGATAAGGAGTGGCAGACTGAAAACAGAAATGGGGTGAAATGACTGCTCAAACGATGGTGAATCTGTGGAATTTCCTACCCCAGAGTTCAGTGACTGCTGGAACACTCAACGCATGAAAGGAGGAGATAGATTTTTCATTAGTTGCGAGATGAAGTGCTGAGATGTGATCAGCCATCATCTTACAGGTGGCACAGTGGTTAGCACTGCTGCTTCACAGCTCCAGGGACCTGGGTTCGATTCCCGGCTCGGGTCACTGACTATGTGGAGTTTGCACATTCTCCCCATGTCTGCGTGGGTTTCCTCCGGGTGCTCCGGTTTCCTCTCCCACTCCAAAGATGTGCGGGTTCGGTTGATTGGCCGTGCTAAAATTGCCCCTTAGTGTCCTGAGATGTGTAAATTAGAGGGATTAGTGGGACAATATGGAGGTAGGGAATGGGTGGGATTGCGGTCGGTACAGGTGCAATGGGCCAAATGGCCTCTTTCTGCACTGTAGGGATTCTATTTTATGATTGTACGGAATGGCGGAGCAGGCCTGATGGGGCTAAATTGCCTCTTCCTGCTCCTAGTTGGTATATTCTTAGAGAGAATGCAGAAGAAGTTGAAATGAATGGTTCCAGGGATGAGAAAGTTCAGTTATGAGGATAGAGGCTGGGATCTTTCTTCTTAAAGAGGAGAAGGTTAACAGGAGATTTGATTGAGATGTTCAGAATTGTGAGGGGGCTGGACAGGGTGGAGAGGGAGAAACTGTTCCGTCTCGTAAGAACATTGAGAATGAGGGGGACACTGTTTTAAAGTGGTTTGCAAAAGAAGCAAATATGATGTGAAAAATACCTTCTTAACTTGGTGAGTTGTTTGGGCCTGGAATGTGCTGCCTGGAAGTGGGGCGGAGGCATTTGAGAGGGCGTGAAATAATTGTTTGAATTGAAACGACGGGCAGGGCTCCAGGGAAAAGGCACTAAGTCATGGTGCTCGTTTGGAGAGCCAGTGCAGACATGATGCGCCAAATGGCCTCCTCCAGCAAGGGGCATGCGGGCGGCAGGTTGTGGTGGGCTGCTCTTGGATGTTGCTTCGGGAGTTGCCTACTGCTTCATGTCGTTGGTGTGCGTAAACTGGACCATCTCGAGGGCATCATGACAGCTCAGAGGCTATCTCTGTTGCTGTGCGGACACATGGAGTTGGGCCTGTGTCCGTGGGAGTTTGCGCGTTCTCCCCATGGTTGCGTGGGTTTCCTCCGGGTGCTCCGGTTTCCTCCCACATCCCAAAAATGTGCTTTTAGGCTGATTGATTGGGTAACAAATTGTCCCTATATTGGACCTCCCTGATCCTCACACATTAGGCATAGACTAAAATCATGAATAGGTCACTGACCATGGGACGGCGGCGTGGGCTCGTTGGGCCGAAGGGCCTGTTTCCTGTGCTGTGTTGTTCTTTGTTCTTTGTTCATAACGGGAGGTTTTGGGACTTATTCGCTACAGAATTCCCAGCCTGTGGCCTGCTCTGATAGCCAAAGTATTTATATCGCTGGTCCAGTTCAGTTTCTGGTCAATGATAGCCCCCTCCTCAGCGGGTATCAGATGCTATTGATTGTCCAGGAGAGATGATTAACATAAGAACATAAGAAATAGGAGCAGGAGTCGGCCATCTAGCCCTTCAAGCCTGCCCCGCCATTCAATAAGATCATGGCTGATCTGTCGTGGCTCAGTTCCACATTCCCGCCCTCTCCCCATCACCCTACCTAAGGACTTGAGGCAGTGGTTGGATGAAGAAATGGCGATGTAATTTGAGCCACAAATGTATCATTAAACATTAAACATAAAAACACAGCAGTACCTTCTTCCAGCTGTGCAAAAACTGACCCTTACTTAAAACACCCACAAAATTGAGACAGTCACTCAGCTCTGTAAACTGGAGAGGTCAGTGCCAGTGTCGGAGATGGTTATTCCCTTGGAGCTGTGTGGCACGAATATCACTGTGTGTGAAAGGTGTAGTGAGAGAGGTCACAGCATGTTTTAAATCAGCATGTGTTAAGATTTATTCAGTCTTCTAATCTGGGCTATCGCTGCTGGTCTTGGTGTTTCCAGACATGTTAGATGACTTTAAGCCTCTTTGTTACTGATTCACTGACTATGAACTGTTCAGTGTTTAAGTAAATAATGTGAATTGGATTTCTGACTCACTCATGGCCATTTTCCATTATCACACAAGGTCACGACTGCCTCTGTCTGTCCTGCCGCGCGCTCACTGTTGCTAATTAGAATGTTTATATGTGCGAGTTGTCTGAGAATCTCAATGAGGGAAAAGTCTTTGCTGTTTACCTCGCAGACTGAGGCCATTTCGACCCATCGAGTCTGTGCCAGTCGGCCGCAAAGTAATTCAATCTATCCCATTCCACCACTCGGACCTATCCCCTTGCGGGTTTATTTCTTTCAAGTATCCATCCAATTTCCTTCTGAAATCTTTGCGTTTCAGGCCACTGCCATTCGCTTTGTTTAAAAAAAAAAGTTCTCCCTGTACCTTTTACCCAAAACCTTAGATCTGTACTGTCAGCTCGTGGGAACAGTTTATCCTGAGCTATCTCGTGTAAATCATCACCTTATACATTTCTAACAAATCTCCCTTCAATCTCCTTTTCTCAAAGGAGTGTGGTAACCAGAGCTGGACACACTCCGACCTCAGGTTGATAAAGCCTCAGCATAACTTCCCTTCATTTGTATTCAATGCCTCTATTTATGAAGCCCAAGCTCCCACACGCTTTGCTAAGTACTCTCTCAGTACAACTGGCTGTTTTCGAAGATCGATGCACGTGCATTCCAGGTCCCTCTGTTCCTGTACACACTAAATTAGAACATAGAACGTCACAGCGCAGTACAGGCCTTTCGACCCTCGATGTTGCGCCGACCAATCTAATGACCCTCTAAGCAAAACTATTGGGCCATGAATTTTCTATTGCCTTTCCCTATCCCTGCTGCCAAGATGCATCACCTCACACTTCTCTATGTTAAATTCCATTCACTATCTCTCTGCCCATTCTGTTTGCCTTTCGATGTAGCATGAGAGGAAATTTGTAACATCCTCATTGTTTGGTATCATAGAACATAGAACATTACAGCGCAGAACAGGCCCTTCGGCCCACGATGTTGCGCCGACCAGTTACAAAAACAATGACCCACTAGCCTAAACCAATCCCTTTTCATCCATAAACCTATCTACAGATCTCTTAAACGCCCCCAAACTAGGAGCATTTACAACTGCAGCAGGCAGGACATTCCAATCCCTCACCACCCGCTGGGTAAAGAACCTACCCCTGACATCCGTCTTGTAGCTACCCCCCCTTAATTTAAAGCCATGCCCCCTCGTGCTAGCTTTCTCCATCCGAGGAAAAAGGCTATCACTGTCCACCCTATCTAAACCTCTAATCATCTTATATGTTTCAATAAGATCCCCTCTGAGCCGCCTTCTTTCCAGCGAAAACAACCCCAAATCCCTCAGTCTCTCCTCATACAACCTCCCCACCATACCAGGTAACATCCTAGTAAACCTCCTCTGCACCCTCTCCAAAGCCTCCACATCCTTCCTGTAATGTGGGGACCAGAACTGCACACAGTCCTCCAAGTGCGGCCGTACCAGAGTAGTGTACAGTTGCAACATGACGCTGCGACTCTTAAATTCAATCCCCCTACCAATAAACGCCAAATTTATCCTCGACAAATTGTACTCAATGTTTCAGTATTCATTTACTTATAGCAAAAGCAGTCATTGTAGTACTGACCTTTGACCCCCCTCCCCGCTATCTGGAAAATAACCATCGACCACAATTCATTGCTTCTGTCCTTAAAGCAAAGTTTTAACCAATTTTGGGAGTGTATTCACTAGAGTTTAGAAGAATGACGGGGGATTTCATAAAAACCTATAAAATTCTAGCATTGCCGACTCATAGCACCTGGGACCCGGGCTCGATTCCTGGCTTGGGTCACTGTCTTTGCGGAGTTTTCACGTCCTCCCAGTGTCTGCATGGGTTTCCTCCGGGTGCTCCGGTTTCTTCCCACAGTCCAAAGATGTACAAAAAAATAGTCCAAAGGGTTAGGTTGATTGGCCATGCTAAATTTCCCCTTGGTGTCCCGGGATGTGTAAGTTAGAGGGATTGGCAGGATAAATGTGTGAGGTTGTAGGGATAGGGCCTGGGGTGGGATAGTTTGGGTGCAGACTCGATGGGCCAAATGGCCTCCTTCTGCACTGTCGGGATTCTGTGATTGCTCGGAGAACCAGAGAGGGTCGGTGCAGGAAGGATGTTCTCGCTGGTGGGGAAGTGAGGCGACGGGGACAGCCTGAGGACATGGAGTAAACTGTTTAGGACTGAGATGAAGAGAAATATCTTCACCCAGTGAGTGGCCAGCCAGTGGAATTGACCACAGAAAGCAGTTGAAGCCAAAACGTTGTACGTTTTTAAGAAGGAGTTAGATATAGCTGTTGGGGTGAGGGGGGAATCCAAGGGTTGTTGGGGGAAGGCAGGTGATCCTGCCTTCCTGGCTATTGAGTTGGATGATGTGGGTATGCCGGCGTTGGACTGGCGTAAACACAATAAAAAGTCTGACAACACCAGGTTTTAGTCCAACCGATTTATTTGATAATATTCTCACAAGCTTTCGAGGGGGCTGCCTCTTTGTCAGGTGAATGGAGAGTTCTGGCCTCAGACAGACAGAGCATATAAAGCACAGACAGTTGCTGATTAGAATGCGAATCCTTACACCTAACCTGCTGTTCAAGTCTTAAAGTGGCTGATAATGTGAGTAGAAGGAGCACTGATCACAGTTTAAAGAGATGTGTATTGTCTCCAGACAGTACAGTAAGTGAGGTTTTGCAAACCCAGGCAAGACCTTCGGGTAAGCATTCTCCAAGGCGGCCTTCATGACACACGACAGCGCAGAGTCGCTGAACAGAGACTGATAGCCAAGTTCCGCACACATGAGGACGGTCTCAACAGGGATCTTGGGTTCATGTCGCACTATCTGTAACCCCCGTGACTTGCCTGGGTTTGCAAAACCTCCCTTACTGTACTGTCTGGAGACAATACACATCTCTTTAACCTGTGATCAGTGCTCCTTCCACTCACATTATCAGCCACTTTAAGACTTGAACAGCAGGTTAGGTGTAAGGATTCGCATTCTAATCAGCAACTGTCTGTGCTTTATATGCTCTGTCTGTCTGAGGTCAGAACTCTCCATTCACCTGACGAAGAGGCAGTCCCCTCGAAAGCTTGTGAGAATATTATCAAATAAATAAGTTGGACTAAAACCTAGTGTTGTCAGACTTTTTACTGTATTGAGTTGGATGACCAGCCATGGTCATAATTAATGGTGGAACAGGCTCAAAGAGTCAAATAGCCTTCTCCTGCCTCTCTTTTCTGCTGCTGTGAATACTGCCCCTCTTTTTCTGTAAGCCTCAATTTTGTTTATCAGCCGGTTATGTGGCACCTTGTCAAGCATGTTCTTCAAATCTCACTTACCTACTCTAAATCACGTTTACTTCATCAACCTTTTCCCGTTATTTAAACGGAAAACACAATCTGCCTTTTACAAATCCACGCTGATTCTCAATTAACTCCGGCCCCTCCGTGTGTCTTCCCCGATAAGGGATTCCAAAACCTTACCTTGTGCCGATGTTAAACCAACTGGCCTGCAGTTGCTCTGACTGTCTTTTCTAGGACACCTTTTCTTGGAATAGAGTGTCACATTTGCCATTTCTCTAATCCTCTGGCATCTCTGCTACATTTGGGGAAGATTAAACAATCAAAGGAAGCCCTCCCGCTATCTCCACCCACACTTCCTTTAGCAAATGGGGATGTAAGCCATCCGGACCAGGTGATTTATCTCCCTTTTGCGTGGCCAACTTTTCAGGTGCCACCTCCTTTTTGATTTTCAAACTTTGCCTCTCTACGCTCTCCACTTCTTCTAATGCTATTTTGTAAGGTTCCTCTTCCTCTGTAAACTCCAAGGCAGAAAACTCTTGATGTATTGCCCTGTCTCACAAAGCATATATCGCACTCTGTCCCAATGAGACCCAATCTGCCGGCTTACTATTGGCGGAAGGCTGGTGGGAATGAAAAATGGATAACAGTGAATCGAAACTCCACCCAATGTTCCCTTAACCTTATTAGGTTGGTAAATTCTGTGAGCTATCCAGCAGGTGACAAATCCACTGTGGTGCCCTTCATATAACTCCATAAGAGTTACATAGCCAGTTCAGCTCTCTCAGGTGGTTTTTTCCCTCTGCTCCATGCGCGCCCCAGTTAGAATGTTTGCATTTTCTGACCAACAAAATACAAGTAACAAAGTGATGGATCAAAATTCAAATGGTGCCTGTTGGGCCTACGGCAGGGGAAGGCCGTGTGCCAGATGGGTTTTGAGTGTCGAACCATGAATCACGTTACAGTTGGGGTCAGTTTTGACCGAACTGAAGAAACCATGAGCATTTCTCAAAGTGACCATTGGAGTCAAGCCATCGAATCCCTACAGTGCAGAAGGAGGCCGTTTGGCCCATCAAATCTGGACCAACTTTCCAAAAGAGCATCTCATTCAGGCCCATCCTGTGCATTTAGCATGGCCAATCCACCTAACCTACACATCTTCAGACACTAAGGAGCAATTTAGCATGGCCAATCCACCTAACCTACACATCTTTGGACACTAAGGGGCAATTTAGCATGGCCAATCCATCTAACCTGCACATCTTTGACACTAAGGGACAACTTAGCCTGGCCAATCCACCTAACCTACACATCTTTGGATACTAAGGGGCAATTTAGCATGGCCAATCCACCTAACCTGCACATCTTTGGATACTAAGGGGCAATTTAGCATGGCCAATCCACCTAACCTGCACATCTTTGGATACTAAGGGGCAATTTAGCACGGCCAATCCACCCTAACCTACACATCTTTGGACACTAAGGGACAATTTAGCATGGCCAATCCACCTAACCTACACATCTTTGGACACTAAGGGACAATTTAGCATGGCCAATCCACCGAACCTGCACATCTTTGGACACTAAGGGGCAATTTAGCATGGCCAATCCACCCTAACCTGCACATCTTTGGACACGAAGGGACAATTTAGCATGGCCAATCCACCTAACCTTCACATCTTCAGACAGTAAGGAGAAATTTAACACGGCCAATCCACCTAACCTGCACATCTTTGAACAGTGGGAAGGAACCAAAGCACCCAGAGGAAACACATACAGACGTGGGGAGAACATGCAAACTCCGCACAGCCACCCAAAGCCAGGATCGAACCCAGGTTCTTGTCGCCATGACACAGCAGCGCTAACTGCTGTACCGCCCTCACATATGTAAATGTGAAGCCAGGGGGAGGAGGAGTGTTTCTGCCCAGGAGACCAAGAGGCTCCATGACCTCCAAGTCGCACATCATTGTCAGTTGTTTGTGCATTGCTTTACTTTCATCATTCCTGGATCAGAATCCTGAAATCCTCACGCTCCTGTCCAGTGCCAGCTTGACAAAGCCCGCAGTGGATGAAGAAGCAAGCCCTCTCTGAAGATGACCAAGAAAGAAAGCAAAAATAAACATGGCCTTGCAAGTAGCAACCACAACCCAAGAGCAATATTCTTAATTATAAGAAAAAGCAAAGGTACCATTGAGAACAGCAAATGTGTACCATCAGCAAGAGTTTGCAGTGACTTGTATTTATATAGTAATAGGTTTTACAGCTTTATGTTCTTTCCAATTCAGTCCCAGATGATTGGAGGATAGCTCATGTTGTTCTAGAACATAGAACATAGAACATTACAGCACAAACAGGCCCTTCGGCCCTCGAGTTGCGCCGATCACATCAACCCCACCAATCTATAGACCTATCTATAACCCCCAATCCCATTAAACCCCATATACTCATCCAGAAGTCTTTTAAAAGACCCCAGCGAGTTCGCCTCCACCACCGACGACGGCAGCCGATTCCATTCACTCACCACCCATATGTGTTCTTCCCAAAGACAGGTCCTTTGCTCACTTTCTATCACTGGTGGTTTGTCAATGCTATTGCTTTGTCGTCCATGGGACAGATGAGGAGGCAGCTTCCAGATCTACCTCAGCCACAACAGGAATTGAGCCTGCGTTGTTAACATTACTCTGGACTGTGTGATAATTACAGGCCAACTGAGCTAACCGGTCCCTTGTTTCAAATTAAATATAACAAAGTAATTGCTGATAATAATAATTAAACCCCCCCCCCCCCCAACGCCAAAAAAAAATTTAGTCTAATTTTGCGTTCAGATCTTTTGTGTATTATTTTCCCGCAGGATTCTCCACTGTATTGTCTCCATCTGCTTCCAAATGACAATCCTCCGGGACCTCGAAAAACTAGCAGGATGGCTTCGGATTTCCATCATTTACATCCTGAGTGGAATCACCGGAAACTTGGCCAGTGCCATATTCCTGCCGTATCGAGCTGAGGTATGTGCGCGGTCAGATGTCCACCAGAGTTAGAAATGCGGTTTATCTTACTTGCTGAAGTAGATTTGCTGCCTCGACAAAGCATCCGGCATAATCAAGGACCCCACACACCCGGACATTCTCTCTTCCACCTTC
The DNA here is from genome assembly GCA_037974335.1 of Prionace glauca. Taxonomy (NCBI): domain Eukaryota; kingdom Metazoa; phylum Chordata; class Chondrichthyes; order Carcharhiniformes; family Carcharhinidae; genus Prionace; species Prionace glauca. The sequence continues at coordinate 6,131,463 of CM075738.1, read as the reverse complement.
TTCCGTCAGGAAAAATATACAAAAGTCTGAGGTCACGTACCAACCGACTCAAGAACAGCTTCTTCCCTGCTGCCATCAGACTTTTGAATGGACCTACCTCGCATTAAGTTGATCTTTCTCTGCACCCTAGCTATGACTGTAACACTACATTCTGCACCCTCTCCTTTCCCTCTCTATGGACGCTATGCTTTGTTTATATAACGCACAAGAAACACTGCTAATACACGTGACAATCATGTATCAAATCAAATTTGCTGCAAATTCAATCACTAAATTATCAGGCAGCATTTTCCTTTAAAAAGAAAAAGACAGCTGTAGGATTTGAACAGCATCTGAACGCACCAAACTTCAGGAAGACATTTACACAAGTACAATTTTAGATGTTGATGTTTTTAGCAAGAGAAAATCACTTTCCTTCAAGACGGTTTAAAGCCACGGTCACAGAGTTAACACAAGTCAAATACACGCTCGGCACAGTAACAGAAAAATCCATTCCCCTTCCTTTCTTAAAAAGTAAGACTGAATTGCAAATATCAGGGAAGAAAGGAACATTATTCTTGGTCTAGCTAAATACAGCTCTATCATGGTGCATGCAGCAATTTCATTGTGTTTTTTTTGAATATCGACACATTCTAAGCACAGTAGCTTAACAAACCACTTATAAAAAAATCTCCGCCTTAGGATAAGAGTTTAATACAAATGTTGTATAATTGTTCACTAATATCTAATTCTAACTGGCATTGAATATATGAGAGAAGACCAAAAACTTTCATTTTGTCCAGAACTTCATTACAAGTTTTAGAATGGCACTACTCTTGGAATAACAATTGGTCTTTTTTTTGTTGTTTTCATGAACAGGAACTAATGAAATAAACATTACCGACGCGATGCATTTTTAAATAATTGCAGGCAATTTTAGCACCCTGCAATTTTCCGAATGCAAACCTTCTAATTGAGTCCATTAAAATGGTTTTGTAATGACTGGCAGATTGTGCCTCTCCTGCGTAGCTGCCTGTAATTTGCATTGAAGGTTGTTGACATCCAGTAGAAATGGATCTGAAATGGTTTGGCTGCTCTGTAATGGCATTTGGATTGAGTCACTCATGGTTTTACTGAATGGGTCAGGAATTGGTAGAATAACGTGGGACAAAAGGTTTCTATATTTGAACAGCGTCAGCTCCACTGATGATAGCGTTAGCTCGGATGTTTTCTCTTTAATGGATAATGAACCATTATTTCTGTGACATTTATGATTCAGGCTGCCTCCTTCTAAACTGGTAAACAAGCAGCTCCAGTGTAAGAGAATGAAGGGGATGGACAGGGTAGAGGTAGAGAGATTCTTCCCGCTTAGAAAGGCCAACAGAACTAGAGAACATAAGAACATAAGAAATAGGAGCAAGAGTAGGCCATCTGGCCCTTCGAGCCTGCCCCGCCATTCAATAAGATCATGGCTGATCTGTCGTGACTCAGCTCCACCTTCCCGCCCTCTCCCCATAACCCTTAATCCCCTCTCTTATCAAAAACCCATCAACCCGTTTCTTAAAAATATTTAGCGAGGCAGCCTCCACCACTTCAACGGGCACAGCCTCAAGATAAAGGGGGGGCAGTTTAGAACAGAGTTGAGGAGGAACTTCTTCACTCAAAGGGGGGTGAATCTCTGGAATTCTCTGCCCGTTGAAGTGGTGGAGGCTGCCTCGCTAAATATTTTTAAGAAACGGGTTGATGGGTTTTTGATAAGAGAAGGGATTAAGGGTTATGGGGAGAGGGCGGGAAGGTGGAACTGAGCCACGACAGATCAGCCATGATCTTATTGAATGGTGGGGCAGGCTCGAAGGGCCAGATGGCCTACTCCTGCTCCTATTTCTGATGTTAACAATGAAAAATAAATTGCCTAAGGCGGCAAAAATAGAATGGCATCCAAAACGCATGAACGCAGAACTGTGTGGAAGCAGTTCAATGGAATGGTAAATTAATGATCTTTTATTTCCGTGTCTTCAAGGTGGGCCCTGCAGGATCTCAGTTTGGCATCCTTGCCTGTCTATTTGTGGAGCTCTTCCAGAGTTGGCAGATCCTCGCCAGCCCTTGGAGGGCTTTTGTCAAACTGGTGGCTCTGGTCTTCTTCCTGTTTGCCTTTGGCCTGCTCCCGTGGATCGACAACTTTGCCCACATCTCCGGCTTCATCAGCGGGTTTTTCCTGTCGTTTGCATTCCTCCCGTACATCAGCTTCGGGAGGTTTGACTTGTATCGCAAGAGATGCCAAATTATGATCTTCCTCGTCACCTTTGTGGGACTTTTTGCGGTGCTGGTGGTTCTGTTCTACGTGTATCCAATAACTTGCCAGTGGTGTGAATATCTGACTTGTATCCCGTTCACAGACAAATTCTGTGAAAAGTATGACCTCAACGCACATCTACATTAAGCGGAGCACACCGACAGGGAGAGACATCAAGCAATGTTACAGATTTGGTTGTTAGCAGTATTTGCATCATGGGGGACACTAAGAAGAAATTCACTCTACCAAAACGTTGACGAGACTCAAGTTCAGAGTCTTGCCCAATGCTGGTCTTTTTTTTTTAAGTAACTTAGCACTCCACGTGCGTCTCTGGACTGTGGACACCGTCTGTAAATTTGACCTACGTGCCTTCCCCATTATTTCTGAACCAACATTTTGTGCTGCCAATTTTGTATTACACTAGTTTTAGCACTAAATGAAAACTTGTATTGTTTACTACTGCTCAAGTGGTTATGAATTCCCGGTAGTGTTTTAGCTACCGTTTGACAAGACTGCGGTTTTGCAGAATACATGACAAAAGCCTTACTTTGTTTGGAGTTCAAATTTTTTAACGTTGTCATTCTTCCCCATCGATTGTTTCTTTTTTAAATAGTGTAATCGCAACGGAAAAGGCCCCGGAATCAGAAGTTTGCCTTTAAATTGACTTTTGCAATTGATAAAATGTCAGGACAATCTCAGTCTCGTCACCCCACGTGCACTCTCCTCAATTGCCTGACTTTGGAATTTTCTTTTTTTTAAAAAAACTTATCATTTTGTACCACTGGGTTCAGGTAGGTATATAACGGGCAGCAAGCTTCAAATCTAGGTGGGTGCCCCGTGTCAGAATAACAGGACTAAAAATTAAGATCTTACCCAGAGCTGAAAGACTGTTTATTATTTTCCGATTCGTTGCATGATGTATTTTGATGGAATACATTTTCTGCAGGCCACAAACAGCATCTGTGATTGAAGTTGGCAATTTATAAACACTAACATTGTTTCTGACAACAATAAAGGTTCGTTGGCTTTATTATTTGGTGCATTATTGTTGCACACCATCGTCAAACACTGTGAAGCAGAGACTTGTGATCTTCCAATGCGCAAAGGTCTCTTGTGCAATTAGTAAGTTTACATCCTATGTAGCTTGAAGCAGAAGATTTAACAGTACACTCGCTTAAATGTACAACCTCGGGAACAAAGACCATACGTTGCAAGTTTGCATTATGCTGGGAATATGTTTAACGCAGTATAAAAGCTGGCGTCTAGTGTTGCAGTTTTATAAAGCGTTGGTTCGCCCACATTTGGAGCGCTGTGTCCAGTTCTAATCACCTTACTACTGGAAGGACGTGGAGAGAGTGCAGAGGACGTTTACCAGGATGCTGGCACGGTAGCACAGTGGTTAGCACTGCTGATTCACAGCTCCAGGGTCATGGGTTCGATTCCCGGCTCGGGTCACTGCCTGTGTGGAGTTTGCACATTCTCCTCGTGTCTGCGTGGGTTTTCTCCGGTGCTCAGGTTTCCTCCCACAGTCCAAAGATGTGCGGGTTAGGTTCATTGGCCATGCTAAAATTGCCCCTTAGTGTCCTGGGATGTGTAGGTTAGAGGGATTAGCAGGTAAAATGTGTAGGGATATGGGGATAGGGTCTGGGTGGGATTGTGTTCGGTGCAGACTCGATGGGCTGAAGGGCCTGTTTCTGCACTGTAGGGTTCTATGCTGGTTCTATATGCAGGGTAGAATAGGTGTGGGGTGATGTGGCGGCGCGGGCTCGTTGGGCCGAAGGGCCTGTTTCCCGTGCTGGGTTGTTGTTCTTCTTCTTCTGCCTGGTATGGAAGGACTGAGCTATGAGGAGAGATTGGGCAAACTGGGGCTGTTCTCAGAAAGACAGAGAATGAGGGGGCGATCTAATAGAGGTGTACAAGATTATGAAGGGTACAGATAGAGTGAACAGTGGTTAGCTTTTTCCTAGGTTGGATACAATAATTACGAGGGGCCACGGGCTTAGGGTGAGGGGGGCAAGGTATAATTCGGGTGTTAGAGGGAGGTTTTTCACACAGGGTTGTGTGGGCCTGGAATGGTACTGCCAAGTAGCATGGTGGAGGCAGGCACGCCAGACTTGTTTAAGGTTTACTTCGATAGGCACATGGGCGGACTGGAGATGGAGGGATACAGGAGACTGTTCTAAATAAGGATCAAGAGCCTTGGGACGTTCCTGGGAATCAATTGATTGCTCTTGACTTTCCAACATATTTTATGGCTCACTTGTCTTAATTCTGAGCTTCTTGGGATTCCGAGAATATCTGTATAAGTTGTGCATGTTTATTGATGTCTTTTCTTTTAATCCACAGGTGATTGGGTCCGCCTTGTGTCCAACGAGGGGCACACACGCGGTGGGTCGTGCGAGGGCTGCTCTTGGATGTTGCTTCAAGAGTTGCCTAGTGCTTCACGTCCGTTAGTGTTCGCTTAAACTGGACGGGCAACACGACAGCTCAGTGACTGTTTGCTGTGCAGATACATGGGTTTGGGCCGATGTCTGTGGGAGTTTGCACGTTCTCCCCGTGCTTGCGTGGGTTTTCTCCGGTTTCCTCCCACACCCCAAAAACATGCTCTTAGGCTGATGAGTGCTGAAAAAATTTTCCTTAATTTCTCATCCCTCAATCTGGTTAGGGTTCATAGAACATAGAACATTACAGCGCAGAACAGGCCCTTCAGCCCACGATGTTGCGCTGACCAGTTAAAAAACAATGACCCTCTAACCTAAACCAAACCCTTTCCATCCATAAACGTATCCACGGATCTCTTAAACGGCCCCAAACTAGGTGCATCCACAACTGCAGCTGGCAGGGCATTCCAATCCTTCACCACTCTCTGGTAAAGAACTTACCCCTGACATCCATCCTATAACTACCCCCCCTTAATTTAAAGCTATGCCCCCTCGTGCTAGCTTTCTCCATCCGAGGAAAAAGGCTATCACTGTCCTATCCCTTATTGTGGAGTCCAATAGGCGTAGACAAAGGTCATGGGTAGAGGAGGGCTCTCACAGTGTTAAAATGGCGGCGTGGGCTCGTTGGGCCGTAGGGTCCGTTTCCCGTGTTGTGTTGTGCTTTATTCTGTATGAGGTGACAGGGTTTGTTCTCTGACGTAAGCCTAGCTTTCTACCCATTGTGTGCATCCAACAGATATTGAGTCCTGTTTGCGCACTCCCTTAATAAAAATGTATCTTTTAACTGTAGATTTCATAATTCTATGCATTAAAATGTGCTGTTACTATATTGTTCAAGATGTGGCACAGTGGTTAGCACTGCCGTTTCACCACGCCAGGGATCCGGGTTCAATTCCGGCTTTAGGTCACTGTCTGTGTGGAGTCAGCATGTTCTCCCCGTGTCTGCGTGGGTTTCCTCTGGGTGCTCCGGTTTCAAAGAACAACACAGCACGGGAAACGGGCCCAACGAGCCCATGCCGCCATCTCAAAATTGTGAGTCCCCTCTTCCACCCATGACCCCTGTCTTTGCTTATGGCCCTCCACATTGGAAACCAGATTCAGGGGAGACTGATTGAGGGACAATTTATGACACCAGTCAGCCTAAGAGCACATCTTTGGGGTGTGGGAGGAAACCGGAGCACCCGGAGAAAACCCACGCAAGCACGGGGAGAATGCGCAAACTCCCACAGACACTGGCCCACAGCCCGAAAGATGTGCAAGTTGGCATTATGCCAAGAATATGTTCAATGCAGATACAAGGAGACCAGGTCCCTTCTCTGGCATAAGCCCAGCTTTCCCTTGTGTGCATTCTGGTTGGGTGCATTGGCCAGGCTAAACTCTCCCTCAAACAGGCGCCAGAGTGTGGCACCGAGGGGATTTTCTCAGTAACTTCATCACAGTGTTAGTGTAAGCCTACACTAATAATAAATAAAAAGCCAACAGATAAAACAAACAATCTGAAATGTGTTCTGTGCCTATATTAATGAGATGCTCAAATCATTGTATGCATAAAAAGCCCATTCTGTTAATTTGGACAATATATTCTTCCAGATTAAGAATATTAAGGCATGTATGACATTGTCTGTTGAGATTTAGAGATTGCTGTTCAACTATTGCACCTTAACTAGTTGTCAGATATAAAGCACATGCAAAGCAGCAGACTTCAGTAATTCTGTGTATTTCTGATATGCTGGAGATCTTTCCGAGTTCTAACCTCATTGAAATCGAATCTGACTTGAGACCCTCATTGGGATGCTGTTCAGTATCAGTGGTTAGTATACCTTCTTGAAGTCAAGTCATTAAACAGTCTGTCTGCAATGAGGCAAGGGGGGGGACTTGTGGATTTTCCATTGTAAATTGCTGAATCCACATTTAGACGTCACTCTGTTGCAGTGAACACTGAGAGAGCTGCTGCGATTGTTTTGGACGATGCTGTGTGAGAATTTACCTTTTGTGACGCGCACAGGGGGCTGCATGACCCTTCTAACCGGCTTGTTCCGTACTGTGGAGAAAGCTCGCACCATTTAGGGGTAAGTTTTTCACTCAGAGGGTGGTGAGTGAATGGAATCGGCTGCCGTCGTCGGTGGTGGAGGTGAACTCGCTGGGGTCTTTTAAAAGACTTCTGGATGAGTATATGGGGTTTAATGGGATTGGGGGTTATAGATAGGTCTATAGATTGGTGGGGTTGATGTGATCGGCGCAACTCGAGGGCCGAAGGGCCTGTTTGTGCTGTAATGTTCTATGTTCATTTAAACTGTGTATTTATAACCCAGACACTGGCGAACCAGTCAAACTGATCTCTGCTAGTTTTTGTGCTTCAACCTACTTCATCTGGCACCATCAACATAGTATTTTGTTCCGTGTTCTCTCTCTCTCACAGACTTATCTTCCCCTTTGCATGCTATTTCACAGCAGGAAGTTGCTTAGTTAGTAGTGACTGTCTTGAGTCTGAAGCCACTGGGTACCATGATGGCCAATACCTTGGTATTGGCCCCAGCCAATACTCCAATAATAGCCCTGAAGACTTGTGCTTAGCCAACCTGTTCTCGCACAGCTACAACAGCAGTATCTACCCAACAACGTGGAAAAGTGCCCAAGTATGTTCTGCACACAAGAAACTGGACAAATCCAACCCAGCCAACTGCCAGCCATCAATCCTTCTGTTGATCACTAGTAAAGTGGTGGAAGGAGGTCATCGACAGCGCTACCAAGTGGCACTTGCTCAGCAATAACCTGCTCAGTTGGTTTCCCCAGGACCACTCAGCTCCTGACCTCATTACAACCTTGGTTCAAACGTGGACAAAAGAGCTGGATTCCAGAGACGAGGTGAGAGTGACAATCGTTGACGTCAAGGCCTCATTCGGCCAAGTGTGGCATCAAGGGAGCCCGAGTGAAACTGGAATCTTTGGGAATCAGAGGGAAACCTCTCCACTGGCTGGAACCATACCTGGCACGATGGAAGATGATTGTCGTGGTTGGAAGCCGATCATCTCAGTTTCTGGATGTCTCTGCAGGGTGGTGCCCCAGGCCAAACTGCCTTCAGCTGCTTTTATCAATGACCTTCCCTCCGTCAGAAGGTCAGAAGCGGGGATGTTCGCCAATGGTACTGAACATTGCGCAGTCATTCGCGATTCCTCAGACACTGAAGCAGTCCATGCTCAAATGCAACAAGTTCTGGACAATATCCAGCCCAATATCTGGGCTGACAAGTGGCGAATAACATGCGTGCCACCCAAGTCGAGAATGGAACTCAGGTCCCTGGCACTGTGCTAACCACTGTGCCACCATGCCACTCCTCACGAAACTAAAGAACAGAGAAGAGCAGAGTTTCCCGCAGATTGGCATGTTGATGAACTTGGATGCAGAGATACATTTCTCCCAGTGAAAACAACAACTTTAACATCCTGAGCTTAGAGGCCATTGATATTCAGGAGCATGGTAAAAAAAATAATAAATTTGCGGAAGGAGCCACTTGAGAGAGAAAGTTGGGATTCTTTCCACACCAAACACCCAAAGGTGGGTGGTATAGTTAATACTGTAAGTAGTCTGACCACACCAGGTTCAAGTCCAATACATTTATTTGGTAGCACAAGCTTTTGGAACACTGCTCCATCAGGTGAGTGCAGGATTTGTTCCACAAACAGGGCTTCTGTAGTCACCAACACAATTACAAGATAATGGCAGGAATGCGAGTCTTAACAGGTAATTAAGTCTTAGAGGTACAAACAATGTGAGTGACCTCTTTTTCAGGTCAAACCAAATATGCAAACTCAAATTAGGACAAAGTAAAAGGGGCAGCTCCCCAAGAGGAAGGGGAACAACCCGAACAAAAACCAAGAACGTAAGGAATAGGAGCAGGAGTGGGCCATCCAGCCCTTCGAGCCTGCCCCGCCATTCTATAAGATCATGGCTGATCTGAAGTGGATCAGTTCCACTTTCCCGCTTTCTCCTCATAACCCTTAATTCCCCTGTCTATCAGAAACCTATCTACCCGCGTCTTAAATATATTCAGCAAGATAGCCTCCACCACTTCAACGGGCAGAGAATTCCAGAGATTCACCACCCTTTGAGTGAAGAAGTTCCTCCTCAACTCTGATCTAAACTGCTCCCCCCCCTTATCTTGAGGCTGTGCCCTCTAGTCCTGCTGTCCTTTCTAAGCAGGAAGAATCTCTCTACCTCTCTATCTATCCCCTTCATAATTTCATACGTCTCTATGAGATCCCCCCTCATCTTTCTCAACTCCAACGTACAGAGTTGGAAGTACAGAGTAAAAGTACAGAGGAAACTTAAAAACATCAAATTAAAATGTGATTATTCGGGTCAATAATGCACCCCAGCCCCTGCGATGCCCAACGGGCGCGGAAGGCAGACAATGTGAGTGGAGAGAGGGTAAAGCACGGGTTAAAACAGTGTGAATCGTCTCCAGCCTTTTCACACCCCGAACCTGTGCTTAAGCCCCTCTCCACTCACATTTTATCTCCTTTTAAGACTTGCTTACCTTTGAGACTTGCCATCCCAACCATTACCTTGTAATTGAGATTGTGTCGATATATGGGACCTGGGTTCGATTCCTGGCTTGGGTCACTGTGTGGAGTTCGCACGTTCACCCTGTAAATGCCTGGGTTTCCTCCCGCACTCCAAAGATGTGCAGGTTAGGTTGATTGGCCATGCTAAAAATTGCCCCTGAGTGGGCCACTGTCTGTGCGGAGTCTGCATGTTCTCCCCGTGTCTGCATGGGTTTCCTCCGGGTGCTCCAGTTTCCTCCCACAGTCTGAAAAATACGCTGGTTAGAACATAAGAACATAAGAAATAGGAGCAGGAGTAGGCCATCTGGCCCTTCGAGCCTGCCCCGCCATTCAATAAGATCATGGCTGATCTGTCGTGGCTCAGTTCCACATTCCGGCCCTCTCCCCATAACCCTTAATCCCTTCTCTTATCAAAAACCCATCAACCCGTTTCTTAAAAATATTTAGCGAGGCAGCCTCCACCACTTCAACGGGCAGAGAATTCCAGAGATTCACCACCCTTTGAGTGAAGAAGTTCCTCCTCAACTCTGTTCTAAACCGCCCCCCCTTTATCTTGAGGTTGACTGGCCATGCCAAATTCTCCCTCAGTGCACCCGAACAGGAGCCGGAGTGTAGTGACCAGGGGATTTACACAGTAACTTCATTGCAGTGTTAATGTAAGCCTACTTGTGACACTAATAAATAAATTTTGCTCTCATTTTGAGAATTTACAGTGCACCATGTTGATGGGACTGATGCGTTGAGCAGAGAGGATTCCACAATGATGAAAGTCCTCCTCATTCTAGCATTGTGCTGCTTTGTAGTGTTTTGACAAGAAATTAGATGAATAGAGAGATTGCAGAGTTCTGAGATAGAGGAATTTGGGTGTCTTAGTGCAAGAATCACAAACTGCTCGTATATGAGTACAGCAAATAATTAAGCAAGCTAATAGGATATATTTGTCGATTGTGAGGGGAATTGATCCCAAAAGTAGGGAGGGTTATACTTCAGTCGTACTAGTGAGACCACTTCTGGAGCATTGTGCATACTATTGGTCTCCTTATATAAGAAAAGATATAACTGTGTTAGAAGCAGTTCAGAGAAAGTTTACTGGACTAATACCAATAATGGGTGGTTGTCTTTGAGCAACAATTACAGTAGGGAGTCTCACAACACCAGGTTCAAGTCCAACAGATTTATTTGGTAGCACCAGCTTCTGGAGCTTTGCTCGTTCATCGGGTGAGTGCCTGATGAAGGGGCGACACTCCAAAAGGGGACATAGCTTTAAATTGAGGGGTGGTAATTATAGGACGGATGTCAGAGGTAGGTTCTTTACTCAGAGGGTAGTAAGGGCGTGGAATGCCCTGCCTGCAGCAGTTGTGGACTCGCCAACTTGAAGGGCGTTCAAATGGTCAGTGGATAGGCTTATGGATAACATTGGAATAGTTTAGGTTCGAGGGCCATTAGATTGGTTCCACTGATCGGCACCGAAGAGCCTGTACTGCGCTGTAATGTTCTGTGTTCTAAAAGCTTATGTTACCAAATAAACCTGTTGGACTTTAACCTGGTGTGGTGACTCCACTTCCTGTGCCAACCCCAGTCCAATAGCAAGGTATTTAAAGTGAAAAATACACATTATTTTCAAATGAATGCATTTACCGATTGCATATTTATCACTCGGCTGGCTTGATCTCTCTCGTAGATTATAATATAGTATTATATTAATATTATATTATATTATATTATAATATTATAATATAATATATTATAAGTGTGAGGTAGTTCACTTCGGTAGGAGCAACAGATGTGTCGAGTATAGGGCTTACGGGAGGACTTTGAATAGTGTGGAGGAGCAGAGGGATCTAGGTGTATGTGTACATAGATCCCTGAAAGTTGGGAATCAAGTAGATAAGGTTGTTAAGAAGGCGTACGGTGTCTTGGCGTTTATTGGTAGGGGGATTGAATTTAAGAGTCGCAGCATCATGTTGCAACTGTACACTACTCTGGTATGGACGCACTTGGAGTACTGTGTGCAGTTCTGGTCCCCACATTACAGGAAGGATGTGGAGGCTTTGGAGAGGGTGCAGAGGAGGTTTACGAGGATGGTGCCTGGTATGGTGGGGAGGTCCTATGAGGAGAGACTGAGGGATTTGGGGTTGTTTTCGTTGGAAAGAAGGAGGCTAAGAGGGGATCTTATTGAAACATATAAGATGATTAGAGGTTTAGCTAGGGTGGACAGTGATAGCCTTTTTCCTCGGATGGAGAAAGCTAGCACGAAGGGGCATGGCTTTAAATTAAGGGGTGGTAGTTATAGGACGGATGTCAGGGGTAGGTTCTTTACCCAGAGGGTGGTGAGGGATTGGAATGCCCTGCCTGCTGCAGTTGTAAATGCTCCTAGTTTGGGGGCATTTAAGAGATCTGTGGATAGGTTTATGGACGAAAAGGGATTGGTTTAGGCTAGTGGGTCATTGTTTTTGTAACTGGTCGGCGCAACATCGTGGGCCGAAGGGCCTGTTCTGCGCTGTAATGTTCTATGTTCTATACCCTGGAGACAACACTTAAATGTAATTTTTGAAATAATTTGAAGATACGTTACTTCATTTGTCAGCGTTTTGTGTACATATATTCGTCAGGATCACTTTTATTAATATAAGTAATAATAAAATCATTTGCAAAATCAGAAAACTGATATCAGATACAACTTCAAAAAATTTTGCGAGACCCTAAAATGTTGAGCTGATGCCTAAATCCGGCACTGATCTTTGGAGTATGGGAGGAATGATGTGCAGAGTCGCTGAACAGAGACTGATAGCCAAGTTCCGCACACATGAGGACGGTCTCAACAGGGATCTTGGGTTCACGTCGCACTATCTGTAACCCCCGTGACTTGCCTGGGTTTGCAAAACCTCACTTACTGTACTGTCTGGAGACAATACACATCTCTTTAAACTGTGATCAGTGCTCCTTCCACTCACATTATCAGCCACTTTAAGACTTGAACAGCAGGTTAGGTGTAAGGATTCGCATTCTAATCAGCAACTGTCTGTGCTTTATATGCTCTGTCTGTCTGAGGTCAGAACTCTCCATTCACCTGACGAAGAGGGTAACCTCGAAAGCTTGCTTGCTTGTGAGAATATTATCAAATAAATCGGTTGGACTAAAACCTGGTGTTGTCAGACTGGGAGGAAACCAGAGCACCCAGAGGAAACCCAGGCAGAACGTGCACACTCCACACACACACACACACACACACACACACACACACACACACACACACTGTTTCTACCAAATATATTTTCCTCTTCCGTGCTAATATTCTGACACTGAGGACAAAATGTTCTCATTCCAACAGAATCGGAATGTGCAAAGTTCCATTGACCTCGGGTGGGATTTTCCGATCTTGCAGGTGAGCCTGGCTGGAAAATCCTGCCTTTGTATTTGAAGAGAAGTTGGGTTCTTTTGATCAACTTGCTCATGGCATATTGTAAGAGCCATCTCTTCCCTGTTTGAGTTGTAAATTTTAATAGCTTGGATTGTCACAGCTGATTGCGGCAGTTGTCACATGAGCACATTTGATGTGAATTTTGGTGTGAAAATTCCAGGTAAGCCTTACTGTTGTCACTATGTTGTCACACTAAATAATTTTCAACAAGTGTGTAAGTGAGAAGCTGGGTTTAATTGTCCTGCAGTGTAGTTCTCACTCCTGACTGCTCTATCAAGTGCAAATATTTAATTTTGGAAGCGGAAAGACATATTTGAAATTGCTAATTTGTTCCCTATGATGTTAAAAGTTATGACTCATATTGCAAATGTATCTAATTGGATATCATCCTTCAAGGGTCCAAGTATTTCATGTTCGGACTGTTTATAAGTTGGTGGCAGGGGAGAGAAAGTGGCGTGCAGAGGATTTTTGCTAAGTTTGGGTGGACAAGTGAGAGAATCCACCCAGCATAGAACCCTACAGTGCAGAAACAGGCCCTTCGGCCCATCGAGTCTGCACCAAACACAATCCCACCCAGACCCTATCCCCATATCCCTACACATTTACCTGCCAATCCCTCTAACCTACTCATCCCAGGACACTAAGGGGCAATTTTAGCATAGCCAATGAACCTAACCCGCACATCTTTGGACTGTGGGAGGAAACCGGAGCACCTGGAGAAAACCCACGCAGACACGAGGAGAATGTGCAAACTCCACACAGGCAGTGACCCGAGCCGGGAATCGAACCCAGGACCCTGGAGCTGTGAAGCAGCAATGCTAACCACTGTGCTACCGTACCGACCCACCCTGTGTGGGTCCCCTTGCAATCATTGAAAAAAGGTCCACACTTCAGTCCTCATTCTTGCATGAAGCATTGTGACTGTAGTGACTTCAATCAGGCCATTGAGGTTGGCCTATGGGAACACCAACTCCCCAATTCGGGGTCAGTTGTTGGGCCAATCGGAGTCTGGTTGTATTTAACTGGGAGTGTCAGTTCCTTTGGCACTCCCGGAGGTAGACTGCTGACTGCGAGCACTCTGGGTAATTCTGTTGGGCGGCACGGGAGCACAGTGGTTAGCACTGCTGCTTCACAGCCCCAGAGACCTGGGTTCGATTTCCGGCTCGGGTCACTGTCTGTGTGGAATCTGCACATTCTCCTCGTGTCTGCATGGGTTTTCTCCGGGTGCTCCGGTTTCCTCCCACAGTCCAAAGATGTGCGGGTTAGGTTGATTGGCTGTGCTAAAATTGCCCTTGAGTGTCCAGGGATGTGTAGGTTAGAGGGATTAGTGGGTATAATATGTAGGGATATGGGGATTGGGCCTGGGTGGGATTGTGTTTGGTGCAGACTCGATGGGCCGAAGGGCCTGTTTCTGCACTGTAGGGTTCTATGATTCACTATGAATTGTAAATAAAGGGACTTCTGCCTCTGAAGATTGACAGAAACAATCTGCAAATGCTCCATTGCATTTGAAGAATGATAAATTCATTATTTGCAAACTGCAGATCAAACAGTTTTAAAATAGAGATGATTAACTTGAAGTTGAGCAACTAGCATGTCTGTGTGATGTTGTTTGATCCTGGAGGAGTCCTCTGCTCAGGTGACCAAGGGATAGAGAATCCCGACAGTGCACAAGGAGGCCATTCGACCCATCAAGCCTGCCCCACCCAAGCCCCATCCCCACAACCCCATGTGTTTACCCTGCTGATTTCCCCCCTGATACGAAGGAACAATTCAGTATGGCCAATCCACCTAACCTGCAGGTCTTTGGACTAGAGCACCTGGAGGAAACCCACGCAGACATGGGGAGAATGTGCAAATTCCACACACACACACACACACCAGAATTGAAGCCTGGTGCTGAGAGGCAGCAGTGCTAACCACTGTGCCACCCAGTTAGTGAATCAGTAAATTAAGTTTCAGATGAGACTCCAACAATTTTAAACACAAGTAATGAATTATTGGATGAGGAAAGCCATGTAGACACACAAATGAGTGAAGTCAGAAACTCTTTTTAAATGATTTCTTAAGAACAGAACCATGCCTGAATGAAAAATGTAAATATATTTGACAACCTATTGAAAGGCAAAGTGTATACACATAATGTATATATATATATTAAGTCAAATGTATCTTGTTCAATTGACTAATTCTTCTGATTTCGAACCGAAATTTATTTAAAACTAAGCACTTAGAATTGTCATCGATCTATAACAAAAACTTAGTCTGACCGAACAATTGTTAATAGTATGAGAGAAAGTGCAGGTTGATGGTTAACGAGATTATCAGTGAGTCTTGTCTCTGTTTGGTACTATGATGATATCTTTTATTGAAAAAAAAATGATTCACACAATTGAAGCAAGTTCAGAGAAATTACAGACAACACCCAGTATCTACAAAGACACATAACACTGGATTTAGATTTTGGCAATACAAAGATAACTTCAACCGAAGCCAGCCAAATAAATTACACACGGTTTAAGCATTGAAAGACAGTATTTAATTACAGTAATGGAATATTTAGTTGTTCAAAGTTGGACGGGCAGTAATCTGGTGCCACAGGTTGTCTGCTGGACAGGTTAGACGAAAATTGCCCACGTGTTTTTGGCAATACTTTAAAACAGCATCGGTAGTGGGTTGAAAGGTCGTGGAGAACGGACAGGAAGGTGGAGTTGAGGCTGAGGTGAGATTGTATTGAGTAGCAGAGCAGGTTCAAGGGGCTGAATGGCCGCCTCCTAGTCCTTATCATTGGAATAGATCAAGGACTTTGGGAAAGACATGGGTGAAGAAAGAGGAATAATCAGCATAGAACCAGCATAGAACCCTACAGTGCAGAACAGGCCCTTCGGCCCATCGAGTCTGCACCGAACACAATCCCACCCAGACCCTATCCCCATATCCCTACACATTTACCTGCTAATCCCTCTAACCTACACATCCCAGGACACTAAGGGGCAATTTTAGCATAACCAATGAACCTAACCCGCACATCTTTGGACTGTGGGAGGAAACCGGAGCACCCGGAGAAAACCCACGCAGACACGAGGAGAATGTGCAAACTCCACACAGGCAGTGACCCGAGCCGGGAATCGAACCCAGGACCCTAGAGCTGTGAAGCAGCAGTGCTAACCCACTGTGCTACCGTGTCGCCCTTATGCTGGTAGGGTTCTATGCTGGTCCAGCGTGTTAGTGCACTGGAGGAACATGTGACATACTTTACCAAGGACACATGAATACATAATTCTCAAGTTCTCCGCCCGCACAGCGACTGCCCTTCCCAGACAGGAGGAAAGATTTGGTGGCCAGCCGGTGACGCTGAGTGTCTCCAGGAGGCAGGAGCTGCCTGCGAGCTGCAAATAAGGACAGGCATCAGCGATGGTGGAGCCTGCCTTTTGCCAAAGAGAGCAGGCAGTAACTCTGAGAGCCGGCAGCATGAAGGCAACAGGGAAGTGGCCCGAGAGTATCGCGGAATCCCTACCGTGCAGAAGGGGACCACTCAGCCCATCGAGTCTGCACTGACCACAATCCCACCCAGGCCCAACCCCCGTGAAGTCTAAAACAAACCTTTCCTTTGAACCATTTGCCACAAGCAGTGGGTATGTACAAATCCAAAGGATTTGAATGAGTGGAGGGTGGGGGGGGGTGGTGAGGTGCCTTCTGCCAAAATTGAGAGTTCTGCCCATGATTTAATGAATCGATTGGAACATCGGTACCAGATGTTTCAGGGCGGCATGGTAGCACAGTGGTTAGCACTGCTGCTTCACAGCTCCAGGGTCCTGGGTTCGATTCCCGGCTCGGGTCACTGCCTGTGTGGAGTTTGCACATTCTCCTCGTGTCTGCGTGGGTTTTCTCCGGGTGCTCCGGTTTCCTCCCACAGTCCAAAGATGTGCGGGTTAGGTTCATTGGCTATGCTAAAATTGTCCCTTAGTATCCTGGGATGTGTAGGTTAGAGGGATTAGCAGGTAAATGGGGATAGGTTCTGGGTGGGATTGTGTTCGGTGCAGACTCGATGGGCCGAAGGGCCTGTTTCTGCACTGTATGGTTCTAAGATTTATGGCTCCACTTTGTACACAGTGTTGTTAATCTATTCAAAACGACGCAAGGATATTGACCGCAGAAGCTTCGCAGCGTGGACACCAGTCAGTTAAAGACAGCGTACAGGAAACGGAATCACCACGTCTGGACAATAACACCCAGATTTATATCGCTAAACTCGACGGCAAAAAAAGGAAACTTAGCAGCCGCTGTTTCGCCGCAGGTAAGCTCCTCCTCCGAGAGTGTATTCCATCTCTGTAAATGTCAGACCCCCCACTGCGATGATGGAGGGTCCAATCTCTTTGAAACCCGCCTTCTGGTAGAAGGTGATCAAAAAATCTTCGCACATGAGAACAGCTCGTTTGACGGTGGGCAGACATCGCAGGTATTGCAAGTACCGCCACAGAATGATCGATCCTTTCCCTTGCTGACGGCACCGATGGTGCACAGCCAGGACGTGGATGTGGACAGTGGGACCCCCCGGAACGTGAATGGTCAGAGCATCCTGCGTGCAATCGAAACATGAACCTGTTAATATCTCGAAATATGAAAATTTGACAATAGATCATTTAGCAAACATGGAGAAATCTCAACCTGGGGGTCCTTGTGCACGAGTCGCAAAAACCCAGCTTGCAGGTGCAGCAGGTGGTCAGGAAGGTGAATGGGATGCTGGCCTTCATAGCGAGGGGGATTGAATATAAAAGTAGGGAGGTCTTGCTGCAGCTGTATAGGGCATTGGTGAGGCCGCAGCTGGAGTACTGTGTGCAGTTTTGGGCGCCGCACTCACGCAAGGATATTTTGGCCTTGGAGGGAGTGCAGAGGAGGTTTACTAGGCTGATACCGGAGATGAGGGGTTTGGACTATGAAGAGAGACTAAATAGACTGGGTCTGTACTCCTGCCAGGAGTACAGGAGTCTTAGTAGCGTTGAAGAGCAGAAGGATCTCGGGGTCCGGGTCCACAGGACTCTTAAATCGGCCTCGCAGGTGGAGGAGGTGGTCAAGAAGGCGTATGGTGTACTGGCCTTCATTAATCGAGGGATTGAGTTTAGGAGTCGGGAGGTAATGCTGCAACTTTACAGGACCCTTGTCAGGCCTCATTTGGAGTACTGTGCGCAGTTCTGGTCGCCTCACTATAGGAAGGACGTAGAAGCTATTGAAAGGGTGCAGAGGAGATTTACAAGGATGTTGCCTGGACTGGGAGGCATGCCTTATGAAGATAGGTTGAGGGAGCTGGGACTCTTTTCCCTGGAGAGGCGAAGGTTGAGAGGCGACCTGATAGAAGTTTATAAAATGTTGAGAGGAATAGATAGGGTGGACTCTCAGAGGCTATTTCCCCGGGTTGAAATGGTCGCTACGAGAGGACACAGATTTAAGGTGCGGGGAGGGAAGCACAGAGGTGATGTTAGGGGTAAGTTTTTCACTCAGAAGGTGGTGAGTGAATGGAATCGGCTGCCGTCATCGGTGGTGGAGGCGAACTCGCTGGGGTCTTTTAAAAGACTTCTGGATGAGTATATGGGGTTTAATGGGATTGGGGGTTATAGATAGGTCTATAGATTGGTGGGGTTGATGTGATCGGCGCAACTCGAGGGCCGAAGGGCCTGTTTGTGCTGTAATGTTCTATGTTCTATATGTTCTATATATGAGGGATTTGGATTATGAAGAGAGACTAAATAGACTGGGTCTGTACTCGTTGGAGTTTAGAAGGATGAGGGGGGGATCTTATGGAGATGTGTAAGATAATGAAGGGGATGGATAGGGTAGAGGTAGAGAGATTCTTCCCACTTAGAAAGGATAGCAAGACTAGAGGGCACAGCCTCAAGATAAGAGGGGGGGGGCAGTTTCGAACAAAATTGAGGAGGAACTTCTTCACTCAAAGGGTGGTGAATCTCTGGAATTCTCTGCCCGTTGAAGTGGTGGAGGCTACCTCGCTGAATATATTTAAGTCACGGGTAGATAGGTTTTTGATAGACAGGGGAATTAAGGGTTATGGGGAGAAAGCGGGAAAGTGGAACTGATCCACTTCAGATCAGCCATGATCTTATTGAATGGCGGGGCAGGCTCGAAGGGCGAGATGGCCCACTCCTGCTCCTATTTCTTATGTTCTTAACCCGTTCTCCAGTACTTGTAGGCAAAAAAAAAATCACAATGTGGTTAAAAGCAACATGAACAGATGCTGGAAATCTGAAATGAAAACACTGAATAAATTCAGCAGGTCTGTGGAGATAGTGATAGGGGTGGCACAGTGATTAGCACTGCTGCCTCACTGTGCCAGGCACCCGTGTTCAATTCCAGCCTCGGGTCACTGCCTGTGTGGAGTTTGCATCTTCTCACAGTGTCTGCGTGGGTTTCCTCCGGGTGCTCCGGTTCCCTCCCACAGTCCAAAGATGTGCGGGTTAGGTTCATTGGCCGTGCTAAATTACCATTCGTATCAAGGGATGAACAGGGCAGTTTTGTGGGGTTATTGGGAGAGAGCCTGGGTGGGATTGTGGTCGGGACAGGCTGAATGGGCCAAATGGCCTCCTCCTGCACTGAAGGGATTCTGTGCTAAATAATCCATCCGTTAGAAGCCCAGATAATTTCCAAGTTTGCAGCCCGCACAGCAATTGCCCTGAAAAAGCAGGAGGAAAGTTTGGTAGCCAGCCGGTGGCGCTGAGTGTCTCCAGGAGGCAGGAGCTACAAAAGGCATGGGTCAGTCATGATGGAGCCTGCCTTTTGCCAAAGAGAGGAGGCAGTAATTCTGAGGGCCAGCAGCATATACGCAGCAGGGAAGTGGCCCGAGAGAATCACAGAACGCCTACAATGCAGAAGGGGACCATTCGGCCCATCGAGTGTGCACTGACCACAATCCCACCCAGGCCCAATCCCCATAACCCCATGCATTTAGCCTGCTAATCCCCGTGATACTCAGGGGCAATTTAGCATGGCCAGTCAACCCAACCCTGCAGAACTTTGGACTGTGGGAGGAAACCAGAGCACCCAGAGGTTGGAGCTATTGGGGACCTTCCATTAATGTTTGTGTAGGCTGTTATATCTTTATTGATGTCTCCTTTTTACATCCACAGGTGATTGGGTCCGCCTTGTTGTCCAACAAGGGGCAAACACGCGGTGGGTCATGCGAGGGCTGCTCTTGGATGTTGCTCCGAGAGTTGCCTAGGGCTTCACGTCCGTTAGTGTTCGCTTAAACTGGACCAACTGACGGGCAACACGACAGCTCAGTGACTATCACCGTTTGCTGTGCAGTTACAGGGACCCGGGTCGGATCTCCAGCTCGGGCCGGTGTCTGTGAGAGTTTGCACATTCTCCCCGTGCTCGCGTGGGTTTTCTCCGGGTGCTCCGGTTTCCTCCCACACCCCAAAAACGTGCTTCTTGGGCTGATTGGTGTCAATAAATTGTCCCTGAATTGGATCTCCCTTAATCTGGCGCACACATATAATTCCCTAAATTTGCACCCCCTTTATTGTGGAGTTGGGAGAAGAAAAATTTGAACGAGGCACTCACTGAGTGTTAAAATGGGCGGCACGGGCTTGTCGGGCCGAAGGGCCTGTTTCCTGTGCTGTGCTGGTCTTTGAAACCCACGCAAGGACAGGGAGAATGTGCAAACTCCACACAGACAAGCCGGGAATCGAACCCAAGTCTCTGTGAGGCAGCAATGCCACCGTGCCTCCCAGTATTCGTCACATTTTGCTGAGATATTGGGCTGTCTTTTCAAGTAGGTTCTGTCCGTCACTGAACTCGGAGAAATGAGTTGACGATTTTAATTTCAGTATCGAAACGGGAAAGTTTTGAAACTCTGGTAATTCCAAAATTACAGGTGGTCGAAATAAACCAGAAACAAAAACAGAAAATGCTGGAAAACCTCAGGATGTCTGACCGCATCTGTGGAGAGAGAATGCAGCCAAAGTTTCGGGTCTGGATGAGGGCCATCTGACAACCTGCTGAGAATGAATTATCGTGCCCCAGATTTGACGGAGGAAAATAACACAGAGTCTTCGAAAAGACTCTGTCACATGAGATGGCAAACATTTACAACGGCAGAGGAATGGAACACGGATGCAGGTATGATCGTAGATCAGAAATCTGACGTGGTGTTAATCGGACAGCACTGTCACTTAAATTTGTATTTCAAATTGAAAGGGGACATCACGTGTTAGAGGTTACGGAAGGGCAATGAAGATGACAAAGTAAATATATGAAGGAAACTTCATTCATAAATGGAAGAATGGGGAAGAGATGTGATTCAAATGTTTGATACTAAAATGACAGTGATGTTAATAAAATGTGATCACAGGTGGTGTGAGTTAAAATTCACAAGTATGCTAGTTTATAACACAGGAATACATCCCAGACATGTACAAAGAGTTAAGTTTGAGAATAAAAGCCGAAAAAAAAAATGGATTTGAAAACATTTTCTTACAAAAAGGAATATGGAATTAGCTAAAAAGAAGGCACTCAGACATTAGACATCTAAACACTAACAAGAATCCCTCAGCAACTGATGTAACCTCTGGGCAGAGTGCAGAGGAGTGAACATGTTGGCTGAGGGAAGGAAGGTTGAAGCTCGAGATAAGGTTTGTCTATCAGAACACCACACTCTCCTTGGTGGAAAAGTCCTGTGTTTTCTTTTCCTTCTCCCAGTTTCCTGAACAAGACTGGAAGAACAAAGGGAACTCTTAACTCATGTCAAAAGACAAACAGAAGGTCGTCACACACGTTATCCATGCGTGCTGAAGGGACGCTTAATCTCCACTGGAGAGATTAATGGAAAAGGACAGAGAAGGAAGCATCG
>CM075738.1:5879904-6104904 GCA_037974335.1 Prionace glauca | reverse complement strand
CTAACGGGAGGACTTTGAATAGTGTGGAGGAGCAGAGGGATCTAGGTGTATGTGTACATAGATCCCTGAAAGTTGGGAATCAAGTAGATAAGGTTGTTAAGAAGGCATACGGTGTCTTGGCGTTTATTGGTAGGGGGATTGAATTTAGGAGTCGCAGCGTCATGATGCAACTGTACACAACTCTGGTGCGGCCACACTTGGAGTTTTGTGTGCAGTTCTAGTCCCCACATTACAGGAAGGATGTAGAGGCTTTGGAGAGGGTGCAGAGGAGGTTTACCAGGATGTTGCCTGGTATGGAGGGGAGATCCTATGAGGAGAGACTGAGAGATTTGGGATTGTTTTCGCTGGAAAGAAGGCGGCTAAGAGGGGATCTCATTGAAACATATAAGATGATTAGAGGTTTAGACAGGGTAGATAGTGATAGCCTTTTTCCTAGGATGGAGAAAGCTAGCACGAGGGGGCACGATTTTAAATTAAGGGGGGGTAGTTATAGGACAGATGTCAGGGGTAGGTTCTTTACCCAGAGGGTGGTGAGGGACTGGAATGCCCTGCCAGCTGCAGTTGTAAATGCACCTAGTTTGGGTGCGTTTAAGAGATCTGTGGATAGGTTTATGGATGAAAAGGGATTGGTTTAGGCTAGTAGGTCATTGTTTTGTAACTGATCGGCGCAACATCGTGGGCCGAAGGGCCTGTTCTGCGCTGTAATGTTCTATGTTCTATGTTCTAACCCCTAGTCACCACATCTTGAGGGATTTTGTACACTTCAGACATGTTTATTGAAACGTTTGGAGTTTGTCCACGTTCTCAGTGAGATTTTTAGCACAGGTTAAATGTTGCACTGGCGCTGAACAACCGGTGGGTCCAAATGGACACAAGCTCGGGGTTGGGAAGCGGTGAGAGGGACTTTGAAAGCACCTCCTTCGGTTAGATTAATATCACAGACACAGGATTTCTTCGACGATGGGTCAAAGTCACTGTCTGGTACTTGAAAGTAATCCCTCTAATGAGCTTTCCAAATGGCAGGCAGAACCCAGCGTCAAGAAAAGCGGAGATATGATCCAGTACTGAAATACAACGAGAGGAAATGTCGGAATATCACGTTTCATATCTTCCTCTGTCAAATCCAATCGGCCTGAACATTAATTCAGAAAAACAGAACTGGACAAAAAGCTGCTTTAGAACATAGAACATTACAGCACAAACAGGCCCTTCGGCTCTCGAGTTGCACCGATCACATCAACCCCACCAATCTATAGACCTATCTATAACCCCCAATCCCATTAAACCCCATATACTCATCCAGAAGTCTTTTAAAAGACCCCAGCGAGTTCGTCTCCACCACCGATGATGGCAGCCGATTCCATTCACTCACCACCCTCTGAGTGAAAAACTTACCCCTAACATCACCTCTGTACTTCCCTCCCCGCACCTTAAATCTGTGTCCTCTCGTAGCGACCATTTCAACCCGGGGAAATAGCCTCTGAGAGTCCACCCTATCTATTCCTCTCAACATTTTATAAACTTCTATCAGGTCGCCTCTCAACCTTCGCCTCTCTAGGGAAAAGAGTCCCAGCTCCCTCAACCTATCTTCATAAGGCATGCCTCCCAGTCCAGGCAACATCCTTGTAAATCTCCTCTGCACCCTTTCAATAGCTTCTACGTCTTTCCTATAGTGAGGCGACCAGAACTGCGCACAGTACTCCAAATGAGGCCTGACGAGGGTCCTGTAAAGTTGCAGCATTACCTCCCGACTCCTAAACTCAATCCCTCGATTAATGAAGGCCAGTACACCATACGCCTTCTTGACCACCTCCTCCACCTGCGAGGCCGATTTAAGAGTCCTGTGGACCCGGACCCCGAGATCCTTCTGCTCTTCAACACTACTAAGACTCCTGCCCTTGATAGTGTACTCGTTCATCCCGTTGGTTCTGCCGAAATGGACGACTACACATTTATCCGCGTTGAAGTCCATCTGCCACTTCTCCGCCCATTCCTGCATCCTGTTTATTTTCAGTGTCGTGACAGAACACAGTGTGGTTCGAACAGACTCATTTAATCTTAACAGTTCAGAGGTGTTTCAAATCGATTTAACCGTCTGACAGAGCAAATATTCAGAAATGCCTCTACCAGGGGGCAAATCAGAAACTCCAAGGTATTTTGTGAAGTTAGGGTCTATTTTTCTATTTGATTTTTGCCATTATGGCGAGCAGAAGTCCAGGTATGATTCCAGTGACTCACGAGGAAGCTTTTATCAAAACAAACACTTGATTCAAATACACATAATATAACGAAAGGAATGAGCGTAACATTTATCAATTAACATACTTCAACATGACAAAGTATAATTCAAGACAGCGAGCTATCTCGAATGTTCCAATTTAGCAGTATCCCCCAGAGAAATGATTCCCTTCTTTAGAACCAGTTAGCACAGAAACTAAAGATGCTTATTAGATTTCTGCCCTTTTGACACTTGTGCAGAGTGATCCAGACATACACTTGTTTTCTCATTGTCATACAGAACATTACAGCGCAGTACAGGCCCTTCGGCCCTCGATGTTGCGCCGACCAGTGGAACCGATCTAATGACCCTCTAACCTAAACTATTCCAATATTATCCATATGCCTATCCACTGACCATTTGAATGCCCTGAAAGTTGGCGAGTCCACAACTGCTGGAGGCAGGGCATTCCACGCCCTCACTACCCTCTGAGTGAAGAACCTACCTCTGACATCCATCCTATAAATCTCACCCCTCAATTTAAAGCTATCAATTATAGCAGCTCCAAAGAAAGTTCCCCACCCCCCCAACACAGTAGAATCACAGAGAAAGATGCTGATTTCTTGGCAGGTTCAAATCTCCACTTAAGACAGAGCAAGAGATACAAAGAAAGTGACCATTCTCTAAATATTCCAGAAACAGATTGTGTTCTCTCTGAAAGCCTGGCTGTGCCCAGTTATATGACCTTAGCTGTCAATCAACCTAATAGAATGTGGAAATTGAGGGGTTAAGGACTTGGGAAGGAGGAATGGAGGCATTTTCTCGATGGGGAAATGCTTAGGAAATCAAAAACACAAAGGGACTTGGAGTTATTGTTCAAGATTCACTTGAGATTGACCTGCAGGTTCAGTCGGCAGTTAGCAAGGCAAGTCCAATGTTCGCATTCATATTGAGAGGGCTAGAATACAAGAGTAGGGATGGACTTCTCAGGCTGTATAAGACTCTGGTCAAACCCCATTTGGTGTATTATGAACAGTTTTGGGCCCCGTATCCAAGGAAGGATGTGTTGGTCTACGAAGGAATCCAGAGGAGGTTCACTAGAATGATCCCTGGAATGAGGAGCTTGTTGTATGAGGAATGGTTGAGGACTCTGGGTCTGTACTCGTTTAGAAGGATGGGGGGGGTGGGGATGTTATTGAAACTTACAGGATACTGCGAGGCCTGGACAGAGTGGAAATGGAGAGGATGTTTCCACGAGGAGGAAAAACCAGACGGCACAACCTCAGGCTAAAAGGACAATCCTTTAAAACAGAGATGAGGAGGAATTTCTTCAGCCAGCAAATGGTGAATCTGGAACGCTTTGCCACAGGAGGCTTTGGAGGCAGGTCGTTGAGTGTCTTTAAGACAGAGATAAGTTCTTGATTAATAAGGGGATCAGGGGAAAAGGCAGGAGAATGGGGATGAGAAAAATATCAGCCATGATTGAATGGCAGAGCAGACTCGATGGGCCGAGTGGCCTAATTCTGCTCCCATGCTCTTAAAATCAAGCCCTACTCTGTAACACCCCAGGGGAAAACACTAAAGAAGAACATGCTGCATTGTTTCGGATTGAAACAAACATTGTCTCAACTAAGATCAATTATGCTGCTGCAGAAACAATCCAGGTGGTCAGGAAGGCGAATGGGATGCTGGCCTTCATAGCGAGGGGGATTGAATATAAAAGTAGGGAGGTCTTGCTGCAGCTGTATAGGGCATTGGTGAGGCCGCAGCTGGAGTACTGTGTGCAGTTTTGGGCGCCGCACCTGCGCAAGGATATTTTGGCCCTGGAGGGAGTGCAGAGGAGGTTTACTCGGCTGATACCGGAGTTGAGGGGATTGAGCTATGAGGAGAGGCTGAATAAACTAGGCTTGTACTCGTTAGAGTTTAGAAGAATGAGGGGAGATCTCATTGAGACGTATAAGATGATGAATGGGATGGATAGGATAGAGGTGGAGAGACTCTTCCCGCTCAAAAAAGACAGTAGGACTAGGGGGCACAGCCTCAAGATAAAGGGGGGGCGGTTTAGAACAGAGTTGAGGAGGAACTTCTTCACTCAAAGGGTGGTGAATCTCTGGAATTCTCTGCCCGTTGAAGTGGTGGAGGCTGCCTCGCTAAATATTTTTAAGAAACGGGTTGATGGGTTTTTGATAAGAGAGGGGATTAAGGGTTATGGGGAGAGGGCGGGAAGGTGGAACTGAGCCACGACAGATCAGCCATGATCTTATTGAATGGCGGGGCAGGCTCGAAGGGCCAGATGGCCTACTCCTGCTCCTATTTCTTATGTTCTTATGTTCTTAGATGCAGACAAAAAGGCTCTGAGTGTGTAGAACAGCTCCTGCACAAGAAACAAAACTAAAATACAATTGTAAAGGCACAGTATCGTCACAGGGAGTCAACAATAAGGGGACATAATCTTTAGCTTAGAGTTAGTCCATTTAGGAAGGAATTCGGGAAGGATTTTGCCAGAACGGTTCGTAGAAATTAGAAGGCTGACGGCCATCAAAATACTGTGGTTGTAAGAATAGGCCAGAGACTGGGAATTCTGCAGCTCGGAACGCACATCCTGATAAGTGAAAAGCCTGTCCTCCATCTACAAAGCACAAGCCAAGGGGTAGAATACGCACCCTGGGTGACTGCACCAACAGAGCCCCAAGCTGTCTTGACACCGCTGACCATTCAACTGTTTCTTAGACAGCACCTTCCAAATCCGTGACCACTATAATTGAGACGGACAAGGGCAACACATACCTGGGAACATCACCATCTGCAAGTTCCCCTCTAAGTCACCCACGATCATAATTTGGAAATATATCACCGCTCCCTCGCAGTCGCTGAGTCAAAATCCTGGAACTCCCTCCCGAACAGTACTTGCACGAGTGCAAGAAGGCAGCTCACCAGCACCACCTCAAGGACAGTTAGGAATGTGCAAGAAATGCTGGCGTAACGAGAAACACCCAAAAATAAAACAAAATTCAGGATGAAAGGGCCCATCCCATGCGCCAGATTCAGCATTCACTCCTCCACCAGTGACGCACAGTGGCAGCAACTCACCAAGGCATCTCCAACAGTGACTTCCAAAACCCCACACCCAACATCTAGAAGGACGAGGACACCCAAGAGCGAAAAACACCATCGCACCATCCGTACCTTACTGTCCAAATCACTCACCATCCCGACTTAGAGTGTGTGTGTGTGTGTGTGTGACAGAGAGTGTGTGAGTGTGTGTGAGTCAGAGAGAGTGTGAGTGAGTGTGTGTGGGAGCGAGAGGGGGTGTGTGTGTGTGTGTGTGTGTGTGCGAGCGAGAGGGAGTGTGTGTATGTGTGGGAGCGAGAGGGAGTGTGTGTGTGTGTGGGAGCGAGAGGGAGTGTGTGTGTGTGTGTGGGAGCGAGAGGGAGTGTGTGTGTGTGTGGGAGCGAGAGGGAGTGTGTGTGTGTGTGTGGGAGCGAGAGGGGGTGTGTGTGTGTGTGTGGGAGCGAGAGGGAGTGTGTGTGTGTGTGTGTGGGAGCGAGAGGGGGTGTGTGTGTGTGTGTGTGTGGGAGCGAGAGGGAGTGTGTGTGTGTGTGTGTGGGAGCGAGAGGGGGTGTGTGTGTGTGTGTGTGTGGGAGCGAGAGGGAGTGTGTGTGTGTGTGTGGGAGCGAGAGGGAGTGTGTGTGTGTGTGTGTGGGAGCGAGAGGGGGTGTGTGTGTGTGGGAGCGAGAGGGAGTGTGTGTGTGTGTGTGTGTGGGAGCGAGAGGGAGTGTGTGTGTGTGTGTGTGGGAGCGAGAGGGGGTGTGTGTGTGTGGGAGCGAGAGGGAGTGTGTGTGTGTGTGTGTGTGGGAGCGAGAGGGACTGTGTGTGAGTGTGTGGGAGCGAGAGGGAGTGTGTGTGTGTGTGTGGGAGCGAGAGGGAGTGTCTGTGTGTGTGTGAGACAGAGAGTGTGAGTGTGTGTGTGTGGGAGCGAGAGGGAGTGTGTGTGTGTGTGTGGGAGCGAGAGGGAGTGTGTGTGAGTGTGTGTGGGAGCGAGAGGGAGTGTGTGGGAGCGAGAGGGAGTGTGTGTGTGTGTGTGGGAGCGAGAGGGAGTGTGTGTGTGTGTGTGGGAGCGAGAGGGAGTGTGTGTGTGTGTGTGTGAGCGAGAGGGAGTGTGTGTGTGTGTGTGGGAGCGAGAGGGAGTGTGTGTGTGTGTGTGTGGGAGCGAGAGGGAGTGTGTGTGAGTGTGTGTGGGAGCGAGAGGGAGTGTGTGTGTGTGTGGGAGCGAGAGGGAGTGTGTGTGTGTGTGTGGGAGCGAGAGGGAGTGTGTGTGTGTGTGTGTGGGAGCGAGAGGGAGTGTGTGTGTGTGTGTGTGAGCGAGAGGGAGTGTGTGTGTGTGTGTGGGAGTGAGAGGGAGTGTGTGTGTGTGTGTGTGGGAGCGAGAGGGAGTGTGTGTGTGTGTGTGTGTGTGAGCGAGAGGGAGTGTGTGTGTGTGTGTGTGTGAGCGAGAGGGGGTGTGTGTGTGTGTGTGTGGGAGCGAGAGGGAGTGTGTGTGTGTGTGAGCGAGAGGGGGTGTGTGTGTGTGTGTGGGAGCGAGAGGGAGTGTGTGTGAGTGTGTGTGGGAGCGAGAGGGGGTGTGTGTGTGTGTGAGCGAGAGGGGGTGTGTGTGTGTGTGTGTGGGAGCGAGAGGGAGTGTGTGAGAGTGTGTGTGGGAGCGAGAGGGGGTGTGTGTGTGTGTGTGTGGGAGCGAGAGGGAGTGTGTGTGTGTGTGTGTGAGCGAGAGGGGGTGTGTGTGTGTGTGTGTGGGAGCGAGAGGGGGTGTGTGTGTGTGTGTGTGGGAGCGAGAGGGAGTGTGTGTGAGTGTGTGTGGGAGCGAGAGGGGGTGTGTGTGTGTGTGAGCGAGAGGGGGGGTGTGTGTGTGTGTGAGCGAGAGGGGGTGTGTGTGTGTGTGTGTGTGGGAGCGAGAGGGAGTGTGTGTGAGTGTGTGTGGGAGCGGAGAGGGAGTGTGTGTGTGTGTGAGCGAGAGGGGGTGTGTGTGTGTGTGTGTGGGAGCGAGAGGGAGTGTGTGTGAGTGTGTGTGGGAGCGAGAGGGGGTGTGTGTGTGTGTGTGTGGGAGCGAGAGGGAGTGTGTGTGTGTGTGTGTGAGCGAGAGGGAGTGTGTGTGTGGGAGCGAGAGGGAGTGTGTGTGTGTGTGTGTGAGCGAGAGGGAGTGTGTGTGTGTGTGTGTGTGAGCGAGAGGTGTGTTGTGTGTGGGAGCGAGAGGGAGTGTGTGTGTGTGTGTGAGCGAGAGGAGTGTGTGTGTGTGTGTGGAGCGAGAGGAGTGTGTGTGTGTGTGTGTGAGCGAGAGGGAGTGTGTGTGTGTGTGTGTGAGCGAGAGGGAGTGTGTGTGTGTGTGTGGGAGCCGAGGAGAGGGAGTGTGTGTGTGTGTGTGTGAGCGAGAGGGAGTGTGTGTGTGTGTGTGGGAGTGAGAGGGAGTGTGTGTGTGTGTGTGGGAGTGAGAGGGAGTGTGTGTGTGTGTGTGTGTGTGGGAGCGAGAGGGAGTGTGTGTGTGGGGAGCAGAGAGGGAGTGTGTGTGTGTGGTGTGTGTGGGGAGCGAGAGGGAGTGTGTGTGTGTGTGTGGGAGCGAGAGGGAGTGTGTGTGTGTGTGTGTGAGCGAGAGGGAGTGTGTGTGTGTGTGTGGGAGCGAGAGGGAGTGTGTGTGTGTGTGTGTGAGCGAGAGGGAGTGTGTGTGTGTGTGTGGGGGCGAGAGGGAGTGTGTGTGTGTGTGTGTGAGCGAGAGGGAGTGTGTGTGTGTGTGTGGGGGCGAGAGGGAGTGTGTGTGTGTGTGTGTGTGTGAGCGAGAGGGAGTGTGTGTGTGTGTGTGGGGGCGAGAGGGAGTGTGTGTGTGTGTGTGAGCGAGAGGGAGTGTGTGTGTGTTGTGGGGGCGAGAGGGAGTGTGTGTGTGTGTGTGTGTGTGGGAGCGAGAGGGTGTGTGTGTGTGTGTGTGGGAGCGAGAGGGAGTGTGTGTGTGTGTGTGTGTGTGAGCGAGAGGGGAGGTGTGTGTGTGTGTGGTGTGAGCGAGAGGGTGTGTGTGTGTGTGTGTGTGTGTGAGCGAGAGGGGGTGTGTGTGTGTGTGTGTGAGCGAGAGGGTGTGTGTGTGAGCGAGAGGGAGTGTGTGTGTGGGAGCGAGAGGGAGTGTGTGTGTGGGAGCGAGAGGGAGTGTGTGTGTGTGTGTGTGTGGGAGCGAGAGGGAGTGTGTGTGTGTGTGTGGGAGCGAGAGGGAGTGTGTGTGTGTGTGTGTGGAGCGAGAGGAGTGTGTGTGTGTGTGTGTGTGGAGCGAGAGGAGTGTGTGTGTGTGTGTGGGAGCGAGAGGGAGTGTGTGTGTGTGTGTGTGGGAGCGAGAGGGGGTGTGTGTGTGTGTGTGTTGGGAGCGAGAGGGAGTGTGTGTGTGTGTGTGGGAGCGAGAGGGAGTGGTGTGTGTGTGTGTGGGAGCGAGAGGGGGTGTGTGTGAGTGTGTGTGTGGGAGCGAGAGGGGAGTGTGTGTGTGTGTGTGTGTGGGAGCGAGAGGGAGTGTGTGTGTGTGTGTGTGTGGGAGCGAGAGGGAGTGTGTGTGTGTGTGTGTGGGAGCGAGAGGGGAGTGTGTGTGTGTGTGTGGGAGCGAGAGGGAGTGTGTGTGTGTGTGTGTGGGAGCGAGAGGGAGTGTGTGTGTGTGTGTGTGGGAGCGAGAGGGGGTGTGTGTGTGTGTGTGTGTGGGAGCGAGAGGGAGTGTGTGTGTGTGTGTGGGAGCGAGAGGGAGTGTGTGTGTGTGTGTGGGAGCGAGAGGGAGTGTGTGTGTGTGTGTGTGGGAGCGAGAGGGGGTGTGTGTGTGTTGTGTGTGGGAGCGAGAGGGGGTGTGTGTGTGTGTGTGTGTGGGAGCGAGAGGGAGTGTGTGTGTGTGTGTGGGAGCGAGAGGGAGTGTGTGTGTGTGTGTGTGGGAAGCGAGAGGGAGTGTGTGTGTGGGAGCGAGAGGGAGTGTGTGTGTGGTGTGATCCCAAGGCCCAGTATGTCCCAGGAACTCGTGTGACCCTAGGGCCTAGCCTCTCTCCAGGGCCCAGCATGTTCCCATGGCTTCGTGTCCCAGGACCCAGTGTCAAAGTACAGTTTTATCAAAGGGAAGCAGTCCATGCCCCCTCTTGATGGCACGATCTGTCATAAGGTTGTTAAGAAGGCATACGGTGTCTTGGCGTTTGTCGGTAGGGGGATTGAATTTAAGAGTCGCAGCGTCATGTTGCAACTGTACACATCTCTGGTGCGGCCGCACTTGGAGTTTTCTGGTCCCCACATTACAGGAAGGATGTAGAGGCTTTGGAGAGTGTGCAGAGGAGGTTTACCAGGATGTTGCCTGGTATGGAGGGGAGATCCTATGAGGAGAGACTGAGGGATTTGGGGTTGTTTTCGCTGGAAAGAAGGCGGCTAAGAGGGGATCTCATTGAAACATATAAGATGATTAGAGGTTTAGATAGGGTGGACAGTGATAGCCTTTTTCCTCGGATGGAGAAAGCTAGCACGAGGGGGCATGGCTTTAAATTAAGGGGGGGTAGCTACAGGACGGATGTCAGGGGTAGGTTCTTTACCCAGAGGGTGGTGAGGGACTGGAATGCCCTGCCAGCTGCAGTTGTAAATGCACCTAGTTTGGGGGCGTTTAAGAGATCTGTGGATAGGTTTATGGACGAAAAGGGATTGGTTTAGGCTAGTGGGTCATTGTTTTGTAACTGGTCGGCGCAACATCGTGGGCCGAAGGGCCTGTTCTGCGCTGTAATGTTCTATGTTCTATAAACCAGGCTCAAGGTTCTTGGCAGGCCAAGCATGGAGGAGCTGAATGCTCAGGACAAGTCGATGCGATTTCGGAAGTTGGGATGGGTGGGTGAGGTTTGAGGTGGGCAGGTTAGAGGGCAGTTTTTCACACAAAGGGTAGTGGGGATGTGGAATGCACTGCCGAGTAAGGTGGTGGAAGCAGGCACGCTAGGGTTGTTCAAGAGTCACTTGGACAGCCACATGAGCAGTTTACATATAGGGGGATATAGCAGGCCTTACTAAGCATTGTAGGCTTGGGGTCAGTTTAGTCTCAGGGATATAGAGTCTTTAATAATGAAATTTTTATCCACAGGCACTTAGCATCTCGAGGGCATCATGGCAGCACAGAGACTATCTCTGTTGCTGTGCGGACACATGGATTTGGGCCTGTGTCCGTGGGAGTTTGCGCGTTCTCCCCGTGGTTGCGTGGGTTTCCTCCGGGTGCTCCGGTTTCCTCCCACATCCCAAAAATGTGCTTTTAGGCTGATTGATTGGGTAACAAATTGTCCCTATATTGGACCTCCCTGATCCTCTCACATTAGGCATAGACTAGAGTCATGAATAGGTCACTGACCATGGGACGGCGGCGCGGGCTCGTTGGGCGAAGGGCCTGTTTCCCGTGCTGTTTTGTTCTTTGACATGAAGGTTGGAGGTTGGGAAATCAAGGGTCGGGAGGTGCTCGGAATTGGGTGAATCAGAGCTGGAGGTCAGGTGATTGGAAGTCAAGAGGGTCAGGGTTCGGAGGCTGGGGGAATTTGGAATGATGGGAATTGGAAGGTGATTGGAAGTCAAGAGGGTCAGGGGTCAGGGTTCGGAGGCCAGGGGAATTTGGAATGATGGGAATTGGGGGTAGCCTCAGGTATATGGGTTGCGGGGTCGGGTTGGGTGGGGTTTGCATCAATGAAGGTGGGGGTGGGTTTTAGATCAGGTGGTACATGGAGGGGTGTGTGGGGGAAGGGTTTTGGGCCTCTGGTGTAGGAGCGAGTGGAGGGGGGAGTGTCATTGTGGGTGCGTGGGGATCCCATGAGAGAGGTGTTGGGGGTATGGAGTGCCCGTTAGGGATTGTGGAACTCTGCTCCCCAGTGAGAGGTGGTTTTAATCCTTCTAACTTTTTCTCTTAACTATTGGTGGAACCCCATGTGTCGCTGGAAATTTAATTTGCGTTTTTGGCTGGTTGTGGGGTTATGGCCGTTTAAACTCTACCTGGGATTTTCCAAAGTGGATTCCCCCAGTGTTTCTTTGGGATACCCTCACAATCCCGAGCCCGCAGTGTCAGGCAGAACATCCTCACCGATGTTGTGGAAACGGATCTAACTTGGAGAGACGGTCAATGGGAAAGAAACTGGGTTCCAGCCCAAAATCAGACAGTTTTTGACTTGACTTAGGATCCCGACTGTGCAGAAAGAGGCCCTTCGGCCCATCGAGTCTGCACCGACCACAATCCCACCCAGGTCCTACCCCCATATCCCTACATATTGTGCCCGCTAATCCCTCTAACCTACACATCTCAGGACACTAAGAGGCAATTTTAGCATAGCCAATCAACCTAACCCGCACATCTTTGGACTGCGGGAGGAAACCGGAGCACCCGGAGGAAACCCACGCAGACACGAGGAGAATGTGCAAACTCCACACAGGCAGTGACCCGAGCCTGGAATCGAACCCAGGATCCTGGAGTTGTGAATGGTGCTACCGTGCCGCACCATTTTTCCTTTCAAAAATGTTCAGGAGAAGTCACCCTCATCGAATTACTGTTGAACAAGAGGGTGGCACAGTGGTGAGCACTGCTGCCTCACAGCGCCAGGGACCCAGGTCCAATTCCCAGCTTGGGTCACTGTCTGTGTTGCACATTCTCCCCGTGTCTGCGTGGGTTTCCTCCGGGGTGCTCCAGTTTCTTCACGCGGTCCAAAGATATGTGGGTTAGGTGGATTGGGTGTGCTAAATTAGTGTCGGGGGGGGACTAGCAGGATTGTGGTTGGTGTAGATTCAATGGGCTGAATGGCCACCTTCTGCACTGTGGGGATTTGATGAAAAGTTATTGTGCGTTGTGGATAATGACGGAATGCTGAAAAGTTTGAAGAAGATTGAGGCTGAATTCGGGACTTGAGAACTGGAGAGTAGGCCCTTCATGAGAACATAAGAAATAGGAGCAGGAGTAGGCCATCCAGCCCTTCGAGCCTGCCCCGCCATTCAATAAGATCATGGCTGATCTGAAGTGGATCAGTTCCACTTTCCCGCTTTCTCCCCATACCCCTTAATTCCCCTGTCTATCAGAAACCTATCTACCCGTGACTTAAATATATTCAGCGAGGCAGCCTCCACCACTTCAACGGGTAGAGAATTCCAGAGATTCACCACCCTTTGAGTGAAGAAGTTCCTCCTCAAAGGAAAGGAGGGTGCACAATCTGCTTTGCCACTCAATAAGGTCAGGGCTGGTTTGATTGTGTCTTAACTCCATTTGCCTCTCTTTCCCACAGAGGCCCTCAATTTCATTACAGATCTAAAATCTAACCCACTCAGCCTTACATGCATTCCATGAACCAACCTCGCTGCTCTCTGGAGTAGAGAATGCCATGGACTAACCACCCCCTGAGAGAAATAGTTCTCCTCATCTTCATCTCATTTCTAAACTGTGCCCCCCCCCCCCCCCCCCCCCCCCCCCGGTTCCAGTCTCTACGACAAGTGGGAACATCCTCCTGGTATCCATCCTACCAAATCCCCTCAGGATCCTCTGTGTGTCAATTAGATCTCTCATTCTACAAAATTCCAGTGGATATAGACCCAATCTGTTCAACCCTTCCTCACAGGATAAATCGTCATCCCAGGAATGATCCGAGTGAACCTTCTCTGCGCTTCAAGCAGCATGTTTGGAATGATAGAAGTTTACAGCATGGTAACAGGCCCTTTGACCCAACTTGTCCATACCACCCTTAGTTTATTAACCACTAAACTACTCCCAATTGCCGGCGTTTGGCCCAAATCCCTCTATACCCATCGTACCCAGATAACTGTAAGAATAAAGAATAACACAGCCCGGGAAACAGGCCCTTCGGCCCAACGAGCCCGCACTGCCATCTTAACATTGTGACTCCTCTATTCCACCCATGACCCTTGTCTACGCTTATGGCACTCCACATTGGAAACCAGATTGAGGGGAGACTAATTTAGGGACAGTTTGTTCCACCAATCAGTCTGAGAGCACATTTTTGGGGTGTGGGAGGAAACCGGAGCGCCCGGAGAAAACCCACACAAGCACGGGGAGAATGCGCAAACTCCCGCAGGCAGCGACCCTAATCCATGTGTCTGCACAAGGAGTTTGTGCATTCTCCCTGTAGTTGCGTGGGTTTCCTCCGGGTGCTCCGGTTTCCTCCCACACCCCAAAGATGTGCTCTTAGGCTGATTGGGTTTTACCAAATTGACACTATTCTCCCCTGAATCTGGCTAAGTCGGGGGTTCTATTCGTAGACACGCAGGGTAGAATAGGTGTAGGGTGATGTGGCGGCGCGGGCTCGTTGGGCCGAAGGGCCTGTTTCCCGTGCTGGGTTGTTCTTTGTTCACAGCAATCAGTGATAGTCACTTAGCTGTCGCGTTGCCCGTTTGCTGGTCCAGTTTAAGTGTACACAAACGATGTGAAATCCTTGTACCTGCCTTGACTACTACCTCTGGGCAGCTTGTTCCAGACACTCACCACCCTCTGGGTGAAAAATTGCCCCTCTGAACACTTGTGTATCTCTCCCCTCTCACCTTAAACCTTTGCCCTCGTGTTTCAGTCTCCCCTACCTTTGGGGAAAAGATATTGACTTTCGAGCTGATCTGTGCCCCTCATTATTTATTGACCTATATAAGATCAGCCCTCAGCCTCCTACACTCCAGAGGGAAAAGTCCCAGTCTATCTCACCCCTTCTTCGTACACAAACCATCACG
Source organism: Prionace glauca (assembly GCA_037974335.1). NCBI lineage: Eukaryota > Metazoa > Chordata > Chondrichthyes > Carcharhiniformes > Carcharhinidae > Prionace > Prionace glauca. The sequence goes on along the minus strand of CM075738.1, from coordinate 6,090,965 downwards.
TCTCAGGTAAATGCCAAGGTCCTTGACAGGCAAAGCGGGGAGAATGTGAATGCTTAAGACAAGTATTTTGCTGAGAAAATAAATGTTTATGAAAATACAATATAACTAAGATATTGACACAACGCTGCCAACTGAACGCTGCCAGGGATATAGAGTCTTTTAATAATGAATTTTTTATCCACAGGCATTTAAGTCCAGCAAGGGGCATGCGGGCGGCAGGTTGTGGTGGGCTGCTCTTGGATGTTGCTTCGGGAGTTGCCTACTGCTTCATGTCGTTGGTGTGCGTAAACTGGACCATCTCGAGGGCATCATGACAGCTCAGAGACTATCTCTGTTGCTGTGCGGACACATGGATTTGGGCCTGTGGTCCGTGGGAGTTTGCGCGTTCTCCCCATGGTTGCGTGGGTTTCCTCCGGGTACTCCGGTTTCCTCCCACATCCCAAAAATGTGCTTTTAGGCTGATTGATTGGGTAACAAATTGTCCCTATATTGGACCTCCCTGATCCTCACACATTAGGCATAGACTAAAATCATGAATAGGTCACTGACCATGGGACGGCGGCGCGGGCTCGTTGGGCCGAAGGGCCTGTTTCCCGTGCTGTGTTGTTCTTTGTTCTTTGAAAGCGACAAAAGCAATTGAAGCTGATTAGAAATCCATAGAGCAAAGAATGGGATTGTAGGAATAAGTACAAACCATCAGGTGGCAGTCCAGCTCCACAGCATCGCAAAGTGACTGATGGTAATTTATTTAAAGCAAAGGTGAAGAATGACTTGTTTTGATTTGATTTATTATTGTCACCTGTATTAACTGAAATGTATTGTTCTCGCACGCTCCACAGACAAAGCAAACTGTTCATCGAGAAGGAAAGTGGAGAGTGCAGAATGCAGTGTTACAGTCATAGCTGGGGTGCAGAGAAAGATCAACTCAATGCGAGGTAGGTCCATTCAGAAGCCTGACGGCAGCAGGGAAGAAGCTGTTCTTGAGTCGGTTGGTCCGTGACCTCAGGCTTTTGTTCCTTCTTCCCAACGGAGGAAGGTGGGAGAGAGAATGTCCGGGGTGCGTGGGGGGTCCTTGATTATACTGGCTGCTTTTCCGAGACAGAGTCAATGGATGGAGGTTGGTTTGTGTGATGGATTGGGCTATGTTCATAGAACATAGAACATTACAGCGCAGAACAGGCCCTTCGGCCCACGATGTGCGCCGACCAGTTACAAAAACAATGACCCACTAACCTAAACCAATCCCTTTTCGTCCATAAACCTATCCACAGATCTCTTAAACGCCCCCAAACTAGGTGCATTTACAACTGCAGCTGGCAGGGCATTCCAGTCCCTCACCACCCTCTGGGTAAAGAACCTACCCCTGACATCAGTCCTATAACTACCCCCCCTTAATTTAAAGTCGTGCCCCCTCGTGCTAGCTTTCTCCATCCTAGGAAAAAGGCTATCACTGTCCACCCTGTCTAAACCTCCTTTGTAGTTCCTTGTGGTCTTGGGCAGAGCAGGAGCCCATACCAAGCTGTGATACAACCAGGAAGAAGGCTTTCTATGGGGCATCTGTAAAAGTTGGTGAGAATATTTGTCTTTCACATCTGTAGAACAGCCTGAATCAGCTCTCGCAGCCGTCAGGCTTTTGAATGGACCTACCCCGCATGAAGTTGGTCTTTCTCTGCACCCTAGCTATGGCGGTAACACTACATTCTGCACCCTATCCTTTCCTTCTCCATGAATGGTATGCTTTGTCTGGATAGCACGCAAGAAACAACACTTTTCACTGTGAACTAATCCGTGTGACAACAATAAATCAAATCAAAATAAAACATTCTTCACCTTTGCTTTAGAAAAATTTACAGCGCATGAAACTCTGGGTTGTAATACAGGAAAGAGGACGCCACTTTCTGCACAGCAAGATCTCACAAGCAGCAATGTGATAGTCACCAGATTGCCCTTTTGCATAGAATTCAATAAAATTCCCTAAATGGTCCAGGTAGGTGTTTTACGTTTTTTGATTTGATTTATCATTGTAACCTGCTCAGCGATGCCCAGTTTGGGTTCCAAAGAACAAAGAAAATTATAGCACAGGAACAGGCCCTTCGGCCCTCCAAGCCTGCACCGACCATGCTGCCCCACTGAACGAAATCCCTCTATTCCCATCTCATTCATGTACTTGTTTTATTTTGATTTGATTTATTGTTGTCACACGGGTTAGTTCACAGTGAAAAGTGTTGTTTCTTGCGTGCTATCCAGGACAAAGCATACCATTCATGGAGAAGGAAAGGATAGGGTGCAGAATGTAGTGTTACCGTCATACCCATTAAAAGTCACTACCGTATCCGCTTCCACTACCTCCCATGGCAACGAGTTCCAGGCACCCACCACCCTCTGTGTAAAAAATCTGCCTCGTACATCTCCTTTAAACCTTGCCCTCGCACCTTAAACCTGTGCCCCCTTGTAATTGACTCTTCCACCCTGGGAGAAAGCTTCTGACTATCCATTCTGTCCTTGCCTCTCATAATCTCGTAGACTTCTATCAGGTCTCCCCTCAACCTCCATCGCTCCAGTGAGACCAAACCAAGTTTCTCCAACCTCTCCTCAGAGCTAATGCCCTCCATACCAGGCAACATCCTGGTAAATCTTTCTGTGCCCTCTCCAAAGGCCTCCACATCCTTCTGGTAGTGTATTGTGTATTGTCCACACCCTCCTGTTAATGTAGTGTTTTGTCAGGGTCATTCAGCTCCTGACCTCATTACAGACTTGGTTCAAACATGGGCGAAAGATCTGAATTCCAGAGATGAGGTGATCTGACTGTGAGTGACATCAAGACTGGATTCAACCCAGTGTGGCACCAAGGAGCCATAGAGAAACGGGAATCAATGGGGACCAGGGGGCAACCTCCCCGCTGGTTGGAGTCATACCTGGTACACAGGAAGATGGTTACGGTGGTTGGAAGACAATCATCTCAGCTCAGGACATCACTGCAGGAGTCCCTCAGAATAGTGTCCTGTGCCCAACCATATTCAGCTCCTTCATCTGTGACCTTCGCTCCATCATGAGGTCAGAAGTGCACAAAGTTCAGCATCGTTCGTGTCCCCTCAGATACTGACGCAGTCCATGTTCATGATGCAACTGTACACAACTCTGGTGCGGCCACACTTGGAGTTTTGTGTGCAGTTCTGGTCCCCACATTACAGGAAGGATGTGGAGGCTTTGGAGAGGGTGCAGAGGAGGTTTACCAGGATGTTGCCTGGTATGGAGGGGAGATCCTATGAGGAGAGACTGAGAGATTTGGGGTTGTTTTCGCTGGAAAGAAGGCGGCTAAGAGGGGACACAGTGAGCACGTGATAAGATGATTAGAGGTTTAGACAGGGTAGATAGTGATAGCCTTTTTCCTAGGATGGAGAAAGCTAGCACGAGGGGGCACGACTTTAAATTAAGGGGGGGTAGTTATAGGACAGATGTCAGGGGTAGGTTCTTTACCCAGAGGGTGGTGAGGGACTGGAATGCCCTGCCAGCTGCAGTTGTAAATGCACCTAGTTTGGGGGCGTTTAAGAGATCTGTGGATAGGTTTATGGATGAAAAGGGATTGGTTTAGGCTAGTGGGTCATTGTTTTTGTAACTGGTCGGCGCAACATCGTGGGCCGAAGGGCCTGTTCTGCGCTGTAATGTTCTATGTTCTATGATGGGTCAACCCGCAGAACAAAAAAGTCGCTACAGAATTGGCATCCACCTGGCAATGTGGAAAATTGCCCAGGTATGTCCTGTACTCAAAAAAAAACAGGGCAAATCCAACCCGGCCAATTACTGCCCCATCCGTCTACACTCCATGATTAGTAAAGTGATGTAAGGGGTCATGAACAGTGTTATCAAGTGGCACTTAGTCAGTGATAACCTGCTCACTGGTATGCTGTGAAGAGAGAAGAGAGCCAACGTTTTCAGTCTGGGTGACCCCTCGTCAGAGCTAAAGACAAGAAAAATAAGACAAGATTTATACGGTGAAGGTGATGGGGAGGGGGTGGGGGTCGGGGAGAGGGATTCTGTCATTGATTGGAATGGAACAGACCAAAAGACAAAGGGAATGTAAATGGAGATGATAAAGGCTAGGAACGGTGCTAATAGCGTCGATTAAGAGCTCGGAATGTGTGAACGACAGAACAGCAGTGCAGAGTGTAGGAATGTGGCAGGTGGCTTTAGTGGGATAGAGAGATGGGGAGGAGGGGTGGGGGGGCCGAAACAAGTTGGAAAGCGAGCGATTCGAAGTGTAAAAATGTAAATTAATGCAAATGGATGAACAAGATCAAAAGAAGAAATGAAATAAAATAAATGGGAATGGGAAGAAGGCGGAGGAGAGAGTTCATGGAATGAAGTTGTTGAACTCAATGTTTAGTTCGTAAAGTGTCCACTCGGGTATTGAGATCCAGGTCGCTCTGCAGATTCAGGCTCTGCAGCTGTGGATACTCTTCATAGAGTCCACCAATCAGTACATTACTCCGATAGCTGGGATGCCGTCCTGGGGGTGTGGGGAGGGGCCAGTGGCAGTGGCTCCATGACCCCTCAGGATCACAGCATTCATGTTCCCATCACGACCACTCCGCCACTCGCACCCACTCTGCCCAGTTCCTGCCACCTATGCTGAGGTGAAGCAGTCTGAAGCCTCAAGGCCAGAGATACTCCAGGGTGCCCTGGAAGGCCAATCCACCAGCGAGTGACAACAGCCTTCCACACTGCACCATTGGGTAACGTTGTGTAACAATAAGTACTAACGTGTGTGAGACAGGCCTGACGAGACTGTACTAAAGTGAATTGTTCCATTTTTGTATAGATTATTGGAAGTTGGTGGTTTCTTTTCCCCCAGGACTTAGGGCGGCACGGTAGCACAGTGGTTAGCACTGCTGCTTCACAGCTCCAGGGTCCTGGGTTCGATTCCCGGCTCGGGTCACTGCCTGTGTGGAGTTTGCACATTCTCCTCGTGTCTGCGTGGGTTTTCTCCGGGTGCTCCGGTTTCCTCCCACAGTCCAAAGATGTGCGGGTTAGGTTCATTGGCTATGCTAAAATTGCCCCTTAGTGTCCTGGGATGTGTAGGTTAGAGGGATTAGCAGGTAAAATGTGTGGGGATATGGGGATAGGGTCTGGGTGGGATTGTGTTCGGTGCAGACTCGATGGGCCGAAGGGCCTGTTTCTGCACTGTAGGGTTCTATGGAGGACTTTGTCCAAGAAGACTCGGGGCTTGTGTTGAAAGTTCTGGACAAACTGGGAAATGAAGATGAACTCCCAAAGGAATTGTAGTCTGAGGACAAAGAACAAAGAAGAATACAGCACAGGAAACAGGCCCTTCGGCCCTCCAAGCCTGCACCGCTCATTGGTCCAACTAGCCCATGCGTTTGTATCCCTCCGTTCCCAGGCTGCTCATGTGACTATCCAGGTAAGTCTGAAGCGTGTCCGCCTCCACCACCCCTCTTGGCAGCGCATTCCAGGCCCCCACCACCCTCTGCATAAAAACGTCCCCCCTGATATCTGAGTTATACCTCGCCCCTCTCACCTTCAGCCTATGACCCCTCATGATCGTCACCTCCGACCTGGGGAAAAAGCTTCCCACTGTTCACCCTATCTCTCCCCTTCATAATTTTTGAACACCTCGATTAGGTCTCCCCTCATTCTCCGTCTTTCCAGAGAGAGAGAACAACCCCAGTTTACCCAATCTCTCCTCATAGCTCAGACCCACCATACCAGGCAACATCCTGGTAAACCTCCTCTGCACCCTCTCCAAAGCCTCCACGTCCTTCCGGTAGCGTGGCGACCAGAACTGGGCGCAGTATTCCAAATTCCCAAGGTCACAGATGCCACCACCCCCGGAGTGAAGTTAGCTCGATGCCTTGTCCTCCCTACCTCTGCATCCTCCTCCCAGTGTGGCCTCTGATGAACATAGAACCCTAGAACATAGAACCCTACAGTGCAGAAACAGGCCCTTCGGCCCATCGAGTCTGCACCGACGGCTCGGGTCACCGTCTGTGTGGAGTTTGCACATTCTCCTCGTGTCTGCGTGGGTTTCCCTTGGGTGTTCCGGTTTGCTCCCACAGTCCAAAGATGTGCGGGTTGGGTTGATTGGCCGTGCTAAGAAATTGCCTCTTAGTGTCCAGGGATGTGTAGGTTAGAGGGATTAGTGGGGATATGGGGGTAGGTCCTGGGTGGGATTGTGTTCGGTGCAGACTCGATGGGCCGAAGGGCCTCTTTCTGCACTGTTAGGGCTCTATGAACCTCACCTGCACGCCTATGGACTGTGGAGGAAACCCACGCAGACATGGGGAGAACGTGCAAAAACTCCACACAGGCAGTGACTTGAGGCTGGGATTGAACCCAGGGCTCTGGCGCTGGTGAGGCAGCAGTGCTAAGCACTGTGCCACCATGCCACCCTGATGACCAGGAAACCGTTGTTGATTATCGGGCAAAAAAACCCATCTGGTTCACTCATGCCCTTGAGGGAAGGAAATCTGCTGCCCTCACCTGGTCTGGCTGACATGTGACTCAGAGGCACAGCGCTGTGGTTGACTCTCAAGTGCCCTTGGGCAACTAGGGTTGGGCAATAAATGCTGGCCAGGCAGCGACACTCATGTCCCGCAAATAAATTTGCAAAAACTTGTCCTGCAAAGTGAATGCACTGTGAGTTAATTACATAAAACCTGAATGCTGAGGGATAATGGGAGGTTATTTTTTTAGATGGAAACCTCGTGAACCATACCAAAGGGAAGTACAGATCACAAAAGTAATTAAAGGATTAAGTGGATTTTTCTCAAGTTTGAACCAATATATGAATGTGGGAACAATGATCGTAATGATTCTATTCATAGATTTAATGACTGTAATTAGGGGCTTGTGCTCAAGATTTGGCCTTACAATGCAATCAAAGAGAATTCATTGTATATTTGTCGTGCTATTGATACCTTGGTGGGGTGCTAACTTATTGAGATACGATTGTAATGTGAATCCCAATGAAAAATTGGGATAAAAAGAGAACTTTTACCTAGAAGTAAAATGAGGATAGAATGTTTTTATAATGATGAAGGTTATGCTGGATGTAAGTATTAAATGGTTTGTTTTGGAACTGCTCGGTATGAAAATTGCCACAAACCTGTTTGACAGTAAGAGTGGACTCCCGAACTGGCGCGGGGATTATTGCATTTTTGGGTGTGTAAAATGATCTGATGTAGGTGTGGATCAGAATATTCCAAGTGTCCCGTTTTTCAAAAGCATTCAAAGTAGCTTCAAGCCTTCGCATCCTCGCTTCCCCTCTCTGATCTTTTCAGTGAGGACTGTCCATGTGACATTTGCCGTCTCTATTTCTCTGCGCCCCTCATTCACTCTATTCTTGCCTCCTACCGAACTTGCTGCACACCTTTCCCCCAGGGTCCAACCCTATCATTGCTATTGCTGCAAAATTGATTGTAGAATGGGAGGTAGGAAGTTAGAATTATACACACAGAGAGCCTAGACTGAAACATTTACATCAAAAGGTCAAGTAGCCGTGTTACGAGGCTTTTGAATTTAGCCTATCAATTTGAATCAGGCACTCAGATACCAAAAAACCTGTTAAATTTAAATCTGCTGGTTTCAATTGAGAGGGTCAATTCAATTGTGTGAAATATTGATAAGTCATCACGGGTATATAAGAAGTGGAGAATGGGACAAAGAGAATAGAGCAACTGCAACCTGCCAGAGCTAATAGCTCATGACTCTCAGCTCTCAATTCTCCCATCTCGCTCTCTCTCTCTGGCTCTCAGAGAGTCTTAGAGAAAGCTTCATCTGTCTTAGAGAAAGCTTCATCTGTCTTAGAGAAAGCACCATCTAGACAGCAAAGGTACCAAGAAACAAAAAAATTCCAGATACAGAATCAACAGAGAAGGCCCAGAATATTCTGGAAGAGACAAAACATAAGAACATAAGAACATAAGAAATAGGAGCAGGAGTAGGCCATCTGGCCCTTCGAGCCTGCCCCGCCATTCAATAAGATCATGGCTGATCTGTCGTGACTCAGCTCCACCTTCCCGCCCTCTCCCCATAACCCTTAATCCCCTCTCTTATCAAAAACCCATCAACCCGTTTCTTAAAAATATTTAGCGAGGCAGCCTCCACCACTTCAACGGGCAGAGAATTCCAGAGATTCACCACCCTTTGAGTGAAGAAGTTCCTCCTCAACTCTGTTCTAAACCGCCCCCCCTTTATCTTGAGGCTGTGCCCCCTAGTCCTACTGTCTTTTTTGAGCGGGAACAGTCTCTCCACCTCTATCCTATCCATCCCATTCATCATCTTATACGTCTCAATGAGATCTCCCCTCATTCTTCTAAACTCTAACGAGTACAAGCCTAGTTTATTCAGCCTCTCCTCATAGCTCAATCCCCTCAACTCCGGTATCAGCCGAGTAAACCTCCTCTGCACTCCCTCCAGGGCCAAAACATCCTTGCGCAGGTGCGGCGCCCAAAACTGCACACAGTACTCCAGCTGCGGCCTCACCAATGCCCTATACAGCTGCAGCAAGACCTCCCTACTTTTATATTCAATCCCCTTCGCTATGAAGGCCAGCATCCCATTCGCCTTCCTGACCACCTGCTGCACCTGCAAGCTGGGTTTTTGCGACTCATGCACAAGGACCCCGAGGTCCCTCTGCACCGTCGCCTGCTGAAACAGCTTACCATTAGAATCTTGTTTTATTTGGGAATATTTACTAGATAGAAGTGATTTATTCAGTTTGTTAATAGTTTAGTTAATTTGTCCACTTAGTTAGATAAATGAATAGTTACATGTTGATTTTAGAGAGTGTCAGGGATTTATTTTGGATTTAACCACAAGAAGTTTCTGAGAAAGTCACACCTTTTCTCACACACTTTTTACAAATTAAAAGGTGAGGTCCTCCTCTTTGGGAGTTTGTGTTAGTTCTCATCAGGGAGAATCAACCTCCGCTTTATAACACTACAACTCTGCTGAAAAGCATGGCTTGAAAAGGGAAATCTAAAACAGGAGGCAGTAAGATATTTGAAAAGAAATAAAAATCATCCAGTAAATGGGTCGACACTGCTGCCTCACCGCGCCAGGATCTGTGTTCGATTCCGGCCTTGGGTGACTGTGCGGTGTTTGCATGTTCTCCCCGTGTCTATGTGGGTTTCCTCCGGGTTCCTCCCACACTCAAAAGGTCTGGGTCCGGTGGATTGACCGTGCTAAATTGCCCCTCTGTGTGTCAGATGGATGAGCAGAGTAAATAGGTGGGGTGATGGGGATGGGGCCTGGGTGGGATTGTTTTCAGCAGACTCGATGGGCCGAATGGTCTCCTTCTGCATTGCCGGGATTCTGTAGATTCTCCGGGATTTTCTTGCCACCATTCCACGTTATTTTTCAGTTGAAGTGTTGTGTGTAAGATCGTTTTCCAGGGGCCAGTCAAACTGCTGAGTGTGCTGTATGTTAGTGCGTGGTTTAAGCTTAATGACAGTTAATAAATGCATATTGTGCATCATCAGTCAGGCTCATTACATTAAAAATTAACTAAAATTGTTTCGGAACTCAATGAAGAGTCGTATAATCACAAGAGGCCCAGTTGGTCTGTAGACATTGGTGATAAGTGAGCCTTCAGTAGAATTAACTGAGTGCTCTGTCTGTGATGTGATGTAGTAAAAAGTCTGACAACACCAGGTTTTAGTTTAGTTTAGTGATGGCCAAGGAATCGTCAGAGTATTTTATACGCGTTTGTAAAATGAAAAACTAACTCCAGCGAGCCTTTGGAAGGCTTTACCTTTTGTGTTCGGAGGACAGACACTCAAGTTTGACGTGGTTGACGGTCAAACCTGGGTCTCTTGATTAGATTACGGCCGAGTAATCCATTCCCAGCTATGCATTATTGTCCGCACACATTCTCCTCTTTGGGGGTGTTTTATGGATTACTAATCTTATCTGCGCTTTGGAGCTTGCGATTTGTTTACCGGTTTGTGAAATTTGGGCAAAGTATTATACAATAACATAGTTAGACACGTCCGAGATTAGTTCCAACCCCAACCTTTGACCAGTTTATCTATCGTTACTGAGACAGGTGCGTAGGGTCGGGAATAAAGCTCGGCAATGTAAATGGCACGTACAAGTTCAAACAATCTGATGGGTTGGGTCATGCCGTTTGCTGGTTACCAATTATAACTCGCTGGACCTATCTACCATGCAGCCAGCCTTGAAAAATGTTTTGTTTGTGATAAAAAGGTGAGGCTTTGCTTCAGGAGCAACTCAAGGCGCAAGAATTAAATTTCTCAACGTGCGATATTTATCCGTACTAGATTTAAAAAGCAATCTATCCTGACCGTGCTTGGTTTTATTTCAGTGCTGTGTACAATTGAGATAGCTGCCAGATGCAACATAATATTGACTGTGAATGACATTCCGCACATTCTTTATTTGCATAAATTACTTAGTCCGACGGTCGACAATTAAATCAACCTGAGTGTGCGATACCACTGCTGCCTTGGTCACTCACAATGCGATTCCCTTCAAACTCACAGACGCACACATGTGAGAAATGCCATACTGGGCCAGCACGGTGGCACAGTGGGTTGGCACTGCTGCCTCACAGCGCCAGGGACCCGGGTTCAATTCCCGGCTCGGGTGACAGAGTGATTTATTATTGCCACCTGTATTGGTATGCAGTAAAAAGCATGGTTTCTTGTGTACTATACAGATGAAGCATACCGCACATAGAGAAGGAAAGGAGAGAGCGCAGAATGTAGTATGACAGTCATAGCTCGGGGTGTAGAGAAAGATCAACTTAATATAAGGTAGGTCCATTCAAAAGTCTGATGGCAGCAGGGAAGAAGCTGTTCTTGTGTCGGTTGGCACGTGACCTCAGACTTTTGTATGCTTTCCCCAGTAAACGAAGGTGGAAGAGAGAATGGCTGGGATGTGTGTGGGCTCCTGTATGTTCTCCCCGTGTCTGCGTGGGTTTCCTCTGGGTGCTCCGGTTTCTTCCCACAGTCCGAAAGATGTTCTACTCAAGTGCGTCGGTCGTGATAAATTCTCCCTCGGTGTTACCCGAACAGGTGCTGCAGTATGGCGTCTAGGCATTTTCACAGTAACTTCAATGTAGTGTTAGTGTGAGCTATTTGTGACATTTCTAAATAAACCTAAAAAAAAAACTTAAACTTGGCACATGGGAAAAAGAATAATTTTTCACTTCACTGGTGAGACTGGGAAAAATAAAATTCTTGAACTCTTTCATATATTTATTATTGTGCAAATTGCTCAGTCAGTCATATGTTTCTATCCAGTTTATTGTTTAAGTTAAAACACTGAAAGTGTGTTTGAATACCTAAATTGAATGTATTTGAGTGTAAAATCCAACTGTTACTTTAAATACTCTTCCTCAGGTACCTCATTAGACTGTTGGGTGTCAAGTGAGTAACTTGTCAAGGGCACCATGGTTGGCATGGACCAGTTGGGCCGAAGGGCCTGTTTCTGTGCTGTATGACTCTAGCACAGTGGGTTAGCACTGCTGCTTCACAGCTCCAGGGTCCTGGGTTCGATTCCCGGCTCGGGTCACTGCCTGTGTGGAGTTTGCACATTCTCCTCGTGTCTGCGTGGGTTTTCTCCGGGTGCTCCGGTTTCCTCCCACAGTCCAAAGATGTGCGGGTTAGGTTCATTGGCGACGCTAAAATTGCCCCTTAGTGTCCTGGGATGTGTAGGTTAGAGGGATTAGCAGGTAAATGTGTAGGGATATGGGGATAGGGTCTGGGTGGGATTGTGTTCGGTGCAGACTCGATGGGCCGAAGGGCCTGTTTCTGCACTGTAGGGTTCTAACTACTGCCTGAAACTAGAGAAACTGAACAACAAAGGTATCTCTTGACTCATCAGCTTATCATCGAAAGGGTGATATGCAGGCGAGATGGCGGACTGAGGATAACTTGAGTCTAAATTTTCTACAAGGTCATAAGAAGTAGGAACAGGAACAAAGAACAACACAGCACAGGAAACAGGCCCTTCGGCCCGACAAGCCTGCTCTGCACACTTGAACACTCAATGAGTGCCTCATTCCAATCCCCCTATCTACCACTTTTGTCTACATTTCGTGGACTCCACAATAAATGGGTGCAAATTTAGGGAATGATGTGCGCCAGATTAAGGGACATCCAATTCGGGGACAATTTCTTAACCCCTAATCAGCCTAAAAGCACGTTTTTGGGGTGTGGGAGGAAACCGGAGCACCCGGAGAAAACCCACGCAAGCACGAGGAGAATGTGCAAACTCCCACAGACACCGACCCAAGCTGAAGATCCAACCCGGGTCCCTGTAACTGCACAGCAAACGGTGATAGTCACTGAGCTGCCGTGTTGCCCTTCAATCGGTCCAGTTTAAGCGTACACTAATGACGCCATTCAGCCCCTCGAGCCTGCCCCGCCATTCAATAGGATCATGGCTGATTTGACAATCCTGACATCCACTTCTTCCCATAACCCTCGATTCCCTCACTGATCAAAAATCCATCTATCTCAGCTTTAAATATCCACAAGGTTTCTGCTCCCCACAACTCTCCGTGACGAGGAGTTCCAAAGACTCTAAACGATGAGAGTAGAAATTCTTCTCCATCATGGTCTGAATGGCAAACTGATGGGACGTCTCTCTCCTTTGACTCCAATGGTAAATGAAATTGTACAAAATGTGAGAAAAGCATTGCACCCATTCGAGAGTGAGCAGATACGTATATTTTGATAATAAAGGCTGTATTTCATCGAACGTGGAAAAACTACAGCACAATACAGGCCCTTCGGCCCACAAAGTTGTGCGGAACATATCCCTACCTCAGAGATTACTCAGCTTACCTATAATCCTCTATCTTACTAAGTTCCATGTACTTATCTAAAAGTCTCTTAAAAGACCCTATCGAATCCGCCTCCACCACCACTGACGGCAGCCCATTCCATGCACCCACCACCCTCTGAGTGAAAAACTTACCCCTGACATCTCCTCTGTACCTCCTCCCCAGCACCTTAAACCTGTGTCCTCTCCTAGCGACCATTTCAGTCCTGAGAAAAGGTCTCTGACTATCCACTCGATCAATACCCCTCATACACTTCTATCAGGTCACCCCCTCATCCTTCGTCTCTCCAAGGAGAAAAGGCCGAGCTCCCTCAACCTATCCTCATAAGGCATGCCACCCAATCCAGGCAACATCCTTGTAAATCTCCCCTTTCTGTGGCTTCCACATCCTTCCTGTAATGAGGCGACCAGAACTGAGCACAGTACTCCAAGTGGGGTCTGACCAGGGTCCTATAAAGCTGCAACATTACCTCCCGACTCCTAAACTCAATTCCTCGATTGATGAAGGCCAGTACACCACACGCCTTCTTAACCACAGCTTCAACCTGCGCAGCTGCTTTGAGAGTCCTATGAACTCGGACCCCAAGATCCTTCTGATCTTCCACACTGCCAAGAGTCCGACCATTAATATTATATTCCGCCGTCCTATTTGACCTGCCAAAATGAACCACCTCACACTTAGCTGGGTTGAAGTCCATCTGCCACTTCTCCGCCCAGCCTTGCATCCTATCAGTGTCCATCTGCAACTTTTGACATCCCTCCAGACTATCCACAAGGCCTTTGTGTCATCAGCAAACTTAACGACCCATCCCTCCACTTCCTCATCCAGGTCATTTATAAAAATTTTGATACAGTCGAAGGAAGATTAGAATTCTGATTTTTAAAGGTGGTAATGGTCTTTTCACTAGATTATTAATCCAGAAACTCAGTTAATGTGCTGGGGACCCGATCCAAATCCCACAATGGCAGCTGGTGGGATTTGAATTCAATTTAAAAAAATCTGGGATTAAGAATCTACTGATGACCATGAAATGATTGTCGGAAAAACCCTTTCATAGAACATAGAACATAGAACATTACAGCGCAGAACAGGCCCTTCGGCCCACGATGTTGCGCCGACCAGTTACAAAAACAATGACCCACTATCCTAAACCAATCCCTTTTCGTCCATAAACCTATCCACGGATCTCTTAAACGCCCCCAAACTAGGCGCATTTACAACTGCAGCTGGCAGGGCATTCCAGTCCCTCACCACCCTCTGGGTAAAGAACCTACCCCTGACATCAGTCCTATAACTACCCCCCCTTAATTTAAAGTCGTGCCCCCTCGTGCTAGCTTTCTCCATCCTAGGAAAAAGGCTATCACTATCTACCCTGCCTAAACCTCTAATCATCTTATATGTTTCAATGAGGTCCCCTCTTAGCCGCCTTCTTTCCAGCAAAAACAACCCCAAATCTCTCAGTCTCTCCTCATAGGATCTCCCCTCCATACCAGGCAACATCCTGGTAAACCTCCTCTGCACCCTCTCCAAAGCCTCTACATCCTTCCTGTAATGTGGGGACCAGAACTGCACACAAAACTCCAAGTGCGGCCGCACCAGAGTTGTGTACAGTTGCATCATGACGCTGCGACTCCTAAATTCAATCCCCCTACCAATAAACGCCAAGACACCGTATGCCTTCTTAACAACCTTATCTACTTGATTCCCAACTTTCAGGGATCTATGTACACATATACCTAGATCCCTCTGCTCCTCCACACTATTCAAAGTCCTCCCGTTAGCCCTATACTCAACATAGAACATAGAACATAGAACATTACAGCACAAACAGGCCCTTCGGCCCTCGAGTTGCGCCGATCACATCAACCCCACCAATCTATAGACCTATCTATAACCCCCAATCCCATTAAACCCCATATACTCATCCAGAAGTCTTTTAAAAGACCCCAGCGAGTTCGCCTCCACCACCGATGACTGCAGCCGATTCCATTCACTCACCACCCTCTGAGTGAAAAACTTACCCCTAACATCACCTCTGTACTTCCCTCCCCGCACCTTAAATCTGTGTCCTCTCGTAACGACCATTTCAACCCGGGGAAATAGCCTCTGAGAGTCCACCCTATCTATTCCTCTCAACATTTTATAAACTTCTATCAGGTCGCCTCTCAACCTTCGCCTCTCCAGGGAAAAGAGTCCCAGCTCCCTCAACCTATCTTCATAAGGCATGCCTCCCAGTCCAGGCAACATCCTTGCAAATCTCCTCTGCACCCTTTCAATAGCTTCTACGTCTTTCCTATAGTGAGGCGACCAGAATAACACATCTGTTATTCCTATCGAAATGAATTACCTCACACTTCTCCACATTAAACTCCATCCGCCACCTCGCA
Source organism: Prionace glauca (assembly GCA_037974335.1). Taxonomy (NCBI): domain Eukaryota; kingdom Metazoa; phylum Chordata; class Chondrichthyes; order Carcharhiniformes; family Carcharhinidae; genus Prionace; species Prionace glauca. Next base: position 6,075,746 of record CM075738.1, on the reverse strand, counting down.
GCCCACTGGGTTCACTGCTGTCCTTTAGGGAAGGAAATCTGCTGTCCTTAGCTGGCCTAGCCTCCATGTGACTCCAGAACAATGTGGTTGACTCTGAACCCTCCTCTGAAATGGCCTAGCGAGCACTCAGTTCAAGGGCAACTAATAAATGCTAGCCCACCCAGTGTCCCACAAATGAATACAGGGAACAAAAAGTGAATGGAAAGTGGGATTCGGGGGAGCACGATGATTTTCCTGCTCACCTTTCTCCCACTACACAGCGAAATGCCCGAGAAATTAATTCAAAAGCATCAGCTCCAAAGTGGACAGGAAGAGGAGTCTGGCTAACAATCAGGAATGGATTTTGTGGAGGCAGGAAAATTAAGGCAGCGGAATTGAGATGGGACATTTGAAGACAATTTCTGATTCTAACTGAACATATGCCCTGCTTTTGCTGGAACATGGTTAAAATCGACCCGATTCCTTGTCTGTATTTTTGGACCCAAGTCAAGAACATTTTTGTTGAGGTCGTTCACCGTTCTCTCTGTCATTATTGCAGAGCAGCATAAAATGCTCGCAAGAGTTTGACAGGATAGATTTAGGTAGAATGTTCCCCATGATGGGGGAGCCCAGAACTAGGGGTCATAGAATCATAGAAACCCTACAGTGCAGAAAGAGGCCCTTCGGCCCATCGAGTCTGCACCGAACACAATCCTACCCAGGCCCCTACCCCCATATCCCTACATATTATACCCACTAATCCCTCTAACCTACACATCCCTGGACACTAAGGGGCAATTTCTTAGCAAGGCCAATCAACCTAACCCGCACATCTTTGGACTGTGGGTGGAAACGGGAGCACCCGGAGGAAACCCACGCAGACACGACGAGAATGTGCAGACTCCACGCAGACAGTGACCCGAGCCGGGAATCGAACCCGGGACCCTGGAGCTGTGAAGCAGCAGTGCTAACCCACTGTGCTACCGGTTGAGGATGAGGGGGTAAACCTTTTAGAACTGAAATGAGGAGAGATTTCTTGACCCAGAGTTTGGTCAATGTGTGGAATTCACTACCACAGAAAATAGTTGAGGCCAAAATGTTGTCTGATTTCCAAAAAAAAATTAGATAAAGCTCTAGGAGTGAAAGGGATCAAGGGATATATGGGGAAGGGGGGATCAGGACATTGAATTTGATGACCAGTGAGAATCATAATGAATGATAGAGCAGGCTCGAAGGGCCAAATGGCCTATTCCTGCTTCTAGTTTCGAACCAAGAACTCCTTGCCTCCGACTCCAGTCAGTTGTTTTCCATTCAACAATCCACAACCCCATTTTGTTGGCAAATTGAATTCTCCCCCCGCAGCTGCGAGCAGGGATCCCCTTTCCAGCCATCGCTCAGTAGCTCGCCTCCTGTGGGACAAAACTGCGTACAACGAGAAAAGAGAGGGAAGGACACCTCAACGTTAAGGTGATTCCTAGTGCGTCGCACAGACGCATGGAAGGGGAAGCCGGATAAATGCACGGTGGGGGGAGGAAGCCAATTGTCCAAGGTTTTAATCAGCAATCTCACTCATGACAGATCCTGTCCCACCTAACCGGATCACATGGCTGATTTCCCTGCCAACGCAAGGTTCTGACGGAGACCTCTGAGCCACCAGGCTGCCCACAATGAGTTCAGAGGCCTGAGTGTTCTCCCCAACTCAGGAAAAAAAAAAAATCATCCGCGCTGGAAGTGGAGGCGGCCTCACTGTCGTTAGGTCAGGCTTGCCCGCCTCTATTGCTCCCTGGGACTGGTCCACGGGAATCATCGGCCTCTTAGATAGATCTGTGGTGGACAACCAGCAGCAAGGTGTGGGGTTTTGTTTGCCTCGTGGGTAAGGTTGGTGTAGCACAAACTGAACTGTGGCGAATTGGCCGTCTGCTCACATGTAGAGGCTTTGGAGAGGGTGCAGAGGAGGTTTACCAGGATGTTGCCTGGTATGGAGGGGAGGTCCTATGAGGAGAGACTGAGGGATTTGGGGTTGTTTTCGCTGGAAAGAAGGCGGCTAAGAGGGGATCTCATTGAAACATATAAGATGATTAGAGGTTTAGACAGGGTAGATAGTGATAGCCTTTTTCCTCGGATGGAGAAAGCTAGCACGAGGGGGCACGACTTTAAATTAAGGGGGGGTAGTTATAGGACTGATGTCAGGGGTAGGTTCTTTACCCAGAGGGTGGTGAGGGACTGGAATGCCCTGCCAGCTGCAGTTGTAAATGCACCTAGTTTGGGGGCGTTTAAGAGATCTGTGGATAGGTTTATGGACGAAAAGGGATTGGTTTAGGCTAGTGGGTCATTGTTTTGTAACTGGTCGGCGCAACATCGTGGGCCGAAGGGCCTGTTCTGCGCTGTAATGTTCTATGTTCTATGTTCTATTTGGTTCAATGTTCTCTCCCGCTAACAGTTCTCGCCAACTTTAAGGGCGTTCAAATGGTCAGTGGATAGGCATTGGGTAATATTGGAATAGTTTAGCTTAGGGGGTCATTAGATTGGTTCCGCTGGTCGGCGCAACATCGAGGGCCGAAGGGGGCCTGTACTGCGCCGGAATGTTCCAATTCACCTCCCCTCACCCCCGTCTCAACATGTTTGTAAAACAAACGGTGGTGCAAAGCTGTTTGTGTGAAATGGATGAAAGCCTTTGACTCCGCAAAGAATGTCAAACCCTCACTAATATCCCAATGCTTTGTTCTTCAAATCTCTGGCAACCTCAAGCTAAAATATGGATCTGACCTTTCTTGCCTGCAAAGCGCGACCCATCTCTGAGAATTCATATCTGTATTCATTCTTTCCGAGGGATTATCCAGCCGCGTTGACAAAATGTTTGCCTATTGTCACCTCCGTCAGATAAAGTCATGCCCAGTTTCCGTCAGCAGATATTGTATTCACCCCACCTGGCCAGTCTGAAATTGTTACGGGGCCAGCAGTAACTGTTTACTAGTTTGCTTTTTCCCTTTGTGGTTGTTGGGTTGTTCTGTTTCAATCGTTGAATTAAAGTCTATTGTTTCACTAATGGCACCGCAACAGTTCAATTCCTTTCAGACAGCTGATTAATTATGAAGTGCATCAGGGAAAGGACACATAGGATCTATTACAACGTGATAAGAGGTGATCACAATGTTTTTTCATTGTTTCCAACTCAAAATAAAAGTGTACCCTGAGGGACGTGTACCCTGAAAATCTTTCAATGTGGCTCCAAAGTGTGAGTGAAAACACAGCGGGGCTTTGTCTACCTAAATGTACAAATTTCACCAGGCTTCAGATCCAAAACAGCTTAGGTTTCAGGTAATTATGGTCCAGACGATGTTGTCATGTCTTCCTCTGTGAAGATCACAACTCAGAAGTTAGATCTTTGACCTGCACTAAGTTGATCAGGTGATCAAGAAGGCGAATGGAATATTGGCCTTTATAGCGAGGGGGATAGAATATATTCCATGTCTTTATTCCACAGGTGGAGGTCCACCTCGTTGTCAAACGAGGGGCATTCACACGGCGGGTCGTGCCTGGGCTGCTCTTGGAAGTTCCAGGAGTGGCCTAGTACTTCATGTCGGTGTGTGTGCTTGATCCTGGACCGGTAGATGGGCGCCGCAACAGCTCAGTGACTAGCACTGCTGGCTGTGCAGGCACATGGATTTGTCTGTGGGAGTTTGCGCATTCTCCCTGTGGTTGCGTGGGTTTCCTCCGGGCGCTCCGGTTTCCTCCCACACCCCAAAGATGTGCTCTCAGGCTAATCGGTTTTTACCAAATTGACACTATTTCTTCCCTGAATCTGACTGAGTAGGGTTCCATTTGTAGATATGCAGGGTAGAATAGGTGTAGGGTGATGTGGCGGCGCGGGCTCGTTGGGCCGAAGGGCCTGTTTCCCGTGCTGGGTTGTTCTTTGTTCTATAAAAGCAGGGAGGTCTTGCTGCAACTATACGGGGCACTGGTGAGGCCGCAGCTGGAGTACTGTGTGCAGTTTTGGTCCCCTTATTTGTGGAAGGATATATTGGCCTTGGAGGGAGTGCAGAGGAGGTTCACTAGGCTGATACAGGGGTTGGCCTATGAAGAGAGACGAAATAGACTGGGTCTGTACTTGTTAGAGTTTAGAAGGCTGAGGGGGGATCTTATAGAGACTTGCAAGATAATGAAGGGGATGGATAGGGTAGAGAGATTCTTCCCACTTGGAAAGGACAGCAGGACTAGAGGGAACAGCCTCAAAATAAGGGGGGGGTGCAGTTTAGAACGGAGTTGAGGAAGAACTTCTTCACTCAAAGGGTGGTGAATCTCTGGAATTCTCTGCCCGTTGAAGTGGTGGAGGCTGCCTCGCTGAATATATTTAAGCCACGGGTAGATAGGTTTCTGATAGACAGGGGAATTAAGGGTTATGGGGAGAAAGCGGGAAAGTGGAGCTGATCCACTTCAGATCAGCCATGATCTTATTGAATGGCGGGGCAGGCTCGAAGGGCTAGATGGGCCGACTCCTGCTCCTATTTCTTACGTTCTTATTAAGTTGGTCAGTGATGAAAAACAGAAAATATTCAACAGATGTGGCATCTTCTGCAGAGAGAGTTGATGTTTCAGGTCGTGCGTGGCCTTTCATTATTTCTGGAGCCACTGCTGTAAATCTTTTCTGGGTTCTCAGTAACGCCTTCACATCAGAATTGGCGACATTGGGTGGAATTTTACAAGATTCTTTCCTGAGTGTCCAGCTGGTCTGAGAATGGGAGAGTTTCAGATCCGTTTTTTTTTGGGGGATGAGTTTTCACACCCAATCGGATGCACCCTGTCTCTAAAAAGGTGGACTGTTCAGTTTCCAGCCAGGAAGGCTGTGGATGGGCTTAATTCACCAGCCAGCCCTTTGAGGGAGATATTGCGCATGTGCAGACCTCTGATGCTGCACGTGCGTATTTACAGGGGTCTGGCAGACAAAGAGAGAGCTGTCGGCAGCCTCAAATAGCATTCCCCCCCTCCACCCCCAACAATCATGGGGGCCCATGGCCCAAGACGCAGTAGAAATGAGTTATACTTCCGTACATACTTCCATCCCCTCCAAGGCTGGTTCCGACGCTGCGAGGAATTGAAATCCCTCTCTCCTGCACCATTTCCCAAGCCAACATCCGTCCTCTTTATCTTTCTATTTCTGCACTTGCATCCAGGAGTTTTGGGGAGAATTAGTGCCTTTGTGGTCCTGCTTTTGCTCATTTCCAACCTCGCGTCCTAAGTTGTGACTGCAGTGCCCCGTCCCTCTTTGTTGTTGGTACCGATGTGGACCATGACTGCCAGCTGTTCACCCTACCCTCTCAGGGTGCTCTGCAATCGTTGAATGGCATCATCGATCCTGTCACCAGGGAGGCAACACCCGACCATGGGTTCACGCCAATGGTGTCAGGAAGGCCTGTCTGTTTCCCTGTATCTCTTATCAATATTGCTCTCCCAATCCCCTTTGTGCCCCCCTAATAGAGTGGAGCCAGCTATGGTGCCACAGACTTAGCTCCCACTGCATCCCCAGATGAACCGTCACTCTGATTAGTATTCGGAACTGAATACTTGCTGCATAGTAAGAGGCATTCAGGGGAATCCTACAATATCTGGCTGTTTCCACTTGACTACCTGGTCGTCACAACTAATTCAGCAATGATATTTAAAATGCAGGAGTGAATAAGTAAGAGCAGAACTCAGTGCAAGACACACAAACACATTTTTAATGTCCGCACAGAATTGTCAATGTTAATGGGTTGACTTGGGACAAAGACGTTATATTAATCAGAAATAGACTCAACAACTGTGTGTAATGATGTAGAAACATTCAGACTGGAAAAGGGATAAGGATTAGTTACATTAGAATCTGCTTCGTTACATTTAATTCATTATTTGCAAATGCTAAAAATTGGCTTCTATCAGAGATTCGGAAAGGACTGCGGTTTTCCAAATCTGTTTCAAAGTTCTTTGGGGTTGCTACGGGGTTAGCACTGCTGCTTCACAGTTCCAGGGTCCTGGGTTCGATTCCCGGCTCGGGTTACTGTCTGTGTGGAGTTTGCACATTCTCTTCGTGTCTGCGTGGGTTTCCTCCGGGTGCTCCGGTTTCCTCCCACAGTCCAAAGATGTGCGGGTTGGGTTGACTGGCCATGCTAAGAAATTGCCCCTTCGTGTCCAGGGTAGCGGAGGTTCGAGGGATTAGTGGGTATAATATGTAGGGATATGGGGATAGGCCTGGGGGGGATTGTGTTCGGTGCAGACTCGATGGGCCGAAGGGCCTCTTTCTGCACTGTAGGGCTCTATGATCAGTGATCTTATTAAACTGGACACTAGTGAGTAATTCATAACTTAGTCCTGTTACTAAACAGGATCAAATCGATGTGAAACCCTTGTTCAGGATTCTCTGAAGGTTAAAAGTGCAGGTTCAGTTGGCAGTTAGGAAGGCAAATGCAATGTCAGCATTCACGTCGAGAGGGCTAGAATACAAGAGCGGGGATGTACTTCTGAGGCTGTATAAGAACATAAGAAATAGGAGCAGGAGTAGGCCATCTAGCCCTTCGAGCCTGCCCCGCCATTCAATAAGATCATGGCTGATCTGTCGTGGCTCAGTTCCACTTTCCCGCTTTCTCCCCATAACCCTTAATTCCCTTGCCTCCCAAAAACCTATCTACCCGTGTCTTAAATATACTTAGCAAAGTAGCCTCCACCACTTCAACGGGCAGAGAATTCCAGAGATTCATCACCCTTTTGAGTGAAGAAGTTCCTCCTCAACTCTGTTCTAAACCGCCCCCCCTTTATCTTGAGGCTGTGCCCCCTAGTCCAACTGTCTTTTTTGAGCGGGAAGAGTCTCTCCACCTCTATCCTATCCATCCCATTCATCATCTTATACGTCTCAATGAGATCTCCCCTCATTCTTCTAAACTCTAACGAGTACAAGCCCGGTTTATTCAGCCTCTCCTCATAGCTCAATCCCCTCAACTCCGGTATCAGCCCAGTAAACCTCCTCTGCACTCCCTCCAAGGCCAAAATATCCTTGCGTAAGTACAGCGACCAAACCTGCGCACAGTACTCCAGCTGCGGCCTCACCAATGCCCTATACAGCTGCAGCAAGACCTCCCTACTTTTATATTCAATCCCCCTCGCTATGAAGGCCAGCATCCCATTCGCCTTCCTGACCACCTGCTGCACCTGCAAGTATTAAATGTTCACAGAACCAAAGGGTTAATGAAACGGATAAGAGGAGCATCCTGGAGCAAAAGTAACTGATTGGGGCAGAGAACATTGCAGTGGGTAAACTGGAGTTGAAAGGTTGTCAGGAAGAAACTGTGATGGAACAATAGGCTGCATTTATACATGGCTCGTGTACAAGTCAAGGTACATTCTCATGAGCGCGAAAGGTAGGGCAAACATGGTGGCAACAGTTGGTTAGCATTGCTGCCTCACAGTGCCAGGGACCGGGGTTCGATTCCCGGCTTGGGTCACTGTCTGTGCGGAGTCTGCACATTCTCCACATGTCAGTGTGGGTTTCCTCTGGGGCATGCTGGTTAGATGCATTGGCCAAGCTAAATTCTCCCTCAGTGGACCCGAACAGGCACCGGACTGTGGCAACTAGGGGATTTTCACAGCAACTTCATTGCAGTGTTAATGTAAGCCTGCTTGTTATACGAGAACAAAGAACAGCACAGGAAACAGGCCCTTCGGCCCTACAAGCCCGTGCCACCCATTTTAACACTCAGTGAGTGCCTCATTCAAGTCTTTCGTCCATCGTTGACGCTTTTGTCTACCTGTATTGGAACTCCACAATAAAGGGGGTGCAAATTTAGGGAATTCTCTGTGCGCCAGATTAAGGGGGATCCAATTCAGGGGACAATTTATTGACGCCAATCAGCCTAAAAAGCACGTTTTTGGGATGTGGGAGGTAACCGGAGCACCCGGAGAAAACCTACGCAAGCACGGGGAGAATGTGCAAACTCCCACAGACACCGACCCAAGCCGGAGATCCGACCCGGGTCCCTGAAACTGGACAGCAAACAGTGATAGTCACTGAGCTGTGGTGTTGCCCGTCAGTTGATAAATGAACGAAAAAAGACTCAAAGAAGGACAGGGGTGGGTATTAAATATTCCTGGGCCCAAGGTGTTCAGACAAGATAGGAAAGGAAGCAAATGTGGAGCAGGGCTTATTCCTGCCTGAGAGGCTGGCAGCATAGTGGTCCATTGCGCGTGTGCCAATCTGTCATTGCGGAGATTAGTGCATGCGCAGTGCCCCCCACCCCCCCCCCCCCCCCCCCCCCCACCCCCCAACCCCACCCCACCCCCACCATTGCTGGCCTTCAGATTGCTGGCCAGCCTAACCTCTGACCAGCCACTCAACCCCGCATCGCTGGCCTTCCAATCCAGCCCCCACAAGACCCCATGATTGCTGGCTTCCCAGACCCCCTCCAGGGCCAGCCCCGATGTTCTCCCCGCCACGGCCAGCCCCAAACTCCCTGAACACCCCACCCAGCTGGTCCTCATCTCCCAATTCCCCCTGGCCCTCCAGCAGCTCCAAAAACCACCACACCATCTCCCCAACTCGGATGACCAGCCCCGATCAACTTCCTCCTCCCTCCCTCTCTCAGTTATCCCAGGTGCAGGTCCCACTACGTCCACCTATCGCCCTGCATTAAGACACCGCCCCTAATAAGCCCTGCCCTCCTGCGCCACCCTCTTGATGCTGCTCGATGCCTGGTGGGCAGTGCCACGGTGCCTGGTGGGCAGTGCCAGCTTGTCCCTTGGGCAGTGCCAAGGTGCGAGGCTGCCCAAGAGGAGCCCTCTCCCTTACCACCCACCTCCCTGTGGTCTCTCTTCCTTCCACCAACTGTTCCCCACGAGTGGGAATCAGGAGTAAATCCTGCTGGAAGGAACCACGATGTGGGTATGCCGGCGTTGGACTGACGTAAACACAGTAAAAAGTCTGACAACACCAGGTTTTAGTCCAACCGATTTATTTGATAATAAATCGCCTCTTTGTCAAGTGAATGGAGAGTTCTGGCCTCAGACAGACAGAGCATACAAAGCACAGACAGTTGCTGATAGCAACTGTCTGTGCTTTATATGCTCTGTCTGAGGCCAGAACTCTCCATTCACTTGACAAAGAGGCAGCCCCCTCGAAAGCTTGTGAGAATATTATCAAATAAATCGGAAGGAACCACTCCAGACTTCAGTCCTGGGCCCGCTAACGGAATGGAAATACTGATTTCCATGTTGCGCTGATTTCCTGCATGGAGCTGATTCCACTGGAAGTCTTGGTGACAGAGGCATTGATGTCCAATGGGAAGTCTGGGGAACTGGGCTCCGCTGGTGTCTCCCAGCCCCCTTTGCTGCTGAAGAATTTCCCCCATTAACTTTGAACATAAGAACATAAGAAATAGGAGCAGGAGTAGGCCATCTGGCCCTTTGAGCCTGCCCCGCCATTCAATAAGATCATGGCTGATCTGTCGTGGCTCAGCTCCACCTTCCCGCCCTCTCCCCATAACCCTTAATCCCTTCTCTTATCAAAAACCCATCAACCCGTTTCTTAAAAATATTTAGCGAGGCAGCCTCCACCACTTCAACGGGCAGAGAATTCCAGAGATTCACCACCCTTTGAGTGCAGAAGTTCCTCCTCAACTCTGTTCTAAACCGCCCCCCTTTTATCTTGAGGCTGTGCCCCCTAGTCCTACTGTCTTTTTTGAGCGGGAAGAGTCTCTCCACCTCTATCCTATCCATCCCATTCTATTTTCATAATCATTCCTGTTCTAAACTTGTAAAACATTTTATTGGTTAGTATTTAACAGCTGCTTTTTTAACTTGAAACATGGATATCTGAACCTCAGTCAGAATTCTCCCACTCTCACCCGCAGCAGCGAACAAGAGAATCCCTTACAGTGCAGAAAGAGGCCACTGATTTTGCACAACTCTCTGAAAGGACATTCAAACCAGGCCCTCCCCTCCGCAGCTGGAGTACTGTGTGCCGTTTTGGGCGCCGCACCTGCGCAAGGATATTTTGGCCCTGGAGGGAGTGCAGAGGAGGTTTACTCGGCTGATACCGGAGTTGAGGGGATTGAGCTATGAGGAGAGGCTGAATAAACTAGGCTTGTACTCGTTAGAGTTTAGAAGAATGAGGGGAGATCTCATTGAGACGTATAAGATGATGAATGGGATGGATAGGATAGAGGTTGAGAGACTCTTCCCGCTCAAAAAAGACAGTAGGACTAGGGGGCACAGCCTCAAGATAAAGGGGAGGCGGTTTAGAACAGAGTTGAGGAGGAACTTCTTCACTCAAAGGGTGGTGAATCTCTGGAATTCTCTGCCCGTTGAAGTGGTGGAGGCTGCCTCGCTAAATATTTTTAAGAAACGGGTTGATGGGTTTTTGATAAGAGAGGGGATTAAGGGTTATGGGGAGAGGGCGGGAAGGTGGAACTGAGCCACGACAGATCAGCCATGATCTTATTGAATGGCGGGGCAGGCTCGAAGGGCTAGATGGCCTACTCCTGCTCCTATTTCTTATGTTCTTATGTTCTTATGTCCCATCAAATTCTAACAGGACTAGACAGGGTAGATGCAGGGAGGATGTTCCCGATGGTGGGGGAGTCCAGAACCGGGGGGGGGTGGGGGTGGGGGGGGGGTCACAGTCTGAGGATACAGGGTAGACCATTTAGGACAGAGATGAAGAGAACTTCCTTCACCCGAGGAGCAGTCAGCCACAGAACAAGTATTGAAGCTAAAACATCGGATGTTTTCAAGAATCGATTGGATGTAGATCTTGGAGCAAACGGGATTAAAGGAAATGGGAGGGGGGGGGAGGCGGATTCAGTCTATTGAATTGGATGATCAGCCATGATCATAATGGATGGCAGAGCAGGTTCAAAGGAGCAAATGGCCTCCTCCTGCTCCTATTTTCCATTTTTCTATCTCCCGTGCATTTATCATTGTTTAATCCACCCAGCACATCTTTGGAGTGTGGGAGGAAACCCACGCAGACACAGGGAGGAAGTGCAAACTCCACACAGACAGTGACCCGAGGTCGGGAATCGAACCGGGATTCTTGGCACAGTGAGGCAGCACTGCTAACCACTGTGCCACCGTGCTGCCCATTCTCCTCTCTCTGTGCTAACGCCCCTGTTTTGAAATGATGGAGATTTTTCTTTTTTTCCTGACCTGCTGCCAAATCCAGTGAGTAGTTTACCACGGGAGTTGCTGTATTTGTATATTTTGTCACTGCTGGTCCCCCAGAGAGTGCTTCTGTATCTCCACAATACCACTGAGTAGGGCTTGCATTCCTTCATGTGAAAATTGGACTTTGAGAACCAAACTGGCATTCAGCCCAACTCACAGACATTTGTTCCCTCCACAACAGGGGGAATAACATTGTGGCACTTATACCAGCAGTGTGGTTTGCTAGCTACTTCATAGGTTGTGAGAGATTATTATGATTGGTGTATCACATTCATTCCCACCAACAAAATTATACTCACATCGAGAAAAAAAAAAGACAACTCCAAATTACTTAGTACTTTGATTACAAAAGCAGGGAAGTAGGCTAGTCGGTAGCACAGTGGGTTAGCGCTGCTGCTTCACAGCTCCAGGGTCCTGGGTTCGATTCCCGGCTCGGGTCACTGTCTGTGTGGAGTTTGCACATTCTCCTCGTGTCTGCGTGGGTTTCCTCCGGGTGCTCCGGTTTCCTCCCACAGTCCAAAGATGTGCTGGATAGGTCGATTGGCCGTGCTAAGAAATTGCCCCTTCGTGTCCAGGGATGTGTAGGGTCGAGGGATTAGTGGGTATAATATGGGGGTAGGGCCTGGGTGGGATTGGGTTCGGTGCAGACTCGATGGGCTGGAGGGCCTCTTTCTGCCCTGATTCAATGACTCTAAGTCATGCTGTAGTTGTACAGAACTTAGGTGAGGCCACAGCTGGAGGCCACATTACAGGAAGGATGTAGAGGCTTTGGAGAGGGTGCAGAGGAGGTTTACCAGGATGTTGCCTGGTATGGAGGGGAGATCCTATGAGGAGAGATTGAGAGATTTGGGGTTGTTTTCGCTGGAAAGAAGGTGGCTAAGAGGGGATCTCATTGAAACATATAAGATGATTAGAGGTTTAGACAGGGTAGATAGTGATAGCCTTTTTCCTAGGATGGAGAAAGTTAGCACGAGGGGGCACGATTTTAAATTAAGGGGGGGTAGTTATAGGACAGATGTCAGGGGTAGGTTCTTTACCCAGAGGGTGGTGAGGGACTGGAATGCCCTGCCAGCTGCAGTTGTAAATGCACCTAGTTTGGGGGCGTTTAAAAGATCTGTGGATAGGTTTATGGATGAAAAGGGATTGGTTTAGGCTAGTGGGTCATTGTTTTGTAACTGATCGGCGCAACATCGTGGGCCGAAGGGCCTGTTCTGCGCTGTAATGTTCTATGTTCTATGAGTATTGTGTGCAGTTCTGGTCGCCACATTATAGGAAGGATGTGATTGCACTGGAAGGGGTGCAGAGGAGATTCACCAGGATGCTGCCTGGGATGGAACGCTTCAGTTATGAAGAGAGGTTGGATAGGCTTGGGTTGTTTTTGTTGGAGCAGAGAAGACTGAGGGATGGCCTGATTGAGGTGTACAAGATGATGAAGGACACGGACAGCGTGGATAAGGAGCATCTGTTCCCCTTAGTTCAAGGGTCAGTCACGAGGGGACACAGGTTCAAGGTGAGGGGCAACAAGTTTAGGGAGGATGTGAAGAAAATCCTTTTGCCCAGAGGGTGGTGATGGTCTGGAATGCGCTGCCTGGGAGGGTGATGGAGGTGGGATGTCTTTAAAAAAAAAACCTGGATGAGCACTTGGCACATAATAACATGCAGGGCTTTGGGCCAAATGTTGGTAAATGGGATTTGGTGTGATTTAAAATTCAAGCTTATTTATTCGTGTCACAAGTAGGTTTACATTAACGCTGCAATGAAGTTACTGTGAAAATCCCTTAGTAGCCACACTCCGGCGCCTTTTTGGGTACGCTGAGAGAGAATTTAGTTCGGCCAATCTACCGAACCAGCACGTCTTTTGGACTGCAGGAGGAAACCGGAGCACCCGGAGGAAACCCACGCAGACACGGGGAGAATGTACAAACCCCACACAGACAGTGACCCAAGGTCGGAATTGAACTCGGGTCCCTGGCGCTGTGAGGCAGCAGTGCGAACCACTGTACCGCCGGGTGTTTCTCGCATGTTGGTGCAGTATCGATGGGCCGAAGGGCCTCTCCTGCGCTGTTTGATTCTGGATCATTCTTCTTCAACAATGTTTGCATATATTAAAAGAAACCAACTGACTAATATTGATGTCAGAGACTGTAATTCATGGCGCATTATCAATAAAAATTTCAAATTTGATCGTTGAAGCAATGTTACTTATCGTCAGCCAAACAGGACTGAGAAAGCACTGAGATAGATTTTGTATCACTGAAGATAACAGTTATTTTGCTTTAATTTTGTACAGTTGGTCAGATGAATAACTTTCTGCACCACAATGTTGTTTACTTATCTGGAACAGCAGGTTCTGATTGCTGGATCCATGTTCTGGGAAGTTGGCAGAAACTGGTTGACAGGTTTTACGGAATGAATAGTTTATAGAGGCCCACTAATGAATAAGGCTATAAATCTTTTTCCTGTGAGTGAAAGTCTGTTGGTGCATTTGTGTTCAGTCACTGTTCTGTAGCAAAAACGAAACACCAGTTGAGTATGCACCGTTTCATCAAGAGAGTGGAGCTTGCGTCTGCTATCATTTCCACACAGGCGCTGCCTCCACACTTTCCCCTTTGCCTTGTTCCCCGATGTAGGCTCCGATAATACCCAACCCCGTTTAATGGCCAGCTAGGCCGTGGAGAAGCACATTCGGTCAAGTTAAATTGGCAAGATGGTCCATTTAAAATAAATGTGGTACAAATCTTTCAGGGCAAAGAATTAGTCGTCCCTTTGGGAAATGGAAGTCAGCTCTGATACTGTGTCCATCATTGGTTGGTCTTTTTACTGTGTCAGACTTTTTACTGTGTTTACGCCAGTCCAACGCCGGCATACCCACATCATGGTCTTGATTGTACATTGATGTATCCCAATGATGCCTTATGAAGATCGGTTGAGGGAGCTGGGACTCTTTTCCCTGGAGAGGCGAAGGTTGAGAGGCGACCTGATAGAAGTTTATAAAATGTTGAGAGGAATAGATAGGGTGGACTCTCAGAGGCTATTTCCCCGGGTTGAAATGGTCGCTACGAGAGGACACAGATTTAAGGTGCGGGGAGGGAAGTACAGAGGTGATGTTAGGGGTAAGGTTTTCACTCAGAGGGTGGTGAGTGAATGGAATCGGCTGCCGTCGTCGGTGGTGGAGGCGAACTCGCTGGGGTTTTTTAAAAGACTTCTGGATGAGTATATGGGGTTTAATGGGATTGGGGGTTATAGATAGGTCTATAGATTGGTGGGGTTGATGTGATCGGCGCAACTCGAGGGCCGAAGGGCCTGTTTGTGCTGTAATGTTCTATAAGTCTATAAAAAAAAAACAACTGTTCAATGTAATACTTAGGTGCTACAAGTGAAATAACATCCCATCTCTGAAATATCAGGGAAATGGAGTCGATATTGAAACCATAACAATTTGACTATTAAGTTTATTTTAAGTCACAAGTAGGCTTACATAGAAAAACTACAGCACAATACAGGCCCTTCAGCCCACAAAGTTGTGCAGAACATATCCCTACCTCAGAGATTCCTAGGCTTACCTATAATCCTCTATTTTACCAAGTTCCATGTACTTATCTAAAAGTCTCTTAAAAGACCCTATCGAACCAGCCTCCACCACTGTTGACGGCAGCCGTTTCCGCGCACCCACCACCCTCTGAGTGAAAAGCTTACCCCTGACGTCTCCTCTGTACCCACTCCCCCAGCACCTTAAACCTGTGTCTTCTTTGTGGCAACCATTTCAGCCCTGGGAAAAGGCCCCTGACTATCCACCCGATCTATACCTCTCAACATCTTATCCATCTCTATCAGGTCACCCCCTCATCCTTCGTCTCTCCAAGGAGAAAAGGCCGAGCTCCCTCAACCTATCCTCATAAGGCATGCCTCCCCAATCCAGGCAACATTCTTGTAAATCTCCTCTGCACCCTTTCTGTGGCTTCCACATCCTTCCTGTAATGAGGCGACATTACATTAACATTGGATTATATTAACGTTGCAATGAAGTTGTGGTTAGCCTCACAGCACCAGGGACAAATCCAGCCTTGGGTGGCTGTGTGGCTTTCTCCCAGTGCTCCGGTTTCCTCCCACTAGTCCAAGGCTGGATGAATTGATCATGCTAAATTGCCCCTTAACTTTAGGGGGGCTAGCTAAGATAAGTATGTGGGGTTACGGGGATGGGATCTGGGTGGGTTTGTTATCGGGTGCACACCCAATCGGCAATCCTTCAGCACTGTAAGGATTCTATGATTCGAAGTTACTGTGAAAAATCCCCTCGTTGCCGCACTCCTGTCCCTGTTCGGGGACACGGAGGGAGAATTCAGCATGGCCAGTGCACCTAACCAGCACATCTTTCGGACTGTGGGAGGAAACCGGAGCACCCGGAGGAAACCCACGCAGACACGGGGAGAACATGCAAACTTCACACAGACAGTGACCCGAGCCGGGAATCGAACTCAGATCTCTGGTGCTGTGAGTGCTAACCATTGTGACACCCCAAAAAGCAATGCTTTTTAAAATCTTTTAGAACAGTAATTAGACTATTTTAACCTTTTAGAGTCATAAAATCCCGACAGCGCAGAAGGAAGCCATTCGGCCCATCGAACCTGCCCTGACCACACCTCATCCAGGCCCTACCCTCGTAAACCCATGTATTAACCCTGCTCATCCCCTAATAAAGCATCAATTTGGCACAGCCAATTCACCAAAACTTCACATCTTTGGATACTTGGGCTGTTTAGATCTTGTTTCACCTCTGCTGTGTGTGTGTCTGTATCTCTCAATTAGATAGCATCCGTGTGCCACTGAAACCTTCTCACCCGATGGACTGCATTTTTGTTGACACAAGGGGAGGTGTCACTTTGGCACTGCGGTTAGCACTGCTGCCTCACCGCGCCTGGGACCGATTCCCAGCTTGGGTCATAAGAAATAGGAGCAGGAGTGGGCCATCCAGCCCTTCGAGCCTGCCCCGCCATTCAATAAGATCACGGCTGATCTGATAATGGTTCAGTTCCACATTCCCACCTGCTCCCCATAACCCTTAATTCCCTTATCGATCAGAAATCCATCTACCTGTGACTTAAACACGTTGAACGAGGTAGCCTCCACTGCTTCAACGGGCAGAGAATTCCAAAGATTCACTACCGAGAAGAAGTTCGTCCTCAACTCTGTTCTAAACTCTGACTGTGTGGAGTCGGCACATTCTCCCCATGTCTGCGTGGGTTTCCACCAGTTGCCCCACTATTCAAAAGACCTGCTGGTTGGGGTGCATTGACCGTGCTAAGTTCTCCCTCAGTGTTACCCAAACAGGCGCCGGAGTGTGGCAACTGGGGGATTTTCACAGTAACTTCATTGCGGTGTTGATGTCAGCCTGATAAATAAACTTTCTGAAACTTAAGATCTGGAAATGGGTTGAAATCAAAATTCCGAATTGACTGCTGAATTAGAATGGAATTTGAGAAGAAAGTGTTCTGTCCACAAGATGGAAATGGTGAGCTGTTTTTGCAGGCTGGGACCTCTTGTTTTTCGTTCGGGATTAATTCAAATTTATATTTTGTCTACAGTAGCTCCTGCGTGCGCTCCAAGCTGAATTGAAAAGTCTGCTGTATAACAGCCTAATTCAAGTCATAGTTTCTGTCAGCAATACAGTACTCATGATGTGGGTATGCCGGCGTTGGACTGGCGTAAACACAGTAAAAACTCTCCATTCACCTGACGAAGAGGCAGTCCCCTCGAAAGCTTGTGGGAATATTATCAAATAAATCGGTTGGACTAAAACCTGGTGTTGTCAGACTTTTTACAGCAATACAGTACCACAGGTACCCTAGAACCCGACAGTGCAGAAACAGGCCCTTCGGCCCATCGAGTCTGCACCGAACACAATCCCACCCAGACCCTATCCCCATATCCCTACACATTTACCTGCTAATCCCTCTAACCTACACATCCCAGGACACTAAGGGGCAATTTTTTTAGCATAGCCAATGAACCTAACCCGCACATCTTTGGACTGTGGGAGGAAACCGGAGCACCCGGAGAAAACCCACGCAGACACGAGGAGAATGTGCAAACTCCACACAGGCAGTGACCCCGAGCCGGGAATCGAACCCAGGACCCTGGGAGCTGTGAAGCAGCAGTGCTAACCCACTGTGCTACCGTGCCGCCCCAAGGTACCTTATTGCTGTGGCTGGGGAGGGGGGGTCTAATCTAATGATTATTACAGTAAACTATTTTCCCTCTGCTTTCAAGTCAACTTGAAAAGAATTTGTCTGCCGAAGATGTTTAGCTTCCAACAAACAAACGCTCCTGGGGAAAAATGTGAGGTCGAAACCCAAGACCAGCTTCCTAGAGAGAGGACCCTTTTCTTATGCTAATGAATTGCCTTCAGCCCTGGTCCTCATTCGGGCCCGGGCTATAACTCGAGTGAACTTTTTGCTTCCACCCTTTTAATCATTAAACACGCAGAATGTGCGTGCTGAATTCTTGCCGCATTCCCACAGGCAAGCCTGCACTTGCCCGAGTGACATCACAGAAGGTAAGTAGCCTTCTGTTAATGGGGTGAAAGCCACTGGTTCGAGTTGATGGATAACCCAGTACAATTAGACCTCGCCAAAGCCTTACAAACTATTCATTCGTTCTTTGCATGCCTTTTCGCCGGAACAATCGCTTGTAACGCTGCTAATTACTGTGCAACTGTCTCAGATATCCAATGGCATGCTTTTGCAACAGGTCATAAAAGTTCAGTTTTGCACTGTGCGCCAACATTGTTTATTTTAGCAGTGTGCCACACAAGGTGTTGTAGAAACCCCCGGTCGTCTGCATGAGCCGAAAAAAACATTTGCGTCCTTGAACTCTCGGGCTGACTTCTTTTCTCCCCAAAACTGATTTTGAGTGTAGACTTTTGATTTAACAGCATTAAGGAATGAAATTAGATTGCAAAAGGAGTGGCTTGTATTTGAAATCTCAAGAGGTCTTTTTAATCCTTCCTCTTTGGTCCACTGCTTCCACCGCTGTTTACTGCAGTGGTTCTTAACCAGTGTACCATGGCACGATAGTGTGACATGAAGATTCCCCCCCTGGGTGTTCCGCGCAGAAAATAGATTTGTACTGACGAAAAGATTCACGTAATTAAGCTAAAACCAACCATCGTCTTTAGCTCTGTGGCTGGCATCTCCAAGACTCCAAGACAACCTCAGGCCTCCCATGCACAGCCTCAAGATAAAGGGGGGGCGGTTTAGAACAGAGTTGAGGAGGAACTTCTTCACTCAAAGGGTGGTGAATCTCTGGAATTCTCTGCCCGTTGAAGTGGTGGAGGCTGCCTCGCTATATATTTTTAAGAAACGGGTTGATGGGTTTTTGATAAGAGAAGGGATTAAGGGTTATGGGGAGAGGGCAGGAAGGTGGAGTTGAGTCACGACAGATCAGCCATGATCTTATTGAATGGCGGGGCAGGCTCGAGGGGCCAGATGGCCTACTCCTTCTCCTATTTCTTATGCATGCTCTGTGTGGGAAAGAGCCGTACAGGAACAGTTTAGATCTTTTTAAAGTTTGTCTGGCCCTTGTGCACTGACCAGCAAGACTAGGAGTCGAAGACAAATGTCCCCATGCATCCGCACGAAAAGCAAAGCTCAAAAAAGGGGCTCAAAAGCTCTGGGAGGAGTGAGAGATGATGTGGAGATGACGGCGTTGGACTGGGGTAGTAAACACAGTAAGAAGCCCCACACCCCCAGGTTAAAGTCCAACAGGTTTATTTGGGAGCACAAGCCACTAGCTTTCGGAGCGCTGCCCCTTCATCAGGTGAGTTCTGTTCGCAAACAGGGTAGACAAAGACACAAACTCAATTTACAAAATAATGGTTGGAATGCGAGTCTTTACAGGTAATCAAGTCTCAAAGGTACAGACAATGTGAGTGGAGAGAGAGTGAAGCACAGGTTAAAGAGATGTGTATTGTCTCCAGACAGAACAGTCAGTGAGATTTTGCAAGCCCAGGCAAGTCACGGGGGTTACAGATAGTGTGACATGAACCCAAGATCCCTGTTGAGACCGTCCCCGTGTGTGCGGAACTTGGCTATCAGTCTCTGTTCAGCGACTCTGCGCTGTCGTGTGTCGTGTTGTTGAAGGTGGTCTTCACCACACACGACAGCGCAGAGTCACTGAGCAAGACAAATAGCCAAGTTCCGCACACACATAAGGATGGCCTCAACCGGGATCTTGGGGTCATGTCACACTATCTGTAACCCCCATGACTTGCCTGGGCTTGCAAAATCTCACTAACTGTACTGTCTGGAGACAATACACATCTCTTTAACCTGTGCTTAACCCTCTCTCCACTCACATTGTCTGTACCTTTAAGACTTGATTACCTGTAAAGACTCGCATTCCAATTATTATTTTGTCAATTGAGATTGTGTCTTTATCTGCCCTGTTTGTGAACAGAGCTCCCACTCACCTAATGAAGGGGCAGCGCTCTGAAAGCTAGTGACTTTAACCTGGTATTGTGAGACTTGTGAAGGAGTGAGAGAGACAGAGGACGGCCTCAACCAGGATCTTGGGTTCATGTCATGTAACTCCCACCATTTGGCCTGAGTTTGCAAAATCCTACTAACTTTACTGGCTTGAGGCAATTCACACCTCTCTAACCTGTGATTACCCTCTCTAGACTTGATTATCTGTAAAGACTTGTATTCCAACCATCATCTTTACAATGTGCCTTTGCCGAGATATGCTACGTTTGTGACCCCATCTCGCCACTCACCTGATGAAGGAGCAGTGCTCCAAAAGCTCGTGATTCCAAATAATTCTGTTGGTCTTTAACCTGGTGCTGTGAGACTTCTTACCAGAGTCAAAAATGGCAAGTGCTGTTCTGAAAATCACAATATCGAAACGATGCCAGTAACTTGAATCTATCATTATCTGATGTCTAGAATATGAGGTTAGCATTATGCTGAGCCTTGTGTCTGACATTTCAGCTTTCTTGCTGACCTCTGTTGTTTGTACGATATATAATGACCTGGAGGAAAATGTGGGTGTCTGATTCATAAGTTTGCGGATGACACAAAGATTGGTGGAGTTGCTGATAGTGCTGGAGATTGTCAGAGCATACAACAGGATATAGATAGATTGGAGACTTGGGCACAGAAATAGCAGATGGAATTTAATCCGGACAAATGTGAGGTGAAGCATTTTGGGGGAACAAATTTAGGTGTGAATTATACTGTCAATGGCAGAACCCTTAAGAATATTAACATACAGAAGGATCTGGATGTGCAGATCCACAGTTCCCTAAAAGTGGCAACTCAGGTGGCCCAAATGATTCAGAAAGCATAAAAGCAAACTACTGTGGATGCTGCAATCTGAAATCAAAAGAGAAAATGTTGGAAAATCTCAACAGGTCTGGCAACATCTGTAAGGAGAGGAAAGAACTGACGTTTGAAGTTCACATGACCCTTTGTCAAATCAAGGTGATTCGGAAAGCAGATGGCATGCGTGCTTTCATCAGCTGGGGCACTGAGAACAAGAGTTGGGAAATCTTGCTGCAGCTGTATAAAACCTTGGTTAGACTGCGTTTGGAGTATTGCATGCAGTTCTGGTCACCACACTACAAGAAGAATGTGGAAGCTTTGGCGACAGTGCAGAGAAGGTTCACCAGGATGTTGCCTGGTCTTGAGGGTGTTGGTTGTGAGGAGAGGTTGAATTAACTGGGATTGATTTCACTGGAAAGATGGAGGCTGAGGGGAGACCTGATAGAGATCTACGAACGTTTGAGAGGCAGAGAGAGGGTGGAGAGGCAGAGATAGGGTGGACACGGTAGGGGCGGCACGGTAGCACAGTGGTTAGCACTGCTGCTTCACAGCTCCAGGGTCCTGGGTTTGATTCCCGGCTCGGGTCACTGCCTGTGTGGAGTTTGCACATTCTCCTCGTGTCTGCGTGGGTTTTCTCCGGGTGCTCCGCTTTCCTCCCACAGTCCAAAGATGTGCGGGTTAGGTTCATTGGCTATGCTAAAATTGCCCCTTAGTGTCCTGGGATGTGTAGGTTAGAGGGATTAGCAGGTAAATGTGTAGGGATATGGGGATAGGGTCTGGGTGGGATTGTGTTCGGTGCAGACTCGATGGGCCGAAGGGCCTGTTTCTGCACTGTAGGGGTTCTAATACAACAGTCAGAGGCTTTTTCCCCAGGGTGGATGTGTCAATTCCAATGGGGGCACAGGTCCAAGGTGAGAGGGGGAATGTTGAAGGGAGAAGTACAGGGGAAGTTCTTCATGCAGAGAGTGGTGGGTGCCTGGAACGTGCTGCCAGAGGAAGTGGTGGAAGCCGGCACATAGCAACGTTTAAGAGGCATCTGATTGGGTACATGAATAGGAAGGGAATAGAGGGATACGATCCAAGGAAGGGCAGAAGGTTTTTTTAGTTTAGGTAGGGTATCATGTTCGGCACAGGCTTGGAGGGCCGAAGGACCTGATCCTGCGTTGTAGTTTGTTCTTTGTTGTCGCTGTTTTCTCATGTTTCGTTTTTCTACCTGAAGTAATAATACTCCAAATACTAATACAAAAGCAAAATACTGCAGATGCTGGGAACCTGACATAAGAAGAAAAAAATGCTGGAAAATCTCCAATAATCTGGCAGTATCTGTCGAGAAAAACATTCAACATTCATGTTCATAGTTTCAGAACATTAAATTTTGTGCAAACTGGATAAATTATTTGTGAACAGTGTTGTTAAGAAAATCAAGGCTCCCTTTATACAGTTCACATTTATTTTGCATTGTTACATTTTGCCAAGTCATTGGCCCAGTTTTTGCGAGTATTGGAACTGATTTGATTTGATTTATTATTGTCACGTGTATTAACATACAGTGAGAAGTATCATTTCCTGCGTCCTACACAGACAAAGCATACCATTCACAGAGAAGGAAAAAAAGAGAGTGCAGAATGTAGTGTTGCAGCCATAGCGAGGGTGTGGAGAAAGATCAGCTGAATATAAGGGGGTCGATTCAAAAGTCTGATGACAGCAGGGAAGAAGCTGTTCTTGAGTCAGTTCATAATAATGTTTTTTTTTCTCTTTTTCATTCACAGGTTTTAAGTCGGTCCACCTTGTTGTCCAACGAGGGGTATACACGCGATGGGTCGTACTGAGGCTGCTCTTGGTTGTTCGAGATTGGCCGAGTGCTTCATGTCGTTAGTGTGTGCCTAAACTGGACCAAATACTGGGCAAGACGACAGCTCAGTGACTATCACTGATTGCTGTGCAGACACGTGGATTTGGGCCGGTGTCTGTGGGAGTTTGCACATTCTCCCCGTGCTTGCATGGGTTTTCTCCGGGTGCTCCGCTTTCCTCCCACACCCCAAAGATGTGCTGTTAGGCTGATTGGCAGGAATAAATTGTCCCGAAATTAGTTTCCCTCAATCTGGATGGCCATAAAACATTAGTCAGGGGTCGTGGGTGGAGGGGTGGACTGGTGATGTTAAGATGGCGGCGCGGGCTCGTTGGGCCGAAGGGCCTGTTTCCCGGGCTGTTTTTGTTCTTTGTTCTTTTTTTAACTCAGACTTCTATCTTTTTCCTGATGGAAGAAGGTGGAAGAGAGAGTGTCCGGGGTGTGTGGGGTCCATAATTATGCCGGCTGCTTTGCCGAGGCAGCGGGAACTGTAGACAGAGTCAATGGATGGGAGACTGATCTGTACGACGGACTGGGCTACATTCACAACCCGTGCAGTCTTGGGCAGAGAAGGAGCCATACCATGCTGTGATACAGCTCGTGAATCTAGCGCTTGGCAATATTGTGGCAAAAGTCAGATTTTTAGCATCCACACATGGATAGTAAAACATGGAAAGCTGCTTTTCCCGACACTCTCCGGATTCTCTGTCCACGTTGCTGTTCTCTCTGACGGAGAACAGGGGCTGAAAATCAACCAAAAAAAAAGTCTTTCCCGAGAGGGCATTCCCGGGAAGGTCGGAGCTGTGCCTCAAAATGTTTTCCTTGTTGAGAGGTGTGAGGCGACATGGGAAAGGGTGGGGTCCACCGGTCAACGGCATGTGCATCCAACACTTCATTCTCAATAATGCATGCTTTTGTGAAGAGCTTTGCCAATTGCAGATCAAAAAAATCTATAAGCAAAGTGAGGAATGTCAAAACTTGAAAGAAATTTTCATGTATTTGGGATGCCTTTCCCATCACATCCAAGCCAGCTCTGTGAAAGGGTCAGCAGTTAGTTCCTCTCTCTTCCTCTTATCCATTCTCTGCAAATCACTCCATCAAATTGCCTTTTGAAAGGTACGACTCTCTGATTTCCCAACTCCGTGCAGCCGATTCCACATCATCACTCACTGTGTAAAAGAAAATGTCCTTATTTCCTCCACGGTTTTTTTTTTTTCCTTGGACAATTGAATAAAATCCATTCTTGGGAGGTGAGTGTTGCTGTCTGGGTCAGCGTTTGTTCCCCATTCCGAATTGAGAAGATGCTCATGAGCTGCCTTCCTGAAATATCGCAGTCACTCTGATAGATGTGTAAGCTGTTAGAGAATTCATTCCTGGTTTTTGACCCAGTGACAGTGAAGGAACAGTGATGTCGTTTCAAGGATTGTGTGTGACTGTTCTTATCGCTCTAGATGGTAAAAGTTGCTGGTTTGGAAGGTGCTGCCGAAGGAACCTTGTTATGTTCCTGCGGTGCATCTTGTGGATGGTTATACACGACTGCCAGTTCGTTGGTGGTGGGAGGAATGCCATCCAGGTGGGGCTTATCCTGGATGGAGTTGAGCTTCTTGAGTGTTGTTGGAGCTGCCCCCATCCAGACAACTGAAGAATATTCCATCACACTCCTGGCCAGGACTCTCTGCTGAGGAGTTCCCGCAGTGCTGTCCTGGAGCTGATTTGATTAACTTCCAACCACCACAACCCTTTTCTTTCGTGCTCGGTATGACACCAATTAGTGGAGTGCTTTCCCACTGACTGCAGGTTTGCTCGAGATCCATGATGCAACACTAGATCAAATGCAGTTGGATGTCAAGGGCAGTCCCTGTCACCTCACCTGTGTGTGTATATATATGTGTGTTTGTGCACATGTGTGTGCGTGGATGTGTGTGGCTTACTATTGTGTATGTCTGAATATACGTGTCTGTACATGCATGTGTGTGTGTGCCTGTGTGTATATCTATGTAACTGTCCATGCATGTGCCTGTGTCTGTCTACCTGTATGTATGTATCTGTGTGTATGATTTGTGTATACGTGCCTGTATGTGTCTGTGTCTGTGTGTGTGTGTGTGCGTGCGTCTCTGAATGAATGTCTATGTGTGTGTCCGTGCGTGACTGTGTGTGCATGTCTATATGGGCATGTGTGTACGTGTGTCTGTCTGTGTGTGTGTGCGCACATGAGTGTGTCTATCTGAATGTCTCGTGTGTGGCTGTGTGTGTGTGTCTGCCTGTCTCTGTGTGTGTGTGTGTGTCTGTGTGTGCCTGTGTGTCTGGGCTGGCAGTGGAGGCAATCGTATCTGTTAAACAGGCAATTCTTGGTCATTCAAAACAGAATGCAGAATTTTGCAAGGGGCACATGAGAATATTGGATTTTCAGAGGGTTGTCATACATAAGGAAGGAGTAACTGCGAGGAAAATCAGCTCTAGTCACAGTTAGCGAGCAATGTGAGAGGAGGCTTAACATTTTGAGAATTTGAAGTGGAATTTTCCATTCGGGTACCAGGTCCTGTGGTGGGGGCAGGCACAGTGAGAGTTTCCCACCAGGAAGGCTGCTGGGAATATGTGTCATACTGTGTGATTCTGGACTAATTATGCAGTTGGAGGTTTGCTGATGATTAGCAGACTGGAGTGGGAGTGTTGAATGTACTGCGCCCTGCTATCACATCCAGACGCCATATTTCTAAGGTGCCTTGCCATCAACTGACCTGCGGTTGGAGTGAGAAGATCCCCATAGTAACTGCTCCACTCAGCCACTGCATGTGCTGTTCCAGGGTCCTCTGGAGATCTCCACCTTCCCTGCCGATCTCCATGAGCTGCCCAGGTCTTCTTGTGGGGTAAGTCTGACATTTGCACACCGCCCTGATCCAAATGTATTCTGGGCCAGCGTGAATATCCACTGGCCGTTTGGAAAATCTGATGGGGACGGCACAGTGGGTTAGCACTGCTGCCTCACAGCGCCAGGGACCCTGGTTCAAATCCGACCTCAGGTCACTGTCTGTGCATTCCCCTCGTGTCTGCGTGGATTTCCTTCAGGTGCTCCAGTTTTTTCCCACGGTCCAAAGATGTGGAGATTTGGTGTATTGGCCATACTCAATTGCTCCTTGGTGTCAGGCAGGATTAGCAGGGTAAATATGTGGGGTTACGGGGATACTGGTGCGATTTGATAGACTGAGTGGCCTTTTTCTGTGGGTGGCATGGTGATACGGTGGTTAGCACTGCTGTCTCTCGTGCCAAGAACCCATGTTCAATTCCAGCCTTGGATCACCGTCGATATGGAGTCTGCACCTTCCCCTCGTGTCTGCATGGGTTTCCTTCAGGTTTCATCCCACAGTCCAAAGATGTGTGGGTTAGATTGGCCATGCCAAAAATTGCCTCTTACTGTCAGGGGGACTCGTAGGGTAAATGTTTGATTTGATTTGATTCATTATTGTCACATGTATTAACACACAGTCAAAAGTATTGTTTCTTGCGTACTATACAGACAGAACATACTGTTCATGAAGAAGGAAACGAGAGGGTGCAGAATGTGGTGTTACAGTTATGGCTACGGGAGAGAAAGAGCAACTTAATGCAAGGTAAGTCCATTCAAAAGTCTGATGGCCGCAGGGAAGATGCTGTTCTTGAGTTGGTCGGTACGTAACCCCAGACTTGTATCTTTTTCCCGAAGGAAGAAGGTGGAAGAGAGAATGTCCGGGGTGCGCGGGATCATTGATTATGTTGGCTGCTTTGCCGAGGCAGTGGGAAGTGTGGGCAGAGTCAATGGACGGGATGCTGGTTTGTGTAATGTGTGGGTGACGGGAATAGGGCCTGGGTGGGATTCTGGTTGGGACAGATTTGATGGACCAATTTCTTTTGCACCACAGGGATTCTATGAATTCCGGTCCCATCATCACCTGCTTCCTATTAATGAGATGCAAAAAGAATACACGTTTTTCGTTGGCGAGAATCGTGACTCACCATGATGGGTGGGAGCACATGTTCTCTCTGTCATTTCACAACCTCGGGAAGCTGATTTCTCATCTCCTGTCACATTGTGTCGCCAGCTGCCTCATAAGAACATAAGAAATAGGAGCAGGAGTAGGCCATCTGGCCCTTCGAGCCTGCCCCGCCATTCAATAAGATCATGGCTGATCTGTCGTGGCTCAGTTCCACTTTCCCGCCCTCTCCCCATAACCCTTAATCCCCTCGCCTATCAAAAACCCATCAACCCGCGTCTTAAATATATTTAGCGAGGCAGCCTCCACCACTTCAACGGGCAGAGAATTCCAGAGATTCACCACCCTTTGAGTGAAGAAGTTCCTCCTCAACTCTGTTCTAAACCACCCCCCCTTTATCTTGAGGCTGTGCCCCCTAGTCCTACTGTCTTTTTTGAGCGGGAAGAGTCTCTCCACCTCTATCCTATCCATCCCATTCATCATCTTATATGTCTCAATGAGATCTCCCCTCATTCTCCTAAACTCCAACGAGTACAAGCCTAGTTTATTCAGCCTCTCCTCATAGTTCAACCCCCTCAACTCTGGTATCAGCCCAGTAAACCTCCTCTGCACTCCCTCCAGGGCCAAAATATCATTGCGCAGGTGCGGCGACCAAAACTGCACACAGTACTCCAGCTGCGGCCTCACCGGTGCCCTATACAGCTGCAGCAAGACCTCCCTACTTTTATATTCAATCCCCTTCGCTATGAAGGCCAGCATCCCATTCGCCTTCCTGACCACCTGCTGCACCTGCAAGCTGGGTTTTTGCGACTCATGCACAAGGACCCCGAGGTCCCTCTGCACCGTCGCCTGCTGCAGTTTTTCGCCCCGTAAGTAATAGTCCTTCCTACCATTCCTCCTACCAAAGTGGACCACCTCACACTTGCCAACATTAAATTCCATTTGCCATTTCCTGGCCCATTCGCCCAGCCTATCTAGATCCTTCTGCAGACTCTCCACACCCTCCGCACAATCTGCCGTTCCCCCGATCTTGGTGTCATCAGCATTCAAACCACCACAGGGTGGTGTGATGGGAAGATGCCGCCCTGGACTTGAGCACTGGGAGCTGGCCAGACTTGACAAACATATTGACCATGTTCGGAACGAGCGTCCAGCCTGACTTGTAAACGGAGCAAGGGAGCTCTAAAAAGTGAGTACGGCAATTGACAATGGCCCTCAGTACACTCCAGCCTTCAGTCTGCCAGTAAGTATCCAAAAGGGAGAGAGCTATACAGCCACTCAAAGTGAGGGGCAGCACCCAGAGAGGCACATCAGGCTGGAAGGGGGGACACAGATAAGGAGAGCATAGAAGGACACACACAACCGGTCTCTTCTGCACAGAAGATGTGACCTACCAGAGTCAACTCAGCATCAAGGCACATCTCCAACATCCACCAGTAGTGGAGGGGCAAATGAGATCGGAAAATGCCGGCCAATGTGATTAATCACTTTTAAAATGAGATTACAAGAGATTTTAGCTTGTTCTAGCTGCTTTTATGACCCAATGGTTATGTCTCAAGCTTTATTTTGCTCTCTGTAGAAGTTATAAAAGATGATTCGATTATTAGTGTTTTTTTTTTAAGTTTCCAGCTGGCTATCTGTTAGATCTTAGATGTGATTGGTTGCTTGGCGACCTCATTGCGGTGCTGGGAACTTGCGCTGAGGGATGCCTCAATCGATAACACACTGAGAGAGGTAAAAATTCTCGCCCCAGCCATCTTTTCCTGATCTCGTACGCCACATCACTGCTGCCGGCAAGAATGGGGAATTTGGCGCTCAGGCAAAAAAACCCCAGCCTCTGCAGCGGGACCACAGAATCCCAGCCAGAGGTGAGATCAGAGGCTCCTCGGCCTAGAACTCTCAGCCCAGCTCTTTACGAGGACAACGCTTCGCAAATTTGCCTCATGAGAGCATAAGAAATAGGAGCAGGAGTGGGCCATCCAGCCCTTCGAGCCTGCCCCACCATTCAATAAGATCATGGCTGATCTGTCGTGACTCAGCTCCACCTTCCCGCCCTCTCCCCATAACCCTTAATCCCCTCTCTTATCAAAAACCCATCAACCCGTTTCTTAAAAATATTTAGCGAGGCAGCCTCCA
This sequence comes from Prionace glauca, assembly GCA_037974335.1. NCBI lineage: Eukaryota > Metazoa > Chordata > Chondrichthyes > Carcharhiniformes > Carcharhinidae > Prionace > Prionace glauca. The sequence goes on along the minus strand of CM075738.1, from coordinate 6,047,307 downwards.
CCACTTCAACGGGCAGAGAATTCCAGAGATTCACCACCCTTTGAGTGAAGAAGTTCTTCCCCAACTCCAATCTAAACTGCCCCCCCCCCTTATCTTGAGGCTGTCCCCTCTGCTTCAATGTTGATTGGAAAATCCTCGAAAAATCAGCAACATTTTTGGAGATATATATCACAAGACCACCTTATCTTGTTATTGTAACGATTTTAATCAGGAAATTGAAGAGGGCCTGTTTGAATATGCGCTCCCTGATTAAGGGCCAGAGTGATGGTCCAATCAGGGAGCCCTGTGCTTGAATAAGCGTGTCAGTTCCTCTGGCACTCCGGGTGTATGTTGCCTGCTGAGAACACTCTGTGCACTGTTGTTGGATCCTGTCGATAAAAGAATTTTGGTGAAGGGACATCCAACTGGGCGGCACGGTAGCACAGTGGTTAGCACTGCTGCTTCACAGCTCCAGGGTCCTGGGTTCGATTCCCGGCTCGGGTCACTGCCTGTGCGGAGTTTGCACATTCTCCTCATGTCTGCGTGGGTTTTCTCCGGGTGCTCCGGTTTCCTCCCACAGTCCAAAGATGTGCGGGTTAGGTTCATTGGCTATGCTAAAATTGTCCCTTAGTGTCCTGGGATGTGTAGGTTAGAGGGATTAGCAGGTAAAATGTGTAGGGATATGGGGATAGGGTCTGGGTGGGATTGTGTTCGGTGCAGACTCGATGGGCCGAAGGGCCTGTTTCTGCACTGTAGGGTTCTATCTATCTAACTCCGAGAACTTACTTGACTTATGGACGAAAAGGGATTGGTTTAGGCTAGTGGGTCATTGTTTTTGTAACTGGTCGGCGCAACATCGTGGGCCGAAGGGCCTGTTCTGCGCTGTAATGTTCTATGTTCTATGTTCTCAAAAAGACCCTCAGCAGCTGTTTACTGACTAAATAAATGTTACTTTCAGTCACTAAACAGTAATTCTCTTGGTTAAAAGTACTGCAGATGTTGGGAGCTGAGGCAGGAACTGGATATACTGCCAACACACACAGCAAGTGAAGTCAGCATTGAGAGACAGAATGGACAAGACCATCTCTCAAGTCACGGGTGGATAGATTTCTGATCGATCAGGGAATTAAGGGTTTGATGGGGACAAAGTGGGTCAGTGGAACTGAACCACTATCAGATCAGCCATGATCTTATTGAATGGTGGGGCAGGCTCGAGGGGCGAGATGGCCTACTCCTGCTCCTGTTTCTTATGATCAGGAAGGCGAATGGGATGCTGGCCTTTATAGCGAGGGGGATTGAATATAAAAGTAGGGAGGTCTTGCTGCAGCTGTATAGGGCACTGGTGAGGCCGCAGCTGGAGTACTGTGTGCAGTTTTGGTCGCCGCACTTACGCAAGGATATTTTGGCCTTGGAGGGAGTGCAGAGGAGGTTCACTAGGCTGATACCGGAGATGAGGGGGTTGGACTATGAAGAGAGACTAAATAGACTGGGTCTGTCCTCGTTGGAGTTTAGAAGGATGAGGGGAGATCTTATAAAGATGTATAAGATAATGAAGGGGATGGATAGGGTAGATGTAGAGAGATTCTTCCCGCTTAGAAAGGATAGCAGGACTAGAGGGCACAGCCTCAAGATAAGGGGGGGAGCAGTTTCGATCAGAGTTGAGGAGGAACTTCTTCACTCAAAGGATGGTGAATCTCTGGAATTCTCTGCCCGTTGAAGTGGTGGAGGCTACCTCGCTGAATATATGTAAGTCACGGGTCGATAAGTTTCTGATAGACAAGGGAATTAAGGGTAATGGGGAGAAAGCGGGAAAGTGAAACTGATCCACGACAGATCAGCCATGATCTTATTGAATGGCGGGGCAGGCTCGAAGGGCCAGATGGGCCTCCTCCTGCTCCTATTTCTGATATTCTTACGTCAAGTGTGGACCCTTCTCAAAACAGTTCCGGAAAAGGGCCCAGGCATGAATCCATCTGTTACCCCCGCTGATCCTGAAAGATATTCTGTGCTTTTGCAGCACTCTCTGCTGGGCCTTGACTCCTCACATGTAATGTGGCAGCGTCTGACCAAGGGTTTGCTTCAAGGTAAATCATTAGCCACAATACAATACTCTCTCAGTCTTGAGTCCAAATTCTGCTCATTCTTTCTTTCGTCGCTGTTTACAGAGTTTTGAAAACACAACAACTTGAGCGAAAACAGAAATAGCTAATCAAACCGTTCCAAGTTCACTATCGTGGGATCAAGTACGTTCACTGAGATTTAGCTGTTTGTTATCTCTCTCCTGCCCACTGATAAAGCACTGGCTGCTTGCTGGAGAATGGTCCTCCGTGCACTGTTTGTACTCACCTGGGAATTGAACAACAACGTGGAACCGGGGAGTGGGATAGATTTGCAATCTATCCCATCCTCAACTGGATTCATCATTCACTCTCGGCAGGGTAGCGTCACCAGAAAGACTTAGCTAACACTTTGTCCCTCCTCCGTTGAGCTGAAATGTAGCCCCTCTCCCACCATCTCAGCTAAGGTTAGTTCATTGAATTGTAGAATCCCCACTGTACAGAAGCAGGCCATTCGGCCCATTGAGTCTCCAACAGACCATTCCAGCCAGACCCTACTCCCATAATCCGACATATTTACCCTGCTAATCCATCCTAACCTGCACATCTGTGGACACAGTGGGGCAAGTTACCATAGCCATTCATCTGACCTACACATCATTGGACACGAAGGAGAAATTCAGCATAGCTAATCCACTCTCATCTACACATTATGGGACATTAAGGAGCAATTTAGCATGGCCAATCTACCTAATCTCCACATCTTTGGACACCAAGGGACAATTTAGCATGGCCAATCCATCTAACCTCCATATCTTTGGACACCAAGGGACAATTTAGCATGGCCAATCCATCTAACCTCCATATCTTTGGACACCAAGGGACAATTTAGCATGGCCAGTCCACCTTAGCTGCACATGTTTGGAAACCAAGGGACAATTTAGCATGGCCAATCCACCTAACCTCCACATCTTTGGACACCAAGGGCAATTTAGCATGGACAATCCACCTAACCTCCACATCTTTGGACACCAAGGGGCAATTTAGCATGGCCAATCCACCTAACCTCCACATCTTTGGACACCAAGGGGCAATTTAGCATGGCCAATCCATCTAACCTCCATATCTTTGGACACCAAGGGACAATTTAGCATGGACAATCCACCTAACCTCCATATCTTCAGACACCAAGGGGCAATTTATCATGGCCAATCCATCTAACTTCCACATCTTTGGACACCAAGGGCAATTTAGCATGGACAAATCCACCGAACCTCCACATCTTTGGACACCAAGGGGCAATTTAGCATGGACAATCCACCTGAGCTGCACACCTTTGGACCGTGGGAGGAAACCCACGCAGACATGGGAAGAACATGCAAACTCCACTCATACAGTCACCCAAGGTTGGAGTCGAACCTGGGTCCCAGACACTGAGGCAACAGTGCTAAGCACTGTGCCAGTGTGCTGCTCTACAGAACAGACTGGAGTTTGAATTTAGAACTATTTCTCGCCTGCAGATGCTCTCTTACACATGTTGCCAGGTGGGGATTCCCACGAGTACAGTGTTAAAATTTACCGTGACCTCCTCTCCCCATTCCCCAGTCCCCCACTTCCCCGGATTAAAGTTCAAATGAATGGGCAGTGATTTCTTCCTCAATTTCCTGAAACTTACCTTCGGTCCAGAAAGGAATGAAGGGTTTGATAAGTGGCTCAGATGAAGTGGAGTGAAATAATGTCACGCTGTTCCACCTAACCTTTCCGTATCATTAGCATCAGTCAAAGGATGCATGTGCAGGCATGTCAGTGCGAAAGGTGTAGGATTACAAACATTATTTGGCATGCAGAAGATTACCGCGTGGGGATTATAAAACCGTCAAGAAAATAGCAACAGTTGGCTTGACTTGTGGAAATTCTACTGTTCAGGTTTTATTTTCGAATCATTTGAAAACCACACCAAGTCAGTAAATCAGTCTTATTATCATTTCACGGCTAACAGATTGATTAACATAGAACATTACAGCACAGAACAGGCCCTTTGGCCCACGATGTTGCGCCGACCAGTTACAAAACAATGACCCACTAGCCTAAACCAATCCCTTTTCATCCATAAACCTATCCACAGATCTCTTAAACGCCCCCAAACTAGATGCATTTACAACTGCAGCTGGCAGGGCATTCCAGTCCCTCACCACCCTCTGGGTAAAGAACCTACCCCTGACATCAGTCCTATAACTACCCCCCCTTAATTTAAAATCGTGCCCTCTCGTGCTAGCTTTCTCCATCCTAGGAAAAAGGCTATCACTGTCCACCCTATCTAAACCTCTAATCATCTTATATGTTTCAATGAGATCCCCTCTTAGCCGCCTTCTTTCCAGTGAAAACAACCCCAAATCTCTCAATCTCTCCTCTTTAACATTATTCTTTAACATCTTTCTTAACATTATTCTTTAACATTTTGTTAGTGCAGTTAGCCGGTTACAGGAAAGCTCAATCAATTTGTTGCCAGGGTTTATTTTGAGGTGGCTAAAAGGTCAATCATTAAACCATGTTAATGTGCAAACATTAACTGAGCCACAGGAGTTCCCCGCTTCCACATTCCGCCTCCACTTTGGTGTCATATTAACGTCTCTGAGAGACTCCAATTTTAAGATGCCCGGAATGAGATGTCGGGGAGGATTTCGCGGGATTGTTCCCCGCGGGCACAAACCCCCTTCGTGGAACACCAAAAACCACGAGAGTCCCAAAGTGGGATCTGCTCCAGTAAGACTTCGGAACGCGATCTTCCCGGGGCCTTTCCCTGATCAGGACCATTCCCAAGGAGGGCACCTACCTAATTAGCATCAATGTGACTGCATTAGAATGCACTAAGTGAAGCTAAAGTCAAGTCTTCACACCTCATTGTATCTCAGGCGTGAATTACTGCTGGTTTTCAAAACCGGGAACCAGGCTCCAGGAACTCATTGGCGGTACGGTGGCACAATGGTTAGCACTCGTGCCTCACAGCACCAGGGATCTGGGTTCGATTCCCGGCTTGGGGTCACCGTCTGTGTGGAGTTTGCGCATTCTCCCCCGTGTCTGCGTGGGTTTCCTCCGGGCGCTCCGGTTTCCTCCCACACTCCAAAGATGAGTGGGCGAGGTGGATTGGCCATGCTAAAGTGCCCCTTAGCGTCAGGGGGTTTAGCAGGGTAAATATGTGGGGTTAGGGGAATGTGGCCTGGGTGACATTGTGGTTGGTGCAGACTCAATGGGCCAAATGGCGGCCTCCTGCACAGTTGGGAGTCTGTGATTCCAAGAGTTTATGGATTCTGTGAGACGGAGAATGTAGGTGAGCACCAGGGCATCCCAGTATATAGGAGCCACTGTCCATCTCCAGAGGGGGGGATTCAAGGGTGTTGAGGGCTGACAGATGGGGATCGCAACTGGTGTACATTGTCTTGAAGTCAGCTGCCTTTTTGAGTTGATTTGATTTGTTATTGTCACATGTATTGGGATATAGTGTTGTTTTTTTGCGTGCAATGCAGACAAAGCAAACCGTTGATAGGCTACACAGGGGAGAAGGACAGGAGAGGATGTAGAATATATTGTTGCAGTTACAGATAGCGTGGAGAGAAAGAACAACTATCGTTTTGTAGTTTCTCGGACAGAGAGGGGATCCATACTGAGCTGTGATCCATCCAGAAAAAACACGGTGCATTTGGAATTGATTTCAGAAGTGAATACCTTGACTGAATCTGCCTCCGTCTCATTCCAATTCAGTCACTGTGTTAAAGCTTTTGTGAGTCACCTCTAAGCTGTGTGTTTCACCATTCAGAAAGCAATCTGATTTACCTTTCTTGGGGTTAAGGTGAATGACCGCATAGCTCCCCGCATTGAGTCTATCTGTCACAAGTTTTGCCCATTCACTCAATGTAAGCAATGTCCCGATACAAACTTCTCAGGATTATATTCACTGGGGTTTCGAAGAGTGAGAGAGGGATCTCATAGAAACTTATAAAATTCTAACAGGGCTCGAGAGGGTCGATTCAGAAAGAATGTTCCCGATGTTGGGGGAGCCCAGAATGAGGGGTCATCGTTTGAGGATAAGGGGGTAAACCTTTTAGAACTGAGGTGGGGTAGAGGTAGAGAGATTCTTCCCACTCAGAAAGGACAGCAGGACTAGAGGGCACAGCCTCAAGATAAGGGGGGGGGTGGTGTGCAGCTAAGAACGGAGTTGAGGAGGAACTTCTTCACTTAAAAGGTGGAGAATCTCTGGAATTCTCTGCCCGTTGAAGTGGTGGAGGCTACCTCGCTGAATATATTTAAGTCACGGGTAGATAGGTTTCTGATAGACAGGGGAATTAAGGGTTATGGGGAGAAAGTGGAACTGATCCACTTCAGATCAGCCATGATCGTATTGAATGGCGGGGCAGGCTCGAAGGGCTAGATGGCCGACTCCTGCTCCTATTTCTTATATTCTTATGTGTGGAAAATGCCTGAACAGAGGATGGATTGGAGAGAAACTGTGACGGTCAGATCCTCAGTCCCTTAGTAACCACGGAAACAAAGGTCAGATTTACGATTGGGGCATGGAAGTCTTTGATTTCAGACAATTACAGTCAGGAATCTAGAACCATGCACATTGCATAAGTGTTTCATATTGAATGAGTTGTAGCACTAGGGATTAGGCGCAGTGAATAGTTTTTACATCATTTATCTGCTCTTTTTTGGGTACCTTTTAGTGCTTTATTCCAAATCAAAAATCCAATTTACTCCAATCAGAGTCCCCACATCAGGAACAAACTAAATCCAAGCTGACAAGACAGGATATATATTCCACCTACCAGGTCCAAATAAAGGACAGCAATGTGCCTTAATGATTATCGTCTAGTGACTCTGACACCCATCATTATGAAGTGCTTCAAAAGGTTAGTCATGGCACAAATCAATTCCAGCCTCCTGGAATGCCCGGATCCATTACAATTCACCTACCACCCCAACAGGTCCAGAGCAGACACAATCTCCCTGGCCCGATACGCAATCTTAGAACACCGAGGTAACAAGGATATGTTAGACTACTAATCATTGACAATAGTTCAGCCTTCAACACCATGATTCTTGCAAAACTCATCTCCAACCTCCGCGGCCTGGGGTTTGACTGTTCCATCTATGGTTGGACCCCAGGCTCCCTACCCCACAGATTGCCATCGGTAAAGATGGGAAATGACGCCTCCTCCACCAGTGCCCCACACGCCTCTGCCCTCAGTTCCCTTCCTTCACTCCTTATACACTGATGACCAAGTTCACCTCCAACTCCATTCCAGCTATATTCTCGTCCGCCTTCTTCCGTCAGGAAAAAGATACAAAAATCTGACCACACGTACCGACCCACTCAAGAACATCGCCTTCTCGGCTGCCTTCTACAGTTCTGTTGGTCTGTGTCGCACATGATAGAGGCACCAGCACCACAAACTGTCATAGAATAGAATAGAATCATAGAAACACTACAGTGCAGAAGGAGGCCATTCAGCCCATCGAGTCTGTGCCAGCAATAATATCACCTAGGCCCGATTCTTATACCGCATATTTATCCTGCTAATCCCCTGACGCTTGGGGCAATCCAGCAAGGCCAATCAACCTAACCCACGTATCTTTAGAAGGAAAGCGGAGCACCCAGAGGAAACCCACACAGACAAAAGGGGGATGTGCAGACTCCACGCAAACAGTGACCCAAGGCCGGAATTGAACCCAGTTCCTTGGCACTGTGAGGCAGCAGCGCTAACCACTGTGCCACCACGCCTACCTCGTATGAAGTTGGTCTTTGTCCACACCTAGCTACGACTGTAACACGACATTCTGCACTCTCTCCTTTACTTCTCAATGTATGGGACGCTCTGTCTGTATAGCGCGCAAGAAACAGAACTTTTCACTGTATCCCAATACATGTGACAATAAATCAAATCAAATCAGAACAGATGGTGACGAGGGGACTTTCTCAGTAACCTCATTGCAGTGTTAATGTAAGCCTACTTGAAACTCTAATAAACACATTTTAAACTTTCTTGGGCTTGAACAAATAAGATCCAAGCTGACAGAGGTCTATAAAATAATGAAGGGCAGAGATCAGCTAGATAGTCAACATCGTTTCCCAACTATACGGGAGTCTAAAACTAGAGAGCATTGGTTTAAGGTGAGAGGGTAGAGACACAAAAGGGATCCAGAGGAGCAATTTTTTTCACACAGAGGGTGGTGAGTGTCTGGAACAAGTTGCCAGAGGTAGTAGTAGAGGTTTGTATAATTTTGTCTTTTAAAAAGCATTTTGATAGTTAAATGGGTAAATTGGTATAGAGGGATATGGGCCAAATGTGGGCAATTGGGATTAGTTTAGGGGTTTAAAAAAAAGGGTGGCATGGACAAGTTGGACCGAAGGGCCTGTTTCCATACTGTAAACTCCTAAGAAAAGGCAAATTGAAGCCAATACCGGAGTGATTATCTTTCTGGTTAAGATAGCAAAAGCAAAAGCTCTTGAACATTTTGACAAGTGAGATGCTCTGATGATAGGGTTCTGGGAAAGGATCTGATAGATGTACTGAATGGCCTCCCTCTTCCACACTGATCTTCATGAATCTCATTGAATGACTTTAGTAACTCCATTCATCCTACGATGCAGGAGGAGGCCATTTGGCCCATCAAGTCTGCACCAGCAACAATCCCACCCGGGCCCTATCCCGACAACTGTGTGCATTTGCCCTCGCTAGTCCCTCTGACACAGAGGGGCAATTTAGCACGGCCTAGTCACCTAACCTGCACGTTTTTGGACTGGGGAGAAAACCGGAGCACCTGGGGGAAACCCATGCAGACATGGGGAGAACACACAGACAGTGACCCAAGCCAGGAACGAACCTGAGTCCCTGACGCTGTGAGGCAGCAGTGCTAACCATTGTGCCACAGTGTCACCCAAGTGAAGCAAAATATCATACAATGCTTTATTTTCAGCAAGTTGTGCTTTGGAGGTCTGGATAAAATATGGATCATCTCTGAATCAATGAAGGCAGCAGCTCAATAAAGGAGATGATGTTTGGATAATAAATAGCAGGTAGGTAGCACACCCGATATCTGAGGTGTGTGTTAGGTATTAGGACCGGTTAGATTGCCCATTATGAGGAAATAGAGCTCAGGTAATCTCCATCCTATTTATTTTAATTGAAAGGTTCTAAGAAATCTTTGGATGTTTGCGAATGTGTAAATAAGCAAAGCCATTGATGTGAAAAGCAATAATAACACACAGGCTTTGAAGAGCGTTACAGTTCACCATGAGGAGAAATATTGTTCAAGCTCTCAATGCAACCTCCTACACTGTAAAACCCACAAAATTAATTCCTCAAAGTATTCTTCAGCATCCACATTCAGTTCTCACCAAAAGAGAGCGTAGGAACATAAGAAATAGGAGCAGGAGTCGGCCATCCAGCCCTTCGAGCCTGCCCCGCCATTCAATAAGATCATGGCTGATCTGAAGTGGATCAGTTCCACTTTCCCGCCCTCTCCCCATAACCCTTAATCCCCCTGTCTATCAGAAACCTATCTACCCGTGACTTAAATATATTCAGCGAGGCAGCCTCCACCACTTCAACGGGCAGAGAATTCCAGAGATTCACCACCCTTTGAGTGAACAAGTTCCTCCTCAACTCCGATCTAAACTGTCTTATCTTGAGGCTGTGCCCTCTAGTCCTGCTGTCCTTTCTAAGCGGGAAGAATCTCTCTACCTCGACCCTGTCCATCCTCTTCATTATCTTATACGTCTCTATAAGATCCCCCCTCATCCTTCTAAACTCCAACGAGTACAGACCCAGTCTATTTAGTCTCTGGAATGAATGTTGGACCCTCGGAGGATGAGAGGGGGGGATTTAGCATTGGGCGATGAGGAAATGGCTGAGGCTTTAAATAAGTTTTTGGCCTTGATTTTCACGGAGGAGCGGTACAAAGGATATACATTACGGAGAAAACCAAAACTCCATCTGTATGACCCAGTGTTGCATCAAGACAGAGCAGTTACTGGTAGCTTTGTGACATGGTTGAAGTACCTCACAATGAAAGCTGACTGAGGAATATAAGGCCCCTTACTTGCACAACCCCTGAAAGGTTGACAAAGGCGTGGCTGCCAATAAATTAATTGCTGAATGGTTCACAAGCAGAACTTCTTAAGCCAGCAACGTCACTGCATAGAATCTCGACAGTACGGGAGGAGGCCATTTGGCCCATCCAGTCCGCACCAACAATCTCACCCAGGCCCTATTCCCGTAAACCTACTCATTTACCCTGCCTGTGTGGAGTTTGCACATTCTCCTCGTGTCTGCGTGGGTTTTCTCCGGGTGCTCCGGTTTCCTCCCACAGTCCAAAGATGTGCGGGTTAGGTTCATTGGCTATGCTAAAATTGCCCCTTAGTGTCCTGGGATGTGTAGGTTAGAGGGATTAGCAGGTAAAATGTGTAGGGATACGGGGATAGGGTCTGGGTGGGATTGTGTTCGGTGCAGACTCGATGGGCCGAAGGGCCTGTTTCTGCACTGTAGGGCTCTATGCTGGTTCTATGCTTCCCTCTGGCACTCGGGTCCATTTAGCATGGCCAATCAACCTAACCCACGCATCTTTGGCGTGTGGGGAGAAACCAGGACACCCGGAGGAAACCCACACGGACATGGGGAGAATACATGTGACTGCATGTCGTTGTACAATACAGCAATTGTATGTAACAGCAAAATACATCACATTGTATTGTATATCAACGACTTGGAGGAAAGTGTAACTGGTTTGATTAGTAAGTTTGCCGATGATACAAAGGTTGGTGGATTTGCGGATAGCGATGAGGACCATCAGAGGATACAGCAGGATATAGATCAGTTGAAGACTTGGGCGGAGAGATGGCAGATGGAGTTTAATCCGGACAAATGTGAGGTAATGCATTTTGGAAGGTCTAATACAGATAGGAAATATACAGTAAATGGCAGAATCTTTAAGAGCATTGATAGGCAGAGGGATCTGGGTTGTACAGGTACACAGGTCACTGAAAGTGGCAATACAGGTGGAGAAGGTAGTCAAGAAGGCATACGGCACGCTTACCTTCATCGACCGGAGCACTGAGTTGAAAAATTGGCAACTTTATGGAAACTTAGTTAGGCCACACTTGGAATATAGTGTTCAATTCTGGAAACAGAAGGATGTGGAGACTTTGGAGAGCACACAGAAAAGATTTACCAGGATGTTGCCTGGTCTGGGGGGCATTACCTTTGAGAAGAGGTTGGAGAAGCTCTGTTGATTCCTTCCGGAATGACAGAGTTTGAGGGGTGATGTGATAGAGGTCTACAAGATTGTGAGAGGCATGGACAGAGTGAATAATCAGAAGCCTTTTCCCAAGGATGGAAGAGTCAATAATGAGGGGGCACATGCTGAAGGTGCGAAGGGCAAGCCTATATGGTCCTTGACCCACCCCACTACAATTCCCATGGTGGGCGGGACAGGAAAATTGCAGCCTCCTTCAAATTGCTGGTCAGAATTCCCCTGGCCTGTGGCTGGGATTCTCCAGTCCCGCTGCAGTGAATGGAGTTCTGGCTGAGCTCCAAATTCTCTGTTTTCGCTGGCAGCAGTGGGTTAGCGGAAAATTCCGGCCGCTAACCCTTTGTGTTCCTTGTACAAGTACCCCCCCCCAGGTTTGTCCTCCCCTTTTATTTCGCTAGTCATCGTTCTTTGCTGGAATAAATACATTTTTAAAACGCACAAGTTTGTGATAGGTATTGAGAAGACCAGGGCAGGTGGATGTTTGCAACTGCAAAGCAAGGGTGGAATTGATAATGTTGAGTGAAGGAGGAACAAAAAGCTGTTCCTTGGATGGTATTCCAGCTTTCCGAGTTCATCACTTGAGCTAGATGAATGAGCAATTGAAGTTTTGTAGCCCTAATAACTCCCTCACGAACTGCCATGAGTGGCTTACGGTGATATAATGGCAATGCTGTCATCAACATTGGATTAAATAGTGAATCTGTGTTTCTGTCGCATAGGAACCTCTCCCATAACAGTCCACAAGATGGTGAAAAATATCAAGTGGAAACCTGTAATGCAACAAATCGTTGGGAACTATTTTTGGGTTCAATTTGTCGCTTCTGAATTTGATCTAATGGTGACTAAACCTAGAAGATATTGATGCTGGATAAACATTAACTTACCAGTGATACTATACGAGGGCTAATGTGCTCCGATCAAATGTCTTGCTGCTATTTTAACATGTACTAACAGCAACATCAATTATATTTCATGATTAAGCACTCGTGGCATTGATCACTGCGAGTTGAGACATGTATAGTTTGCAGGTTAAAGGATAGGGATAATTCAATGTGGGAGTAAAGACGTAATTTAATATTCTGTCATTTTTGTATCAACGTCATAAATTCTCATATCCACATTTAGAATGTCAAGTACCTGTGTAATATCAACCTTTGATTTCTCACTCCCACAAGCCATGGGAGTTCCACTGGGGAAGGGTTCATTTAAACTGTATAGACCCTTGACATCACAGAGCAATTTTAAACTAATCCCATGGCCCTGCGTCAAATATTCAATGACGTTTTCTTCAAGAGACACAACCGAATTGCCTCAACCTCCCCTTTGACAAGACATTTTGTGCTCGAACAACTCTCTGTAATAAGCAGTCTCACAACACCAGGTTCAAGCCCAAGAGGTTTATTCAGTGACACGAGCTTTGGGAGCGCTGCCCCTTCATCAGGTGAGTGAGGATGAAGGGGCAGCGCTCCGAAAGCTCGTGCTACCAAATTAAACCTGTTGGACTTTGACCTGGTGTTGTGAGACTTCTTACTGAGCCCACCCCAGTCCAACGCCGGCATCTCCACATCAACTCTGTGCCAAGAGTTGATCTTTGTCTTTCTCCATCTGTCTTGTCGATAATTTGAAACTGATGGCCCCTTTCCATTTTAAAGGAATATTCTCTCCATTTTGGTTCTGTGCAAGCCCTTCACTTCATCGGGAAAACCTCCACTCAATCTTTTCTCAGCTTTCTCTGCGCCAATGTAAATATTTTAATTTCAAACCAATTCCTCATCGCTCGGCACAGCACTCATTAAATTTGATCAAATATTTCTGGTTCCAGTGCAAACAATGCAAGAATATGTGTGTATAGAAAGTGTTGGAAATCCTCAGCTGATGTGGCAGCGTCTGTGGAGAGAGAAATAGGGTCATCAGAGTCAACATGGTTTTATGCAGGCTAAATGACGTTTGAATAATTTGCTAGATTTGCTAATTTGAATAATTTGTGGCATGGTAGCACAGTGGTTAGCACTGCTGCTTCACAGCTCCAGGGTCCTGGGTTCGATTCCCGGCTCGGGTCACTGCCGGTGTGGAGTTTGCACATTCTCCTCGTGTCTGCGTGGGTTTTCTCCGGGTGCTCCGGTTTCCTCCCATAGTCCAAAGATGTGTGGGTTAGGTTCATTGGCTATGCTAAAAATTGCCCCTTAGTGTCCTGGGATGTGTAGGTTAGAGGGATTAGCAGGTAAATGTGTAGGGATATGGGGATAGGGTCTGGGTGGGATTGTGTTCGGTGCAGACTCGATGGGCCGAAGGGCCTGTTTCTGCACTGTAGGGTTCTAGGGTTCTATGCTGGGTTCTAGAGTTCTTTGAGGATGTAACTCGCAAAATGGATAATGGGGACCCTGTAGATGTAATATATCTGGACTTTCAGAGGCTTTTGATAAGTTTGTGCACAAAAGGTTAATTCACAAGGTCAGATCACGTGGGATTAGTGCTAATTTATGACGTTGGATAGGTGACTGGTTGATGGACAGAAGTCAGACAGTTGAGATAAATATATTTTTTTCTGGATAGCAGGAGGTAATTAGTGGGGTGTCACAGGGCTCGATCCTTGGGCCCCCGCTATTTACCATCCATAGTCATAACTTGGGCACAGGGATAGAAGGCTCTATAGCCAAATTTGTAGATGACACAAACAGAGATGGGACAGTAAGTTGCAATGAAGAAATAAGGACCTTGGAAACGGATACAGATAGGTTCGGAGAGTGGGCCAAAATGTGGCAGATGGAGTTTAACCTGGATAAGCATGAGGTCATGCATTTGGTTGGAAAAGTGGGAAGATGACCTATTATCTAAAGAACTTCGGGGTACTGCAGTGCAGAGGGATCTGGGTGTCCTGACTCATGAGTCACAGAAAACTAGCATACAGGTACAGCAAATAAGAAAGAAAGCAAATGGAATGTTGGCATTTATAGCTCAGCGAATAGAATATAAAGTTAAGGAAGTATTGTTGCAACTGGACAAGGCATTGGTGAGGCCGCACATGGAGTATTGTGCACAGTTTTGGTCACCATATTTGAGTAAAGACGCAGTGGCATTGGAGGCAGTTCAGAGGAGGTTCACTGCATTGATTCCAGAGATGAGGGGTTTGTCGTATGAAGAGAGATTGAACAATTTAGGCCTGTACTCTCTGGAATTTAGAAGAATGAGAGGAGATCAAATTGAGGTATACAGGATAATAAAAGATATGGGTAAAGTAGCCGTGGAGCAGATGTTTCCTGGTGTGGGACATTCCAGGATGAGAGGTCATCGTCTCAGGATAAGGGGGTAGCAAATATAAAACAGAGTTGAGGAGAAACTACTTCTTCCCAAAGGGTTGTGAGTCTGTGGAATTCGCTGCTCCAAAGTGTGGTGGATGCTGGGATAGTGAGTAAACTTAAGGAGGAGTGAGACAGATTTTAATTTGGGAATGGGTTGAAGGGTTATGGGGAGAAGGCAGGAAAATGGGGACGAGGAGCATATCAGCCTTGATCGAATTGGCAGAGCAGACTCAATGGGCTGAATGGCCTCATTCTGCACTTACATCTTGTGAACTTACAAACAAATATGACTCTTCTTCAAAGTTGATTTCTTATTTCAGATTCCTGGAATCTGCAGGAATTTACTTTGTGGAATATAGGAGCAGGTATAGGCCATTCAGCCCATCAGACCTATACAATGGGTCATAAGAATATAAGAAATAGGAGCAGGAGTAGGCCATCTGGCCCTTCGAGCCTGCCCCGCCATTCAATAAGATCAAGGCTGATCTGTCGTGGCTCAGTTCCACTTTCCGGCCCTCTCCCCATAACCCTTAATCCCCTCTCTTATCAAAAACCCATCAACCCGTTTCTTGAAAATATTTAGCGAGGCAGCCTCCACCACTTCAACGGGCAGAGAATTCCAGAGATTCACCACCCTTTGAGTGAAGAAGTTCCTCCTCAACTCCGTTCTAAACCGCCCCCCCTTTATCTTGAGGCTGTGCCCCCTAGTCCTACTGTCTTTTTTGAGCGGGAAGAGCCTCTCCACCTCTATCCTATCCATCCCATTCATCATCTTATACGTCTCGATGAGATCTCCCCTCATTCTTCTAAACTCCAACGAGTACAAGCCTAGTTCATTCAGCCTCTCCTCATAGCTCAACCCCCTCAACTCCGGTATCAGCCGAGTAAACCTCCTCTGCACTCCCTCCAAGGCCAAAATATCTTTGCACAGGTGCGGCGCCCAAAACTGCACACAGTACTCCAGCTGCGGCCTCACCAATGCCCTATACAGCTGCAGCAAGACCTCCCTACTTTTAAATTCAATCCCCTTCGCTATGAAGGCCAGCATCCCATTTGCCTTCCTGACCACCTGCTGCACCTGCAAGCTGGGTTTTTGCGATTCATGCACAAGGACCCCGAGGTCCCTCTGCACCATTGCCTACTGCAGTTTTTCGCCACGTAAGTAATAGTCCTTCCTACCGTTCTTCCTTCCAAAGTGGACCACCTCACACTTGCCAACATTAAATTCCATTTGCCATTTCCTGGCCCATTCGCCCAGCCTATCTAGATCCTTCTGCAGACTCTCCACACCCTCCGCACAATTTGCCGTTCCCCCAATCTTGGTGTCATCAGCAAATTTCGACACCCTGCACTCGGTTCCCTCCTCCAGATCATCTATATAAATGGTAAAAAGCTGAGGCCCCAGCACCGACCCCTGGGGCACTCCACTAGTCACCATGGCTGATCATCCATCTCAATGCCTCACCTCGGTCCTTACTTTGGAATTGTGTCTCTGGTTCTGGACTCTCCAGCCAAGGGGAACATCTGACCTACACCTATCCTGTCCATTTCTCCAAGTATTGTAGGTTTCAATCAGATCTCCTCTCACTCTTCAAAACTCCAGAGAATACGGACAGGGGGTCGGTGCACAGGGAGTCGGGACACAGTGGGTCAGTATACAAGGTCAGTCTACAATGGGTCAGTGCACAGCGGGTCAGTATCCAGGGTTAATACTGATCCTCGTGGTACCCCATGAGTCACAACCTATCAATGCAAGAATGATTTGTTTATTCCAACTTTGTTTTCTGCCTGTTGAGTCATGGAATCCCTACAGTGTAGAAGGAGGCCATTGGGCCCCTTGGGTCTGCACCCACAACAATCCCACCCAGGCCCGATCCCCATCGCCCCACTAATCCCTCTAACCTACACAACCCGGGACAATAAAGGGCAAGTTACCGTGGCCAATGCACCTAACCCACATATCTTCGGACTGCGGGAGGAAACCAGAGCACCTGGAGGAAACCCATGCAGACACGGGGAGAACGTGCAGACTCCACACAGACGGTGACCCGAGGCTGGAATTGAACCTGGGTCCCTTGCACTGTCAGGCAGCAGTGCTAACCTACTGTGCCACCATGCCACGACTAATCCTTAATCCATTTCAACATATTGACCGGAATTTTCCAATCTTCGCATCCCACTGGGGTGAACAGAGATTTGGTTTGTGGCTAAAATCTCTGTTTTTGGTGCAGTGGGACTGTGGCGTGAATGGGCAGTAAGATCGCGCTAACTGTCTCCTGTCCCATGTGCTTTAATTTTGCTCACTAACCCCTTGTGAGGACTTTATCAAAAGTCTTTTAAAAATCCAACTACATCCCAATTTAATCATAAGAACATAACAAATAGGAGCAGGAGTAGGCCTTCTCGCCCTTCGAGCCTGCCCCGCCATTCAATAAGATCATGGCTGATCTGTCGCGGCTCAGTTCCATTTTCCTGCCTGCTCCCCATAACCCTTAATTCCCCTGTCTATCAGAAACCTATCTACCCGTGTCTTAAATACAATTAGCGAGGCAGCCTCCACCACTTCAACGGGCAGAGAATCCAAAGATTCACCACCCTTTGAGTGAAGAAGTTCCTCCTCAACTCTGTTCTAAACTGCCCCCCTTATCTTGAGGCTGTGCCCTCTAGATGTCCTTTCTAAGCTGGAAGAATCTCTCTACCTCTACCCTATCCATCCCTTTCATTATCTTATACGTCTCTATAAGATCCCCCCTCGTCCTTCTAAACTCCAACGAGTACAGACCCAGTCTATTTAGCCTCTCTTCATAGTCCAACCCCCTCATCTCCGGTATCAGCCTGGTGAACCTCCTCTGCACTCCCTCCAAGGCCAAAATATCCTTGCGCAAGTGCGGCGACCAAAACTGCACACAGTACTCCAGCTGCGGCCTCACCAGTGCCCTGTACAGTTGCAGCAAGACCTCCCTGCCGCGAGTCAGGCCCTCAAAAACCTCCAAGAGGTTTGTCAAATGTGATTTCCCATTTGTGAATCCACGCCGACTATAACCAAATCAAATCATTATAATCCATGATGTGGAGATGCCAGCGTTGGACTGGGGTGGGCACAGTGAGTGATCTCACAACACCAGGTTAAAGTCTAACAAGTTGATTTAATAGCATGAGCGTTCAGAACACTGCACCCTCATCAGATGAGTGCCTAATCGTTAATCGCTATTCATTATTATTATCTTTAGAACAGATTCCAGCATTTCCATGTTCCTGATGTCTGGATAACTGAACTGGAGTTCCATGTTTCCTCTTTTCCTTGCTTCTTAAATAGTGGAGATAGAACTTGGAGATAGAACCCTACAGTGCAGAAACAGGCCCTTCGGCCCATCGAGTCTGCACCGAACACAATCCCACCCAGACCCTATCCCCATATCCCTACACATTTTACCTGCTAATCCCTCTAACCTACACATCCCAGGATACTAAGGGGCAATTTTAGCATAGCTAATGAACCTAACCCGCACATCTTTGGACTGTGGGAGGAAACCGGAGCACCCGGAGAAAACCCACGCAATATCTGCTTTTGTTTGATAGTTTGGACTGTGTTTTCTCAACCTCCTGTTCCTTTTGCTCTCTCTGGAACTCAAATACTCTGTTTAATTAAAACAATCAATTTAGATTTCAACGTTGAAACTTTTGCCCTCTTGCCTTCCTTCCAATAATTTTGAATAATAATCAAACACACAGAATCATTGAATGGGTACAGCATAGAAGCAGACCATTCGTGGCCTCGTAAGAGCCTTTTCTCCATAGCCATGTACGGTGGCACAGTGGTTGGCACTGCCGCCTCACAACGCCAGGGACCCCTGTTCAATTCTGGCCTCGGGTCATGGCCTGTTGGCACATTCTCCGTGTGTCTGCGTGGGTTTCCTCCAGGCGCTCCGGTTCCCTCCCACACTCCAAAGATGAGCGGGTTAGGTTGATTGGTAAACGCTAAATTAACCTTCGCGTCAGGGAGATTAGCAGGGTGAACATGTGAGGTTACATAGAACATAGAACACCACAGCGCAGAACAGGCCCTTCGGCCCACGATGTTGCGCCGACCAGTTACAAAAACAATGACCCACCAGCCTATACCAATCCCTTTTCATCCATAAACCTATCTACAGATCTCTTAAACGCCCCCAAACTAGGTGCATTTACAACTGCAGCAGGCAGGGCATTCCAATCCCTCACCACCCTCTGGGTAAAGAACCTACCCCTGACATCCGTCCTGTAGCTACCCCCCCTTAATTTAAAGCCATGCCCCCTCGTGCTAGTTTTCTCCATCCGAGGAAAAAGGCTATCACTATCCACCCTATCTAAACCTCTAATCATCTTATATGTTTCAATAAGGTCCCCTCTTAGCCGCCTTCTTTCCAATGAAAACAACCCCAAATCCCTCAGCCTCTCCTCATAGGACCTCCCCTCCATACCAGGCAACATCCTAGTAAACCTCCTCTGCACCCTCTCCAAAGCTTCCACATCCTTCCTATAATGTGGGGACCAGAACTGCACACAATACTCCAAGTGCGGCCGTACCAGAGTTGTGTACAGTTGCATCATGACGCTGCGACTCTTAAATTCAATCCCCCCTACCGATAAACGCCAAGACACCGTATGCCTTCTTGACAACCCTTATCTACTTGATTCCCAACTTTCAGGGATCTATGTACACATACACCTAGATCCCTCTGCTCCTCCACACTATTCAAAGTCCTCCCGTTAGCCTTATACTAATGGGAATGGGGTCTGGGTGGGATTGCGGTCGGTGCAGACTCAATGGGGTGAATGGCCTCTAGGGATCCTACAAACTTTTTTCTCTTCTTATAATTGTCCATTTCTCTTCTGAAAGTCACAATTGGATCAACCTCCACCGCACTGTCAGGCAGCTCTCTGTAGATCCTGAAATCAATATATACAAGGCTGGATTAACTCAGTAGGTCTGGCAGCATCTGGGGAGAGAGGGAAACAGAGATACCAACCCAGATATGGCGTCAGTCAATGGAAGTCTGTCCTGACAGGGGTTCGAGATTGATAAGGATGACTTGTTGACTAGACTTGTCAGGGAGTCGAGACCTCCGAGGCTACGTTCTTATGTTGCTATGGGGAAAAGGCAGGAGAATGGGGCTAAGTCTGTTGCTTTTGCAGAAATCCAGCATGGAAGATTGGCCAATTGAGCAGACTTTAAAAATGGCACTTGTGTCTCAGTGCAGCCCCCTATGCAGATGTGTGAAGGGACCATTCCTCAAAATGTTGGGACGAATTACGTCCCTTGCGTTTTGTTTTTGGACAACGTCCGGTTTACAGTCAGGTCCCGACACTGCCGTTTTTTTTGGTGAGATCTTGCAAATATCTCCACCGATAAAAATTCAGCATTTTTTTTTTTTGTCAGTGCAGTATCGATCGAAGGGCCTCTTCATCAATGATTCTGCCCTGGCACCTTCTGTGATTTGTGTATGTATAAAATACTGCTGTGTCCTTCCCAGCATTGTTCGAAACTGGAGAGGAACATTACATCCATGAGGCTAACTGGAATCTCACTTGCTCCTCGGACACACGCTGAGAAAGCAAAAATCTACCCTCGAGTGAGTAGACTGGTTTGTCAACGCTTAGTTCTTCAGTTTCTGTCGCTATGTTTAGCTGACTGGTCATTCCAGGATTGGTTGCTTTTCCAACATGCAATTAAAAGCTCTTTATTGTCTCTGGAGTGTTTTGTACAGAGCTGCGACGGTGAAAGGTCTTATATAATTGGCAGTTTCCTCACCGCTGGCTTTCGATTCATACATTTCCTAATTCTTCATTTTCACCAACTTGTTGAGGCCAATTAAGATCCCGTAATTCAAACTGTCATAAAGAATAAACCTTCTATTTCATTCACCATAGAAAATTCCAGCTCAGAAGCCGGCCTTTTGGCCCTTTCTTGTCTGTGCCCAACCATTTCTTTGCCGAGTCCCACTGACCTGCACTTGAACCCTACCCCTCCACACCCCTCTCATCCATCAACCCGTCCAAGATTTTCTTCAAACTGACCCCCGCATTTATCCGGCAGCTCATTCCACACCCCCACCACTCTCTGTGTGAAGAAGCCCCCCCTAATATTCCCTTTAAACTTTCCTCCTTTCACCATTAACCCATTCCCTCTGGGTTTTTTTCTCCCCCTTCAGCCTCAGTGGAAAAAGCCTGTTTGCATTCGCTCTATCCACACCCATAAAAATCTTATACGCCTCTATCAAATCTCCCCTCACACTCCAGGGAATAAAGTCCTAACCTATTCAATCTCTCTCTGTATCTCAGCTTCTCAAGTCCCATCAACATCCTTGTGAACCTTCTCTGCACTCTTTCAACCTTATTTACATCCTTCCTGCATTTGTGCCTCTGTTTCGGGCACTATTCAATTCCTGTCCTCCGTCTTATAACTGTGCGGGTTGGATCGATTGGCAATGCTAAACTGACTGATTAAAGGACGGTTACGGAACAGGGCCTGGGAGGGGTTGTGGTCAGTACAGACTTGATGGGCCAAATGGCCTCCTTCTCCGCTGCGGGGATTCAATGATTATAAGATTCCTGTATTTTTGAGGCCAGGATCTTTCATCAGCATCCCACTGGATTAAAGCCAGGGAAGGCTGAAGGGAATTGTGCGCGGTAAGGCCTAAACCGCATCACCATTTTCCCATGGCAACGGCAGTTGGCCACTCATTCTCCACCCAATCTAGTAACGTCCCTGCCAAGAGGCCACCAACTCAGGGAAGAGGGCGCTGGCGGGAGATCCAGCTCCGAACAGGAGAATCTCCGCCCAAGCATTCTGCAGCATTGACATCCCCGCAGGATGTGGGTTGGAATTTTTCATCCGTTGGGGGCGCTCACTCCGCAGGCCCAGAGGTAATTTCACCCCGGCTGGCCAATGAACGACCTCCCAGTGGGGAAACGTGCTCTGTGAAAGGTTGAGGGAGTGAGGGAGTGAGGGGGTGGGGGGGGGTTGGCGAGAGAGGGGATAGGACAGAACATGCCAAGAACATGGAGGGTGCAAGCGTTTGCAATGTGCCCTCTCAGGGGGTACAGCCGCTGTGGATCTGTTGAGGGAAAACAGATAACGATGGATAAATTACGCCTTGCGTGTCTCGATAGCACAAACCAGACACAGAGTTCAGTCCTCAAATCGCTTCTTAAATTTTATTTCAGCCCGGGCAGTTTGTGGTTACAACTAAAGGCCGTTTGGCCAATTGGCGCACTCGCCAACCATATACACAAAAAAATGGCCATGTTAAATTGCGTTCAATAGGCCTCTTAAAGGGCCCCGCGCTCCCTCCAACCAATATATTGTGCCAGCACATCTGATAATCTTCAGCACAGTTCCACGTGTTTCTGGGTCAGGTGCGTACACAAGAAACAGAAAGTTGTGATAGAAGGGCATTCTAATTTTCCACATATAGATTGGGACTCGCATACTGCGAAAGGTTTGGACGGGGTAGAGTTTGTGAAAGAAGGTTGAAAGCGCACAGTACTCCTCATTTGGAGTACTGTGCGCAGTTCTGGTCGCCTCACTATAGGAAAGACGCAGAAGCTATTGAAAGGGTGCAGAGGAGATTTACAAGGATGTTGCCTGGACTGGGAGGCATGCCTTATGAAGATAGGTTGAGGGAGCTGGGACTCTTTTCCCTAGAGAGGCGAAGGTTGAGAGGCGACCTGATAGAGGTTTATAAAATGTTGAGAGGAATAGATAGGGTGGACTCTCAGAGGCTATTTCCCCGGGTTGAAATGGTCGCTACGAGAGGACACAGATTTAAGGTGCGGGGAGGGAAGTACAGAGGTGATGTTAGGGGTAAGTTTTTCACTCAGAGGGTGGTGAGTGAATGGAATCGGCTGCCGTCATCGGTGGTGGAGGCGAACTCGCTGGGGTCTTTTAAAAGACTTCTGGATGAGTATATGGGGTTTAATGGGATTGGGGGTTATAGATAGGTCTATAGGTTGGTGGGGTTGATGTGATCGGCGCAACTCGAGGGCCGAAGGGCCTGTTTGTGCTGTAATGTTCTATGTTCTATGAGTGCAGAGAAGGTTCACAAGGACGTTGCTGGGACTTGAGAAGCTGAGTTACAGAGAGAGATTGAATCGGTTAGGACTTTATTCCCTGGAGAATGAGGGGAGATTTGATAGAGGTGTATAAGATTTTGATGGGTGACGATGGAGCGAACGCAAGCAGGCTTTTCCCGCTGAGGCTCGGGGACGAAAAAAAAACCAGAGGGCGTGGGTTAAGGAGAAAAGTTTAAAGGGAATATTAGGGGGGGGATTCTTCACGCAGAGAGCGGTGGGAGTGTGGAATGAGCTGCCGGATAAATGCGGAGTCACTTTTAACATTTAAGATAAACTTGGACGGGTTGATGGATGAGAGGGGGTGTGGAGGGATAGGGTTCAAGTGCAGGTCAGTGGGACTAGGCAAAAAATGGTTGGGCACAGACAAGAAGGGCCAAAAGGCCTGTTTCTGAGCTGTAATTTTCTCTGGTTCTATATACCTGTCTGTAAAATCCACATCATGTAAAATTCTAGCCATGACATGTGGAATATCTTTGAAAGTTTATTAGAGTTTCTGTTTTGAGCACAAAGGGACATGTGGGTCCAACTTGGAGCCTTATTTGTATGAGTTTCGAGAAACCTCTCAGCATAGCTCAATATCGACACAAAGAATAAAATTGTTGATGCATTGAAGAGGGGTTGGATTAATGGAGCTGCAAATGGAGCTTATCACAAATAATAAGCATGATTAATTTTATTACCAACACAAAACTGACTGTAAATGTCTTCTAAAATCTGCGGAATTGTTCCCCTGTTAAGTTGGAGTCTAATAGACAGTTTCCTCATATATTTCAAAAACATTCACTCAGAAGTGTTTTGTTTCAATGTTGAAGGATGGCCAATATCATGATTGTTAGCAAACTTTATTAAGTACAGAAAATGGATACGTGTTGCAGCCTTACAGCTTACTGACAGCTTACATTTACACATGCTATCTAACCTATACCTCTCAGGTCAGGTTATCCGATGATTTGATTTATTATTGTCACGTGTTAACGTACAGTGAAAAGTATTATTGCTTGTGCGCTATGCAGGCAGAGCATACTGTTCATGGAGTATGTAGGGAGGAAAGAATGGTGAGGACTATGCTGGAATTTTACTGCCTTGTCTGCCTCAGGATCGTGAGATCCCATCCCGATGGAGAATGCAGTTCCACGAGCTTTGGAATCAGGGCAGGCAAAATTCCAGCCATAGTGTTAGAGTCATAGCTAGGGTACAGAGAAAGATCAGCTTAATATATAATAGGTCCATTCAAAATTATGATGGCTGCAGGGAAGAAGCTCTTCTTGAGTCGGTTGGTGCCTCAAACTTTTGTATCTTTTTTCCCAATGGGAGAAGATGGAAGACTAAATTAAAAGCGGAGGTGTTTGGAGTAGCTAAGAGTAGTGGGCAAGAAGAGGGAGCGCAGAGAAGGTTCACCAGGCTGATACCGGAGATGAGGGGGTTGGACGATGAGGCTGTGCCCTCGAGTCCTGCTGTCCTTTCTGAGCGGGAAGAATCTCTCTACCTCTACCCTATCCATCCCTTTCATTGTCTTATACGTCTCTGTAAGACCGCCCCTCATCCTTCTAAACTCCAACAAGTACAGACCCAGTCTATGTAGTCTCTCTTCATCGTCCAACCCCCTCATCTCCAGTATCAGCCTGGTGAACCTCCTCTGCACTCACTCCAAGGCCAATATATCCTTGCGCAAGTGCGGCGACCAAAACTGCACACAGTACTCCAGCTGCGGCCTCACCAGTGCCCTATACAGCTGCAGCAAGACCTCCCTACTTTTATATTCTGTTCTAAGGCCGATGAGTTTGTCATTTCTGACCTTATCTTGCCTCCCTCACCCAGCCTTAAGTTATGTGGAGTCAGCCTTATCAGGTTTTGACCTTCTCCGGTCGTATTCATGTCTTCGGTTATTGCGGAGTCGGTGTTCCTTATTTTTCTTTACCAATTTTCCCATCATGCCACTGCCTCATTCGTATAACTTCACACTTGATTCTGCCGGCTGCTTTGCCGAGGCAGCGGGAAACGTAGACAGAGTCAATGGATGGGAGGCTGGTTTGAGTGATGGACTGGGCTTTGCTCACGATCCTTTGAAGTTTCTTACAGCCTTGGGCCGAGCAGGAGCCCATACCAAGCTATGACGCAACCAGAAAGAATGCTTTCTGTGCCGCACCTGTAAAAGTCGATTTGCCAAATTTCCTCACCCTAGAACCCTACAGTGCAGAAACAGGCCCTTCGGCCCATCGAGTCTACACCGAACACAATCCCACCCAGACCCTATCCCCATATCCCTACACATTTACCTGCTAATCCCTCTAACCTACACATCCCAGGACACTAAGGGGCAATTTTTAGCATAGCCAATGAACCTAACCCGCACATCTTTGGACTGTGGGAGGAAACCGGAGAAAACCCACGCAGACACAAGGAGAATGTGCAAACTCCACACAGGCAGTGACCCGAGCCTGGAATCGAACCCAGGACCCTGGAGCTGTGAAGCAGCAGTGCTAACCACTGTGCTACCGTGCCCTGCGGAGAAAATACAGAGTGGGCTGTATTATATCCAATACTGGAGTGCGCTACCACGATCACTCTAATATGGAAAGGTTTGAAAGCTTTCGGTGGGATTTTCTAGCTGTGTTTGCCCCGAAACTGGAAAATCCAGCCCAAGGTTCATGTGCCTTTCCGCCCCACATCCACTAGGATTCCTGTGCTGGGTGGTAGGGGAGAATTCTTTGTCTATTAATCTCCTTGTACCCAAAGGAACCAGCTTAATTTTTACAGACTCCTTGAAGACGTGTAAGATTGTGCAATTAATGGGGATTCCCTTTGGTGATAAATTAATCCTGGATGGGTGTGGCAAAAATCACAGGAACTCAGCCATAATGAATGTCATTTATGCTTTAAATTCTGTGATCCTTTGCATGGTTAGCAGTGAATCTGGGCAAATTGTACCGAGGATCCAATACAGCCAAATGGAAACCCTTCGCTCCTGTTTGGGCATCTTACCATGGTTGGAGTGAAGTCAGCGATTAAAAGTAAATATCTCAACAGAATTTTTAATTTTTTTTTTAAACATCTCTTAATTTTAGTGTCACAAGTCGGCTCACATTGCTAAAATTGCCCCTTAGTGTCCTGAGATGCATAGGTTAGAGGGATTAGTGGGTAAAATATGTAAGGATAAGGGGGCAAGGCCTGGGTGGGATGGTGGCCGGTGCTGACTCGATGGGCCGAATGGCCTCTTTCTGTGCTTGTAGGGTTTCTATGATTAACACGGCAATGAAGTTACTGTGAAAGTCCTCTCGTCGCCACACTCCGGCGCCTATTCGGGTACACTGAGGAAAAGTTTAGCATGGCCAATCCACCCATCCCGCTCGTCTGTGGGAGGAACCCGGAGGAAACCCACACAGACACAGAGAGAACGTGCAAACTGCACACAGGCAGTCACCCAAGCTGGGAACTGAACCCGGGTCCTTGGCACTGAGAGGCAGCAGTGCTAACCACTGTGCCACCGAAAAGTGTTACAGAGTCATAGACGTAGAGAGACATGAAAAGGGGTCTTTGGTACATTGCATCTGTCCCAGTCAAAAGCCACCACCTAATTATTTTAATCTCATTTCCAACTTGCTCCATAGCTTTGTAAGCCTTGGCATCACAAGTTCATGTCTAAATACTTCCTCAATATTGTGAGAGTCTCTGCCTCTTCCACCCCGTCAGCCAGTGAGTTCCAGACTCCCACCTCCTCTGGATGAAAATGCTTTTCCTCAAAATCCTCTCTAAACCTCCTGCCCCTTCTCTTAAATCCCTGGTCATTGATCCCTCCACCAAGGGGAAAGGTTTCTTCCTGTTGACCCTACCTGTGCCCCTCATAATTTTATACATCTCAATCATGCTCAAACAACATACATCTCAAACAACGCCAATCTATCCAATCCCTCTTTGTAACGAAAACTCTTCAGTCCAGACAATACCCTGGTAAATCTCCCCTGCACCCTTTCCAGCGCTATCACATCCCTCCGATAATGTGGATTCCAGAACCACATATAATAATCTCACTGTGGCCTAACCAGCATATCTCTAAGAGGAAAATTTTCTCCAAGGTTCTGATATGAAGTATTTACCCTTGGCTCCACAAACCCTCTCTGCAATTGTGTCAGGTGGCATACTGGGGAGAATGGGATAGTGTTAACAGGATTTCTCTGCTGGAGGTGAATTAATGCTTCTCCTGGTCCACCATTCAACTAAATGACAGTGTGAAAACACCGATATTTCTCTCGCGCTTCAGACCCCAGGCTTGTCCACAGGATAGGAGAAAGACATAGCTTCCCCCACAGGTCTAGGGTTTTTACTGGGGCTAATCTGCCAGAGAAGACTGTGGGAACGCATTGAGGGTTGGGTTGGGTAAGTGGTACCTATCATTTATTCACCCACTCGGTGTCTCCATTGTTGGGACAATGTCAAAATTGCTCCTATATTTAGCATACCTTCTCGCCTGCACTCTTTTTACCCTTTGGGGAATAGTGGGCTGGAAGTGGTGGAAGGATTCCTGAGCTGATGGTCAAACTGTTGAATTGCATCGAGAACACTTCTTCTGGGCCAACAAGTTCTAGTTGTTGCACGTGAACCTGGTGCTTCTGGGCCTGTGGTAAGGACATAATCAATGTATCCCAAGGCCTCCTAAACTGGTCTCTGGAAAGACCTTGGGCTAGAAAGCACCTGATAAAAAGTAACATGTTCTTCACTTTGTTTTATCATACATAATAAATTGGATTTATTGGATTGAGTGAATGTGACCATTAATTCTGTTCTGTTATGTTCACTTTATTATGAAATAAATAAATGATCCCCTCGTTACCACACTCCAGTACCTGTTCAGGTACACTGAGGGAAAATTTAGCATGGCCAATGCATCTAACCAGCACTGCCGAGTAAGGTGGTGGAAGCAGGCACGCTAGGGTTGTTTAAGAGTCACTTGGACAGCCACATGAGCGGTCTACATATAGGGGGATATAGCAGGCCTTACTAAACATTGTAGGCTTGGGATTCCGTTTTTGCCTCAGGGATGTAGAGTCTTCGCCTGTTTAATAATGAATTATTTGTCTCCACAGGCATTTAAGTCCACCTTGTTGACCAGCAAGGGGCATGCATGCGGCAGGTTGTAGTGGGCTGCTCTTGGATGTTGCTTCGGGAGTTGCCTACTGCTTCATGTCGTTGGTGTGCGTAAACTGGACCATCTCAAGGGCAACACGACAGCTCAGAGACTATCTCTGTTGCTGTGCGGACACATGGATTTGGGCCTGTGTCTGTGGGAGTTTGTGCGTTCTCCCCGTGGTTGCGTGGGTTTCCTCCGGGTGCTCCGGTTTCCTCCCACATCCCAAAAATGTGCTTTTAGGCTGATTGATTGGGTAACAAATTGTCCCTATATTGGACCTCCCTGATCCTCACACATTAGGCATAGACTAGAGTCATGAATAGGTCACTGAGACAATGGGACGGCGGCACGGGCTCGTTGGGCCGAAGGGCCTGTTTCCCGTGCTGTGTTGTTCTTTGTTCTTTGTCTTTGAGACTGTGGGAGGAAACTGGAGTGCTTGGAGGAAACCATCGTAGATATGGGGAGAATGTGCAGACTCCACACAGACAGTGACCCAAGCCGGGAATCTCTGGCGCTGTGAGGTGGCAGTGCTAACCAATGTGCCACCATGTTTCCAGGGTATATGGGTCACTCCAGTAATCCAATGGTGCGAAGCTACCATCTGTGGGATTATGACGGAATGCGTCTAAATCAGAAACCAGCCTCAAAGGACATTCAGATCACCTACAGGCGCAGCCCCAGAAGGTGTATCTGATAGACCTTAATTTGGAACAGACTTAAACTCCTCGAGAGAAGACGAGACTTGTTCTTGCATTGTTGATTATAATCAGTGGTTATTAATTTAAGCCAAAGCATCGGTTGTTGTCTTGAAATGTTCCTGAAACACTGTTGCCTGGAAAATGTGTGTACTGGTGTGTTTTTCAACTGGATCTGTATGCTAGAATCTACCCCTACAAATGATAGTGTAACTTGATAACTGATCACCGAGAGCTGGTTTGACGCAATAGAGTTGTCCAGACGTATGGAGAATGTTATGATTGATATAATGGCAGAATGCTATTTAAAGTTCAATAGCGTGTAATGGTTTGCCACCCTGTTATAACTCCTCAATCTTGTTTTAACACTCGGTTGTAATTACTGTCACCGTGCGGTAACAGATTGGAATGGACTGATTCTTCTTTCCTTCATTCACGAGACATGGGGTTGCTGGATGACCAGGATTCATTGCCCATCCTAGTTGTCCGAGGACAGTCAACCCCATTGCTGTGGAATCACATGTCGGCCAGACCTGGTAAAGATTGGCAGACTTCCTTCACTGAAGAACATTAGTCAACCAGATGGGTTTACTCTGACAATCGACTGTGCGTCGTCAGTAGATTCTTAACTCGAGATTATTTTTTATTGAATTCAAATTCCACCATGTACCATGGCGGGATTCGAACCCAGGTCCACAGGACATGAGCTGAGTTTCTGGATTAATAGTCTAGTGATAATATCATGAGGCCATCACCTTCCCTCTGGTATGTTTAGGTGCATCTCCTCAGCTCCATCAGACATAATGGGCGGAATCTTCTTGTCTTGCCCACCATAGGATTGTAGAGCCGTGCGAAGGTTCGTTGACCTCGGGTGGGATTTTCCGGCCTTGGGACGAGCACGGCTGGAAAATCCCGAAAAATTATCACGAGTCAGCGCCCGATTTTACCCTTGGTTCGACGTTCTTTACAATTGCGACCACTTTACAATGAATTCTGCTGTGAATGACTGGGGTGCCTCCACGTGAACTGCCAAAATTCCGTTATTTTACACAATTCTGGCATTTAAATAAAAGTCTACTTAGCCTGGGGTTCGTTTGTGCAGTGTTAAATCTATTTTGCCTCATAGCGGCAGGGCACGGGTTCAATTCCAGTCTTGGGTCACTGTCTGTGGGGAGTTTCTACGTTCTCCCTGCGTCTGTGTATGTTTCCTCCAGTTTTCTCCCACGTGCTAAAGGTGTGCAGGTTAGGTTGATTAACCATGTTAAATTAACTCTCGCTTCAGGGGGATTGGCAGGGTAAATGTGTGCGGTTGTGGGAATAGGGTCTGGGTGGGATTGCGGTCGGTGCAGACTCGATGGGCCGAATGGCCTCCTTCTGGGATTCTGCGATGATTCATCCTCGGCAATATGTTTTGCTTCTTGTTTATTGTTTACTGGTTGCTGGGGAGCTAAGGGCTTACGATAAATACAATATACCTCACCACCTTCAGCGTATTGGTGGGAAATGTTTGTTTAGTCGGATGTTGACAGGTCTGCTATTGGCGAGCAGTTTTATAGAGTGAGTCATACACAGTAGGAAAATCCCCAGGCTTAATGCCCTTCCTCTGACACCCTGGCTGTGAGTGGAATGAATGAAATGGTCGTTGGCAGAAATGAAGCCTGACCCTTGAAAAGCAACCACTTCATCACAGAATCCCTACAAAACAGAAGGAGGCCATTCAGCCCATCGAGTCTGCACCCACCCAGGTCCTATCCCCCTCCCCTGTAACCCCACATATTTACCCTGCTAATCCCCTGACATTAGGGGCAAGTTTGTATGACCAATCAACCCAATCTGCATATCTTTGGACTGTTAAAGTTCGCATCTTTATTTATTAGTCACCAACGCTGTAATGAGGTGAATGTACGGTTCCCGTAGTGGCTACAGTCCAACGCCTGTTTGGGTCAATGCACCCTCACCAGCGCGTCTTTCAGAGGAAACCCACACGGACACAGGGATAATGTGCAGACTCCGCACAGATAGTGACCCAAGGCCAGGATTGAACCTGAGTCCCTGGCACTGGAGGGGCGGCACGGTGGCACAGTGGGTTAGCACTGCTGCTTCACAGCTCCAGGGTCCTGGGTTCGATTCCCGGCTCGGGTCACTGCCTGTGTGGAGTTTGCACATTCTCCTCGTGTCTGCGTGGGTTTTCTCCGGGTGCTCCGGTTTCCTCCCACAGTCCAAAGATGTGCGGGTTAGGTTCATTGGCTATGCTAAAATTGTCCCTTAGTGTCCTGGGATGTGTAGGTTAGAGGGATTAGCAGGTAAAATGTGTAGGGATATGGGGATAGGGTCTGGGTGGGATTGTGTTCGGTGCAGACTCGATGGGCCGAAGGGCCTGTTTCTGCACTGTAGGGTTCTATGCTCTATGTTTTTGTTCTATGCACTGTGAGGTAGCAGTGTGCCTCTCTTAGCAGATGAAACTTGAGCTCTCGGTCTCTGCCCAGAGATGCTACCTGACCTGTGGCACGTCTCCGCCCTGGCCTGCTTTTACTTCAAGACTCTATTTGTTGCCACCTAGAATGAACACTGAAGGTAATCCAGGTTCACCTCTGCCCTGGATGAAGCTGAAATCTTTGATTCTTAAGGATGATGAAATGTATTTGCCCAGTTCGCCGTTCTCAGTGGATGCGGGTTGACAAGTCACGTCCCCATGGCCTGGATTTCACACTTTCCCACCGGAGAGGGGATGTGTGAAATAACAAGAGTGGGATTCCTGCCGGAGCCTTGCCCAGCCCAATAAGAACATAAGAACATAAGAAATAGGAGCAGGAGTAGGCCATCTAGCCCTTCGAGCCTGCCCCGCCATTCAATAAGATCATGGCTGATCTGTCGTGGCTCAGTTCCACCTTCCCGCCCTCTCCCCATAACCCTTAATCCCTTCTCTTATCAAAAACCCATCAACCCGCTTCTTAAAAATATTTAGCGAGGCAGCCTCCACCACTTCAACGGGTAGAGAATTCCAGAGATTCACCACCCTTTGAGTGTAGAAGTTCCTCCTCAACTCCGTTCTAAACCGCCTCCCCTTTATCTTGAGGCTGCGCCCCCTAGTCCTACTGTCTTTTTTGAGCGGGAAGAGTCTCTCCACCTCTATCCTATCCATCCCATTCATCATCTTATACGTCTCAATGAGATCTCCCCTCATTCTTCTAAACTCTAATGAGGCCCAACATCCTAGCATTATGGGCGGCACGGTAGCACAGTGGGTTAGCACTGCTGCTTCACAGCTCCAGGGTCCTGGGTTCGATTCCCGGCTCGCTGTCTGTGTGGAGTTTGCACATTCTCCTCGTGTCTGCGTGGGTTTCCTCCGGGAGCTCCAGTTTCCTCCCACAGTCCAAAGATGTGCGGGTTAGGTTGATTGGCCGTGCTAAGAAATTGCCCCTTCGTGTCCAGGGTAGCAGAGGTGAGAGGGATTAGTGGGTATAATATGTAGGGATATGGGGGTAGGGCCTGGGTGGGATTGTGTTCGGTGCAGACTCGATGGGCCGAGGGGCCTCTTTCTGTTCTATGGTTGTGACAGTGGGGCAGTCGAGATCACAGTTGGCTGCACTTGAAGCCCTTAAATGGGCAATTAACTTACTGGCTAGTTGAGGGCCACCTTCTGCCCAGCATCAATTTTTAGACTGGCGAGAGAGTTTCTCTAGAGCCCAAAATGACAATGGTTTCATGGTGATTTTTAAATTCTTAATTCCAGATTTTTTTAAATTGAATCCATCATTTGCTGTGACGGGATTCGAACCCCGGTCCCCAGAACAAATACAGAAAATCTCAGCAGGTCTGAGAGCATCTGTGGAGAGAGAATAGAGCCAACGTTTCAAGTCTGGGTGACCTTGCGTTAGAGTTCTGTTTTTGGTTCAGATTCCAACATTTGCATTATTTTGCCTTTATCCCCAGAACAGTTTCTGAATTAATGGGCGGTACAGTGGGTGAGCACTGCTGCTTCACAGCTCCAGGGTCCTGGGTTCGATCCCCGGCTTGGGTTCACTGTCTGCGTGGAGTTCGCACGTTCTCCCCGTGTCTGCGTGGGTTTCCTCCCACAGTCCAAAGATGTGCGGGTGAGGTTGATTAGACGTGCCCCTTAGTGTCCAGGGTAGCAGAGGTGAGAGGGATTAGTGGGTATAATATGTAGGGGATATGGGGGTAGGGCCTGGGTGGGATTGTGGTCGGTGCAGACTCGATGGGCTGAAGGGCCTCTTCCTGTACTGTAGGATTTCTCTGATATGATAATATCACTCGGCTGTTGGTTTCCCCATATGAACTTGAATGTGAGTGCACGTTAACACGTGCCCTGGGCGTGACCCACGGACATGCAAAATACAACCCAATCTCTGCGGAAATGGTGGGGCCAAGATCGGGATTCATTTTTGTTACAAATAGAGGCTTTTTTTTCCCGTCTGTGTGAAAATTCAGGTCTAATTCTGCTGTCTATCACTCGAATACAAATGTAACGTTTGTCCTGGTCTCACCCACACTTTACTCAATACTTATCCCATCACTAACTTTTCCCCATTCTGTGGGGAGATTCCCTTTTCACCCAGAGGATGCCGGAAGTCTGGAACTCGCTGCCTG
Source organism: Prionace glauca (assembly GCA_037974335.1). Classification (NCBI taxonomy): domain Eukaryota; kingdom Metazoa; phylum Chordata; class Chondrichthyes; order Carcharhiniformes; family Carcharhinidae; genus Prionace; species Prionace glauca. Next base: position 6,014,120 of record CM075738.1, on the reverse strand, counting down.
AAAGTGGTGGTACTGGCACTTCGATAAGGATTTAAAACACCACAGCGAACACAGCGATGAGTCAGTGCTGGAAAATGGGATTAGAATAGGTAGGTATTTGGTGTCTGGCTGGGTGTGGTGACTGGGGGATTTTCACACAGTAACTTTCATTGAGGTGTTAATGTAAACCTACTCATGATGCTACTAGATAAACTTATACAAATTTTAGACTTCACGGAGACGATGGGCTGAATGGCCTCTATCTGTGCTGTAAAACTCAATGGTGGAATTTTCCTGTCCCACCCACCTTGGGAGTCATAGCGGGTGGGACAGGACGCACTGCCCTCCTCACCCATGCACCACCCTACTCCATCGCCCACCTACCACCCTACTCCATCGCCCACCTATCACCCTACTCCATCGCCCACCTACCACCCTACTCCATCGCCCACCTATCACCCTACTCCATCGCCCACCTATCACCCTACTCCATCGCCCACCTATCACCCTACTCCATCACCCACCTACCACCCTACTCCATCGCCCACCTATCACCCTACTCCATCGCCCACCTATCACCCTACTCCATCGCCCACCTATCACCCTCCTCCATCGCCCACCTATCACACTACTCCATCACCCACCTATCACCCTACTCCATCGCCCACCTACCACCCTACTCCATCGCCCACCTATCACCCTACTCCATCGCCCACCTATCACCCTACTCCATCGCCCACCTATCACCCTACTCCATCACCCACCTACCACCCTACTCCATCGCCCACCTATCACCCTACTCCATCGCCCACCTATCACCCTACTCCATCGCCCACCTATCACCCTCCTCCATCGCCCACCTATCACACTACTCCATCACCCACCTATCACCCTACTCCATCACCCACCTATCACCCTACTCCATCGCCCACCTACCACCCTACTCCATCGCCCACCTATCACCCTACTCCATCGCCCACCTATCACCCTACTCCATCACCCACCTACCACCCTACTCCATCAACCACCTATCACCCTACTCCATCACCCACCTATCACCCTACTCCATCGCCCACCTATCACCCTACTCCATCGCCCACCTATCACCCTACTCCATCGCCCACCTACCACCCTACTCCATCGCCCACCTATCACCCTACTCCCTCGCCCACCTATCACCCTACTCCATCACCCACCTACCACCCTACTCCATCACCCACCTATCACCCTACTCCATCACCCACCTATCACCCTACTCCATCACCCACCTATCACCCTACTCCATCACCCACCTATCACCCTACTCCATCGCCCACCTATCATCCTACTCCGCCCACCTATCACCCTACTCCATCGCCCACCTATCACCCTACTCCATCACCCACCTATCACCCTACTCCATCGCCCACCTATCACCCTACTCCATCACCCACCTATCACCCTACTCCATCACCCACCTATCACCCTACTCCATCGCCCACCTATCACCCTACTCCATCGCCCACCTATCACCCTACTCCATCGCCCACCTATCACCCTACTCCATCACCCACCTATCACCCTACTCCATCACCCACCTATCACCCTACTCCATCGCCCACCTATCACCCTACTCCATCGCCCACCTATCACCCTACTCCATCACTCACCTATCACCCTACTCCATCGCCCACCTATCACCCTACTCCATCGCCCACCTATCACCCTACTCCCTCGCCCACCTATCACCCTACTCCATCACCCACCTATCACCCTACTCCATCACCCACCTATCACCCTACTCCATCACCCACCTATCACCCTACTCCATTGCCCACCTATCACCCTACTCCATCACCCACCTATCACCCTACTCCATCACCCACTTATCACCCTACTCCATCACCCACCTATCACCCTACTCCATCACCCACCTATCACCCTACTCCATCGCCCACCTACCACCCTACTCCATCGCCCACCTACCACCCTACTCCATCGCCCACCTATCACCCTACTCCCTCGCCCACCTATCACCCTACTCCCTCACCCACCTATCACCCTACTCCCTCGCCCACCTATCACCCTACTCCATCACCCACCTATCACCCTACTCCATTGCCCACCTACCACCCTACTCCCTCGCCCACCTATCACCCGACTCCATCACCCACCTATCACCCTACTCCATCACCCACCTATCACCCTACTCCATCGCCCACCTATCACCCTACTCCATCGCCCACCTATCACCCTACTCCATCGCCCACCTATCACCCTACTCCATTGCCCACCTATCACCCTACTCCATCACCCACCTATCACCCTACTCCATCACCCACCTATCACCCTACTCCATCGCCCACCTACCACCCTACTCCATCACCCACTTATCACCCTACTCCATTGCCCACCCACACCCGACTCCCTCGCCCACCTAACACCCGACTCCCTCGCCCACCTGCCACCCTCACCCCTCGCCCACCCACCACCCTAACCCCTCGCCTACTGATCAGAGAAATCCTGTCATTTTTGCTGGGTGGGGTTGGAAATAGGGGGCGGGATTTTCCGATCGCATGCACGCCAGGACTGGAATTCCTGCCCAAGCTTAATGGATGTTTAAATAGTCCACAGAATTGTCCGTCCCGCCCACTCCGATTCCTGTGGGTGTGGTAGGCGAGACGGTCAATACTCAGCCAGGGATTCTCGGTCAGATTGGACTCTGTGGTCCAATGGTGCATCCTTCAATAGCTCAGTCTCATACCTCATTTATACCATTCCCGGGAAGCCTCAGGCTTTCCCATTATGTTCAGGGTGCTACATCAATGTACGTTGTTGTTGTTGTTGCGTGTTACACCATAAGGACCTGGGTTCGATTCCTGGCTTGGGTGCTCCACTGTCTTTGTGGAGTCTGCACATTCTCCTCGTGTCTGCGTGGGTTTCCTCCGGGTGCTCCGGTTTCCTCCCACAGTCCAAAGATGTGCGGATGAGGTGGATCAGCCATGCTAAATTGACCCTAGTTTCAGGGGGATTAGTGAGGTGTATATGTGCGGTTCTGGGGATAGGGCCTGGGTGGGATTGTGATTGGCTCAGTGGGCCAAATGGCCTCCTTCTGCACTGTAGCAGTTTATGATTAGTAGTCTCACCACACCAGGTTAAAGTCCAACAGGTTTATTTGGAATCACAAGCTTTTGGAGCGCTGCCCCTTCGTTCAGAGAGTGTTATTTTTAGGTTTCACAAACATGGCACTTGGGCGGCACGGTAGCACAGTGGGTTAGCACTGCTGCTTCACAGCTCCAGGGTCCTGGGTTCGATTCCCGGCTCGGGTCACTGCCTGTGTGGAGTTTGCACATTCTCCTCGTGTCTGCGTGGGTTTTCTCCGGGTGCTCCGGTTTCCTCCCACAGTCCAAAGATGTGCAGGTTAGGTTCATTGGCGATGCTAAAATTGCCCCTTAGTGTCCTGGGATGTGTAGGTTAGAGGGATTAGCAGGTAAATGTGTGGAGATATGGGTGGGATTGTGTTCGGTGCAGACTCGATGGGCCGAAGGGCCTGTTTCTGCACTGTAGGGTTCTATAAAATAAAAAAAAATTAAAATGGCATATCTAGACAAAGACACAAGATAACAGTTGGAATCCGAGCCTTTACACATCTCATCAGGCACTCACCTGATGAAGCTTGTGCTACCAAATAAACCTGTTGGACTTTAACCTGGTGTGGTGAGACTTCTCACTGTGTTTACCCCAGTCCAACACCGGCATCTCCACGTCAATGTTACACTAACCCATTGACCCCCCCCCCCCCCTCGTGACTTATTTCCCTGTCGGTTGCATTCCTTTAGAGAAAAAAAATAGTTGGTGATATTTGTGTTCAGGGAGTAATTAGCTGCTAATTAGCCTGGCTTCACTGAACAATCCTGGAAAACAGTTGCCAAGTCAGTGTGAGTGATATCACCTTCCCCCTCACAACGACAAAGAGAGGGGGAGAGTTGAGGAATGGACATCTTCAGCGCAAAGGTTTGCATTCTGTTTCAGGGAGAGCTGGATGTGTAGCTGGAGGGTTTGGTTCTCCTGGCAGTGGGAGGAAGTAACCAGTCCCACAAACCAAGGAGGGTGTGCTCAGAGGTTGCTCCAGGAATTAGATTAGTGTTTTGATTTGATCTGATTCATATGTATTGGGATGCAGTGAGAAGTATTGTTTCTTGCACACTTTACAGACAAGAACATACCATTCATAGAGCACACAGCGGAGAAGGAAAGAACATAAGAACATAAGAAATAGGAGCAGGAGTAGGCCATCTGGCCCTTCGAGCCTGCCCCGCCATTCAATAAGATCATGGCTGATCTGTCGTGACTCAGCTCCACATTCCCGCCCTCTCCCCATAACCCTTAATCCCTTCTCTTATCAAAAACCCATCAACCCGCTTCTTAAAAATATTTAGCGAGGAGTGAAGAATGTGGTGTTACAGTCAAAGCAAGAGTGCAGAGAAAGATCTTAATATATGGTAGGTCCATTCAAAAGTCTGATGGCAGCAGGGAAGAAGCTGTTCTTGACTCGGTTGGGATGTGACCTCAGGCTTTTGTATCTTTTTCCCGACAGAAGAAGGTGGAAGAGAGGATGTCCGGGATGTGTGGGCTCCTGGATGATGCTGGCTGTTTTGCCGAGGAAGCGTAGACAGTGTCAATGGATGGGAAGCTCGTTTGCTCCTTATCACCAAACAGTCACCACTTAACTCTGCCAGCAGATGATAGACTGGGCTACATTCACAACCTTTTGTTTTTCCTTGAGGGGCACTCGAGAACAAGGTGTTCCAGTTTTAGGATAAGGGGTGACAGCTTTAAAACAGAGACGAGGAGAAATTACTTCTCTCAAAGGTTCGTGAGTCTAAGAAATTCACTAACCCAGAGTGTGTTGGATTGTCTACGTTTGAGGAAGAGGTGGACAGATTTTTAGTGAGTAAGGGATTGAAGGGCTATGAACATAGAACATAGAACATAGAACATTACAGCACAAACAGGCCCTTCGGCCCTCGAGTTGCGCCGATCGCATCAACCCCACCAATCTATAGACCTATCTATAACCCCCAATCCCATTAAACCCCATATACTCATCCAGAAGTCTTTTAAAAGACCCCAGCGAGTTCGCCTCCACCACCGACGACGGCAGCCGATTCCATTCACTCACCACCCTCTGAGTGAAAAACTTACCCCTAACATCACCTCTGTACTTCCCTCCCCGCACCTTAAATCTGTGTCCCCTCGTAGCGACCATTTCAACCCGGGGAAATAGCCTCTGAGAGTCCACCCTATCTATTCCTCTCAACATTTTATAAACTTCTATCAGGTCACCTCTCAACCTTCGCCTCTCCAGGGAAAAGAGTCCCAGCTCTTTCAACCTATCTTCATAAGGCATGCCTCCCAGTCCAGGCAACATCCTTGTAAATCTCCTCTGCACCCTTTCAATAGCTTCTACGTCTTTCCTATAGTGAGGCAACCAGAACTGCGCACAGTACTCCAAATGAGGCCTGACGAGGGTCCTGTGAAGTTGCAGCATTACCTCCCGACTCCTAAACTCAATCCCTCGATTAATGAAGGCCAGTACACCATACGCCTTCTTGACCACCTCCTCCACCTGCGAGGCTATGGGATGGGCAGAAATGGGATGGAGCTGAGGTCAGCCATGATTGTTACTGAATGGCGGAGCAGGTTGGAGGGGCTGAATGGCCTACTCCTGCTGCTAGCTCTTATGAATAAGCAGCAGGAGAGAGGTAGCGCGCTCCTGGGTGCAGTGTAGCAAGTGCTTTAATGGCCGAATCAGGGCAAGAAAGGTGTGTGTCGTGACATCCTCACACTCTCTCAAGCGACTGGAACACCTCGCTCCAAATCCTTCTTCCTCACATCCATCACTCACTCACTCCCACTCCCTCAATCCACCCTCCATTGGGTGAACACAGACTGTGGAGACTGCTTCTTCCCTCCTTGCAGGAGAGAGCAGCGGGCAGCAGGGGGAGGTAGAGAGCCGGAGCCAGTGATGAACTCAGCAGTGGGGAGGAGATAACTGGGGACCAGCAGTCTGAGCAAACCTGCCCAACTAATGCAGACTTATATGTTAACGTTTTTGTCTTTTCATTCCGCAGGTGGAGGTCCACCTCGTTGTCAAACGAGGGGCATGCACACGGGGGGTCGTGCCTGGGCTGCTCTTGGAAGTTCCGGGAGTGGCCTAGAACTTCGTGTCGGTGTGTGTGCTTGATCCTGGACCGGTAGATGGGCGCCGCAACAGCTCAGTGACTAGCACTGCTGGCTGTGCAGGCACATGGATTTGGGCCTGTGTCTGTGGGGAGTTTGCACATTCTCCCCATGTCTGCGTGGGTTTTCTCCGGGTGCTCCGGTTTCCTCCCACACCCCAAAAATGTGCTCTCAGGCTGATTGGTTTTACCAAATTGACACTGAATCTGGCTAAGTTTAATAGAACATAGAACATAGAACCCTACAGTGCAGAAACAGGCCCTTCGGCCCATCGAGTCTGCACCGAACACAATCCCACCCAGACCCTATCCCCATATCCCTACACATTTTACCTGCTAATCCCTCTAACCTACACATCCCAGGACACTAAGGGGCAATTTTAACATAGCCAATGAACCTAACCCGCACATCTTTGGACTGTGGGAGGAAACCGGAGCACCCGGAGAAAACCCACGCAGACACGAGGAGAATGTGCAAACTCCACACAGGCAGTGACCCGAGCCGGGAATCGAACCCAGGACCCTGGAGCTGTGAAGCAGCAGTGCTAACCACTGTGCTACCGTACCGACCCAATCGCAGACACGCAGGGTAGAATAGGTGTAGGGTGATGCGGCGGCGTGGGCTCGTTGGGCCGAAGGGCCTGTTTTCCCGTGCTGGGTTGTTCTTTGTGCTACTGGGAGCCACATTCAAAGTCAATGTCTCCAAACAGCCACTCTGCCTGCTTGTGTGAAGCGATGAGGGAGCCAGCACCACTGACGGCTGTCTGTACCTCCGAGGAGGTGATAACACCTCAGTGACACGTTGAGTTCCTGAGCTTGGCAAACACGCCTGGGTTGAACCCGCCGTGGGCAGGTTGCCCTGTGTGTGTGTGCGTGTGTGTGCGTGTGTGTGCATGTGTGTGCGTGTGTGTGCGTGTGTGTGCGCGTTAGATTGAACTTTGATCCTGAAGAAAGCCAGCCAGAACCACAAACCCGGGCACCCACCCACTCTGATTGGTATCTTCAGTGAGGTTTGCATGCCCACTGGGTGAGGTGGGTGAATGGTGGACTGTCCCAAGCAGAGTGATGGGGCGGGAGGTTGGGGGGGGGGGGTGAAATTGGAAGGCGGGTATGATTCTGACCCTCACCCTCAACCAGCGGGTCAGCCTGTCAGCTGCAGATGTCCCCGAGACACTCCCGCACCGTCACTCCAACCCAGTGGAGAAGGCAAAGCCTCATGTGGACTTGCACCCCTCCTGTCACTCACCTCCCCCTCGCTCGCTCCCTCCCCTCCCCCTCGCTCGCTCGCCCCCCCTTTCCCCTTCGGCCCCCTTTTCCCCCTCGCCCCCCCCTTTCCCCTCGCCCCCCCTTTCCCCCTCGCCCCCCCCTTTCCCCTCGCCCCCCCTTTCCTCCCTCGCCCCCCCCCCTTTCCCCCTCGCCCTACCTTTCCCCCTCGCCCCCCCTTTCCCCCTCGCCCCCCCCCTTTCCCCCTCGCCCCCCCTTTCCCCCTCGCCCCCCCCTTTCCCCCTCGCCCCCCCCTTTCCCCCCTCGCCCCCCCTTTCCCCCTCGCCCCCCCCTTTCCCCCTCGCCCCCCCCTTTCCCCCTCGCCCCCCCCTTTCCCCCTCGCCCCCCCCTTTCCCCCTCGCCCCCCCCTTTCCCCCTTGCACCCCCCTTTCCCCCTTTTTCCCTCACCCTCCCCCAGTGACTGGCCCCTCCCAATCGCCAGACCCACCACCGGCCCCCACCTTCCCGCTCCCCTCCCCCCCTCCCCCAACATGCTCCACCCCATCTGGCCCCGTCGTCCATCCATGAGGCCCCTCCCCCGGCACTGTCCGCTGCTGGTTGGCATTGCCAGCGTGCCAGGCTGGCACTGCCCAAGGGATACTGCCCTCCTTCCCCTGACGTCACGGCGGGGATCTCAATGGTCTCCAGTCCCACCAGCGAGGCCATCACGTCTAGCCCCTGTTTCTGGGGACGAGATGTGATCCCTGCTGGTTTAGTACCCCATCAGTGATATCATAGAACCATAGAACCCTACAGTGCAGAAACAGGCCCTTCGGCCCATCGAGTCTGCACCGAACACAATCCCCACCCAGACCCTATCCCCATATCCCTACACATTTACCTGCTAATCCCTCTAACCTACACATCCCAGGACACTAAGGGGCAATTTTAGCACAGCCAATGAACCTACCCGCACATCTTTGGACTGTGGGAGGAAACTGGAGCACCCGGAGAAAACCCACGCAGACACGAGGAGAATGTGCAAACTCCACACCAGACAGTGACCCGAGCCGGGAATCGAACCCAGACCCTGGAGCTGTGAAGCAGCAGTGCTAACCCACTGTGCTCACCGTGCTACCATATATCAATATGAAAAGCAGCCTTGCACCATTGTTTGGATAAAAAAATTAACTTTGCTTCGCTCCACAGATACTGCCAGACTTACTGATTGTTCCAGCAGTTGCTGTTTCAACTCAAGCTTGGGTAGAAGGGTGGAAATATAATTTGGGCTGCACAAGATGCCAGCCTATAACCATCTCCAGGAGAAATGCCCCTCCACCGTGTTGACAGTATCAAAGAACAACACAGCACAGGAAACAGCCCCATCGAGCTCGCGCCACCATCTTGACATTCCGTGAGTGCCTCATTCCAATCCCTCTTCGACCTATGACCTTTGGACTCCACAACACAGGGGTGCCAATTTAGAGAACGATAACCAGATTGAGGGACGCCTAATTTAGGGACAATTAGGGCGGCACAGCAGCACAGTGGGTTAGCACTGCTGCTTCACAGCTCCCAGGGTCCTGGGTTCGATTCCCGGCCTCGGGTCACTGCCTGTGTGGAGTTTGCACATTCTCCTCGTGTCTGCGTGGGTTTTCTCCGGGTGCTCCGGTTTCCTCCCCACAGTCCAAAGATGTGCGGGTTAGGTTCATTGGCTATGCTAAAATTGCCCCTTAGTGTCCTGGGATGTGTAGGTTAGAGGGATTAGCAGGTAAATGTGTAGGGATATGGGGATAGGGTCTGGGTGGGATTGTGTTCGGTGCAGACTCGATGGGCCGAAGGGCCTGTTTCTGCACTGTAGGGTTCTATGTTCTGTAGGGTTCTATGTTCTGTAGGGTTCTATGTTCTGCAGGGTTCTATGGTTCTATGTAGGGTTCTATGTTCTAATTTGTGAACACCCATCAGCCCAAGAGCACGTTTGTTTTGGCGTGCGGGGGGGAAACCAGAGCACCCGGAGAAAACCCACGCAAGCACGGGGAGAATGTGCAAACTCCCGCAGACACCGACCCAAATCCATGTTACCTGCACAGCAAACAGTGATAGTCACTGAGCTGTCATTGTTGCCCATGTGTCCTTAGACATGTCATTCCATTTCCCAGTCTCAGCCCTTCCCCTCCCTCCCACAACCACTATGGGGTTCAGAACTGGAGAACCGAGAGACGTGGCAGCTGTTAAGAAAGTCGAGATGCAATCGAGGGGCAGGGGGATGATGAATGGGATGGATAGGATAGAGGTGGAGAGACTCTTCCCGCTCAAAAGAGACAGTAGGACTAGGGGGCACAGCCTCAAGGTAAAGGGGAGGGGGCGGTTTAGAACAGAGTTGAGGAGGAACTTCTTCACTCAAAGGGTGGTGAATCTCTGGAATTCTCTGCCCGTTGAAGTGGTGGAGCTGCCTCGCTAAATATTTTCAAGAAGCGGGTTGATGGGTTTTTGATAAGAGAGGGGATTAAGGGTTATGGGGAGAGGGCGGGAAGGTGGAACTGAGCCACGACAGATCAGCCATGATCTTATTGAATGGCGGGGGCAGGCTCGAAGGGCCAGATGGCCTACTCCTGCTCCTATTTCTTATGTTCTTATGTTCTTTTGTTCTTATTATGTGTCCTGATGTCTACTCCACCTGTTTCTCGACCATCCACCAGTTCCGCTACTTCCAGTGTGATATCTATACATAGAACCCTACAGTGCAGAAACAGCCCCTTCGGCCCATCGAGTCTGCACCGAACACAATCCCACCCAGACCCTATCCCCATATCCCTACACATTTACCTGCTAATCCCTCTAACCTACACATCCCAGGACACTAAGGGGCAATTTTAGCATAGCCAATGAACCTAACCCCGCACATCTTTGGACTGTGGAGGAAACCGGAGCACCCGGAGAAAACCCACGCAGACACGAGGAGAATGTGCAAACTCCACACAGGCAGTGACCCGAGCCAGGAATCGAACCCAGGACCCTGGAGCTGTGAAGCAGCAGTGCTAACCCACTGTGCTACCGTGCCGCCCATACATTACTGTCCGGTTTCCTCTCACAGTCCAAAGATGTGCGGGTTAGGTTCATTGGCTATGCTAAATTGCCCCTTAGTGTCCTGGGATGTGTAGGTTAGAGGATTGGCAGGTAAAATGTGTAGGATATGGGGATAGGGTCTGGGTGGATTGTGTTCGGTGCAGACTCGATGGGCCGAAGGGCCTGTTTCTGCACTGTAGGGTTCTATGCTGCCTCTGGCTGGGCAAAGATGTCCTCTCACTTAGATAGAGTCACATTATAAGCAGGAGGAACAGAGAGATCTTGGGGTTCATAACCACAGATCTCTGAAGGTTGCCACTCAAGTGGATAGAGCTGTGAAGAAGGCTGATAGTGCGTTAACATTTATTGACAGGGTGTTTGAGTTTAAGAGCCTTGGGGTTATGCTGCAACTATACAGGACCTTGGTGAGACCAACATTTTGATATTGAGTGCAGTCTGGTCACCTCACTGTAAGAAGGATGTGGAAGCTTTGTAGAGAGTGCAGAGGAGATTTACCAGGATGCTGCCGGGTTTGGAGGGTATGAGGAAAGGTTGAGGGAGCTGGGGCTTTTCTCTTTAGAGCGGAGGAGGATGAGAGGCGGACTTAATAGAGGTTTATAAGATGATGAGAGGGATTGATAGAGTGGACGTGCAGAGACTATTTCCTCGAGTGGATGTAGCTGTTACTTGGCGGCATAACTATAAGGTTCATGGTGGGAGATATAGGAGGGATGTCCGAGGTAGATTCTCTCCTCAGAGAGTGTTTGGGGTGTGGAATAGACTGCCTGCTGGAGTCGGACACTCTAGAACTTTCAAGGCGGTTATTGGATAGGCACATGAGCACACCAGAGTGATAGGGAGTGGGATAGAACATAGAACATAGAACATTACAGCACAAACAGGCCCTTCGGCCCTCGAGTTGCGCCTATCACATCAACCCCACCAATCTATAGACCTATCTTAACCCCCAATCCCATTAAACCCCATATACTCATCCAGAAGTCTTTTAAAAGACTCCAGCGAGTTCACCTCCACCACCGATGAACGGCAGCCGATTCCATTCACTTAGCACCCTCTGAGTGAAAAAACTTACCCCCTAACATCACCGCTGTACTTCCCTCCCCGCACCTTAAATCTGTGTCCTCTCGTAGCGACCGTTTCAACCCGGGGAAATAGCCTCTGAGAGTCCACCCTATCTATTCCTCTCAACATTTTATAAACTTCTAATCAGGTCGCCTCTCAACCTTCGCCTCTCCAGGGAAAAGAGTCCCAGCTCCCTCAACCTATCTTCATAAGGCATGCCTCCCAGTCCAGGCAACATCCTTGTAAATCTCCTCTGGCACCCTTTCAATAGCTTCTACGTCTTTCCTATAGTGAGGCGACAAGAACTGCGCACAGTACTCCAAATGAGGCCTGACAAGGGTCCTGATAGCTTGATCTTGGGATTGGACATAGCTCAGCACAACATTGAGGGGCCGAAGGGCCTGTACTGTGCTGGACTGTTCTACGTTCTAAACACATTTGGAAATACCTGCATTGATTTCATTATGACTGAGCATGGAGAGAATTTCCCTCGAGTGTGCAGTGCTATGAGGACAGTGACTTGGTCTCCATGTTGACACTGCAATTTGCATCACTTTGCACATTCAGAACCCACCACGTTAATTGTCATCCGAACCATTGGAGCTGGTAAAGTCCCTACGCCTGGTAATTTCTTAAAATAGAATCCTACAGTGCAGAGGAGGCTATTCGGCCCATAGCTTCTGCACTGACTCTCTGACAGAGTGTCTTAAGAACATAAGAAATAGGAGCAGGAGTAGGCCCATCTGGCCCCTCGAGCCTGCCCCGCCATTCAATAAGATCATGGCTGATCTGTCGTGACTCAGCTCCACCTTCCCGCCCTCTCCCCATAACCCTTAATCCCCTTCTCTTATCAAAAACCCATCAACCCGTTTCTTAAAAATATTTAGCGAGGCCAGCCTCCACCACTTCAACGGGCAGAGAATTCCAGAGATTCACCACCCTTTGAGTGAAGAAGTTCCCTCCTCAACTCTGTTCTAAACCGCCCCCCCCTTTATCTTGAGGCTGGTGCCTCCTAGTCCTACTGGTCTTTTTTGAGCGGGAACAGTCTCTCCACCTCTATCCTATCCATCCCATTTCCATCATCTTATACGTCTCAATGAGATCTCCCCTCATTCTTCTAAACTCTAACGAGTACAAGCCTAGTTTATTCAGCCTCTCCTCATAGCTCAATCCCCTCAACTCCGGTATCAGCCGAGTAAACCTTCCTCTGCACTCCCTCCAGGGCCAAAATATCCTTGCGCAGGTGCGCAAGGTGTCTTACCCAGGCCCTCTCCCCCCGCTCTATCCTCACGTTTCCCATGGCTAATCCATCTGACCGACACACATCGGGACACTGAGGTACAGTTTAGCATGGCCAACGCACCTCACCCACACATCGTTGGCTGTGGAGGAAACAGGAGCACCCGGAGGAAACCCCACGCAGACACGGGGAGAATGTACAGAGTCTACCCAGAGGGTGGTGAGGGACTGGAATGCCCTGCCAGCTGCAGTTGTAAATGCACCTAGTTTGGGGGCGTTTAAGAGATCTGTGGATAGGTTTATGGACGAAAAGGGATTGGTTAGGCTAGTGGGTCATTGTTTTTGTAACTGGTCGGCGCAACATCGTGGGCCGAAGGGCCTGTTCTGCGCTGTAATGTTCTATGTTCTATGTTCCACACAGACACATCAGAAACTGAACTGCACTAGCCTGTATAAATACTGTGGCTACCAGAGCAGGTCAGAGGTTGGGAATCGAACCCGGCTCCCGAGCGCTGTAGGGCATTAATGCTAACCACAGTGCCACCCAATGTGGTCTCTGCTTGTGATAATTGTTTGTCCTTCCAAAGCGTGCATCCTTTACCTGCCACCGACACTCTTTCCTGCACTCCTCTTCTTTGATCCGACTGAATAAAAATTGAAAATCCCCCAGGAGACTTCAGGGAACAAACAAACAGACAGACAGACGGGCTCGGTGAATCAGCGGTGGGGGTCAGATCGGGTAACGTTAAAGGGAATGGTGCTGAGATCATTCACCTGCTGTTGCATTGAACTCCAACCTTGGCAGAAATAGACGGGGAGAGGCAGATGACACACACAGGTGGTTACTGACTTCCAGGCAGCTCGATGGATTCGACTCCCAGCTTCACGCCGTGTTACGTCGAACACACGATCCGCGCCAACAGATTGTGCTCAGTGACATTTCAAACTGCGTCTTCTCTCCGACAACGCTGTGAGGTCACGGTACAATGGGAGGGATCTTGTCCACCCCCCCCCAGTGGGTTTGGTGATGGTCGGAGGAGGAGGGGGGTGGGGGGGGGGGCGGTGGTATTTAATCAGGTAAGAGGCTGGAAGGTGGGGATCCCATGGCCTTTCCGCCCTCTCCTTAATTCTGAGACGCCGTCATTGGACTGGGGGTGGGCACAGTAAGAAGTCTCACAACACGAGGTTAAAGTCCAACAGGTTTATTTGGAATCGCGAGCTTACGGAGGAGGGCCGATCCTTCCTCAGGTAGTTGACAAACACGACACATGTAGACGGAGACGCAATTGCAAGATAATGGTTGAAATGCGAGCCTTTCCAGGTAATCAAGTCTTTGCAGGTACAATGCGAGTGGAGAGAGATAATCGCCTGGCAGTTGGATCTCTGTCTGTATATGCCGTGTTTGGGAACCCAACTCTCCAATCACCTAATGAAGGATTAGCACTCCAGGCCAGACCAAGACAAATCTTCCAACGTCCTTAAACTTCCAGGGGTTCTGTCTCTTCAATCAGAAAATGTGTTCTCACTCAAATTCTGCCTGGTAGCCAACAGCAAAACAGCCTTTTTATATCTGCAACTGTTGCTCCCCATTTCTCTCTCCAGGATTCTCTGTCTCTTTCTCTGTCCAAAGCTTCTGAGACAGGCACTGGAATTCTACTGCCTGCCATGGGATTTGGGAGTGGGCGAGGGGTAGACGATGGGAAGATCCGTTGATCTCAGATGGGATTTTCCAGTCTCAGCTCAAGCAAGGCTGTAAAATCCCACCCATTAAGTCCGTAACAGTCAGCACATCTACCTCTTCCTTTGTAGTTCGGTGCTAAATGTCCAAAGATGTGCGGGTTAGGTTCATTGGCTAAGCTAAAATTGCCCCTTCGTATCCTGGGTTGTGTAGGTTAGAGGGATTAGCAGGTAAAATGTGTAGGGATATGGGGATAGGGTCTGGGTGGGATTGTGTTCGGTGCAGACTCGATGGGCCGAAGGGCCTGTTTCTGCACTGTAGGGTTCTATGTAAATGCGGCACATGGATTTCACTATCATTCAACTAGCAGGACCCATGGGCCCCAGGTCCCCGTAGTAACCAGCTCACATTGGCCTGTCACGGGGCAATACTGGGCAGATCACACAGCTTTTTCTCTATGTGTATGTGTGTGTTACTCCGATTTACCTTAAGTTAAAGATACAGTTTAAAACATAGCCACCTTGGTGAAACTACATTCATAACAACATTGACACAACAGATAAAATGAAGTTTATTGATTCGTCACAAGTAAGGCTTACATTAACACTGCAATGAAGTTATCATGAAAGTCCCCACACTCTGGTCCCTGTTCAGGTCAACACACCTAATGACGTGTCTTTCAGACTGGGAGGAAAGCAGAGCACCCGGAGGAAACCCACGCCAGGGAGAACGTGCAGACAGTGACCCAAGCCAGGAATCGAACCCAGGACCCCGGAGCTGTGAGGCAGCAGCACTAACCACAGTGCCACCAGTAAGGTAATGCTTATGTAGTTCATCAGAAGCTGTAGTCATGAAACGTTTAACATGTTTATGACAAACTTTCCAAACCAGACCAAATTCTCATCCATTTGTCCTTCACTCCGTCTTGGGAATGAGTCTTTTCTTCTGGTTGCTATTTGTTGGGAATTTAATGATTTTTCACAGTGGGTGGCCTGAGGAATTGGAACAGCATTATATAAATGCCAGCTGGTTGGAGTGTTCAGAAGTAACCACAGTTGATAACATGGGAAGAGCTTCAGGACTTAGAAATTGTCCAAATCATAAGCCCTTCATCATAACTGCTCCTCAGTCATTTTTACCGAGCACTCCTTCCAGTTTTAAGAGAAATAAATGGTGGGGGATGCACACAGAACCTTATAGCCTCCTGAATATTTCTTTTAAAGACAATTGTGGGAGAACTGAAGTGGAAACTTGTGAGGCACACTGACTGACCCAGTTTAAATTGATTTTGGTGCATTCTACGAGGTGACAAATAATACGCACTTACATACTGAGCGTGCACACCCCCAGCAAATCATTAAACCTTCCAGCAATGCCAGACCGTAACTGGGATATATGTCGCTATTTGCTGTCTTACATGGAATGCTTTTGTTCCCATCGTGGCGGAAGTGAGGAACACAAGGCAGCTTTTGGGAACATATTTACAATCAGTAATGAAATGTTTACTCGCTGGGTTGTATTACTGGCTATTGTGCACATCAAAAAGAGGACGAGATTAAATACCAAATCTTTGTTCTGGAAGGCCGGCGGAGACATTTTGATGCGATGGCTGCCATGGGAACGGCAAAGCAAAGCAACTACTGTGACACGATCGCAAGTGTAACGTTTGCATTTTCGAGAAGTCATCGTATGGGCTCTCCAAGGGAAACGAGCAGCGCAGCGCTGAACTATGTGCAGTGTTTGGTGACGGAACGCACAACCGCAATTACTCTCAGAGCTCGACAAATCTACTTTCCTTAAAGCAATAACAGAGTCTCAGCCATTCAGGTTCCTGGACGGGAAAGAACACCAGTCGATCCAACCCTCTACGAGTTACACACACCTCCCTTTGCTGGGATTTACAATTGCGCCATCTTGAATTGGCATCAACTTGCGTCAATAATATCACTGTTCTCCTGAAAAGATTTTTGATCGACAGGGGGAATTAAGGGTCATGGGGAGAAAGCGGGAAAGTGGAACTGATCCACTTCAGATCAGCCGTGATCTTATTGAATGGTGGGGCAGGCTCGAAGGGCCAGATGGCCCACTCCTGCTCCTATTTCTTATGCTCTTCAAAGCCTCTGAAGTAACCAGAGAAATGTGACACGATAAGAGAATTTAGTAATCATTATATTCAGGTGGTGAAGGATACACCAAGTGCCAATCTTTACACACTTCTGTAAGAATTTACTTTTGATTTGATTTATTATTGTCACATGTCTTAGTCTACAGTGAAAAGTATTGTTTCTCGCGCGCTGTACGGACAAAGCATACTCTTCGTAGAGAAGGAAAGCAGGGAGTGCAGAATGGAGTTTCATAGCTAGGGTGCAAACATAGATCAACTTAGTCCATTCAAAGTAGGTCCATTCACAAGTCTGACAGCAGCAGAGGGGAAGCTGTTCTTGGATCAGTTAGAACATAGAACATAGAACATTACAGCACAAACAGGCCCTTCGGCCCTCGAGTTGCGCCGATCACATCAACCCCACCAATCTATAGACCTATCTATAACCCCCAATCCCATTAAACCCCATATACTCATCCAGAAGTCTTTTAAAAGACCCCAGCGAGTTCGCCTCCACCACCGACGACGGCAGCCGATTCCATTCACTCACCACCCTCTGAGTGAAAAACTTACCCCTAACATCACCTCTGTACTTCCCTCCCCCGCACCTTAAATCTGTGTCCTCTCGTAGCGATCATTTCAACCCGGGGAAATAGCCTCTGAGAGTCCACCCTATCTATTCCTCTCAACATTTTATAAACTTCTATCAGGTCGCCTCTCAACCTTCGCCTCTCTAGGGAAAAGAGTCCCAGCTCCCTCAACCTATCTTCAGAAGGCATGCCTCCCAGTCCAGGCAATACGTGACGTCAGATTTTTCCCGATGGAAGAGAGAATGTCCGGGGTGCGTGGGGTCCTTGATTATGCCGGCTGCTTTGCCGAGGCAGCGGGAAGTGTAGACTGAATCAAGGGATGGGAGGCTGGTTTGTCTGATGGATTGGGTCTCATTCTTGACCTCGTGTCTTTCTTGCGGTCTTGGACAGAGCAGGAGCCCATACCAAATTGTACTCCAATCAGAAAGAATGCTTTCTATGGTGCATCTGTAAAAGTTGGTGAGAGTCGCAGCTCATGTGACATGGCCTCATGTTTATAGAGGTATACATGCACCTCCCAATCCACAGGTTCAGTCTGTGACTACCTGCAGGGACACAAGTTAATGCCTATCAGCTACATATAATTAATGTCCAATTTGTAGCAGTACACAATGATTACTGGAAGGGTATATTTCTACCTTCCACTAATTTAACAGAAGGTTTGGTCTGTGTTTATAGCAAGAGTTGAGGGTTTAGTTTGAGAGATCCCCGAATAGAATGGGTGGCATGTTGGCACAGTGGTTAGCACTACTGTCTGACAGTACCAAGGACCTGGATTTAATTCCCGGCTTGGGGTTACTGTCTGTGTGGAGTTTGCATGTTCTCCCCATGTCTGCGTGGGTTTCCTCCGGAAGCTCCAATTTCCTCCCACAGTCTGAAAGACGTGCTGATTAGGTGCATTGGCTGTGCTAAGTTCTCCATCAGTGTACCCGAACAGGCGCCGGAGTGTGGCAACTCAGGGATTTTCACAGTAACTTCATTGCAGTGTTAATGTGAGCCCATTTGTGAAACTAATAAATAAATTGGAGCCAAGTGTACTGCAGGCAGGAAACAAAACTCAGTTGAAGGAAACAGCAGCTTGGTGGTTAGTTCCCTCACAGCGCCAGGGACCCAGGTTCGATTCCGGGTGACTGTCCATGTGGAATTGGCACATTCTCCCCATGTCTGCATAAGAACATAAGAAATAGGAGCAGGAGTAGGCCATCTGGCCCTTCGAGCCTGCCCCGCCATTCAATAAGATCATGGCTGATCTGTCGTGGCTCAGTTCCACCTTCCCGCCCTCTCCCCATAACCCTTAATCCCCCTCTCTTATCAAAAACCCATCAACCCGTTTCTTAAAAATATTTAGCGAGGCAGCCTCCACCACTTCAACGGGCAGAGAATTCCAGAGATTCACCACCCTTTGAGTGAAGAAGTTCCTCCTCAACTCCGTTCTAAAACGCCCCCCCCTTTATCTTGAGGCTGTGCCCTCTAGTCCTACTGTCTTTTTTTGAGCGGGAAGAGTCTCTCCACCTCTATCCTATCCATCCCATTCATCATCTTATACGTCTCAATGAGATCTCCCCTCATTCTTCTAAACTCCAACGAGTACAAGCCTAGTTTATTCAGCCTCTCCTCATAGCTCAACCCCCTCAACTCCGGTATCAGCCTAGTAAACCTCCTCTGCACTCCCTCCAAGGCCAAAATATCTTTGCGCAGGTGCGGCGCCCAAAACTGCACACAGTACTCCAGCTGCGGCCTCACCAATGACCTATACCGGGTGCTCCAATTTCCTCCCAAACTGTAAAGATGTGTGGGTTAGGTTGATTAACCACATTGAAAATTGTCCTTTGGTATCGTCGGTAGGGAATTAGCAGGGTAAATATGTGAGGTTACGTGGATACGGTGGGAATATTGTAGGTGCAGACTCAATGGGCTGAATGGCCTCCTTTTGCACTATAAGGATTCTATAGTAATTCTATGAAAGTACTTCTTGACTACACTCTCATTGTACTCAAGATCACTTAGGATTGACCTTACGACCTTCGAAGATGTGGCAGAAATGTTGATAGTTCTTCAGGTCAGCCATTTCTTGTCCATTCCAGTCCTCTCATCTGGGAGTCTAACCCATGTCCGCAATGAAAATGGTGCATGGAGGAGCTGAACATTTGGAAACACTGGGCCGGATTCTCCGATCTCACAAATGGCCCGCATTCTCCAGTCCCGCTGACGTGAACGGAAATTTGACTGAGCGCCAAGTGATCTCGGAGAATCCCGGCCAGTCTCCCTGGCTCTGATCCACCGTGTTCACTGGTTCCATCATCTTTATGACGGAGAAGGAGGTCATTGGCAAGGCTGAAGAGGACTCTGTGATTCTATTCCAACACATGAATCTATTCTGAGTGTGTTGGCTGAGGGTGAAAAGATGGGAGTGTCAGTGGGCTGTAAAGTTACATCTGTGCCCCCCACCTCCGACCCCAAACACGGGTCATCATGTCTTGTTTCCATCTTTGAAAACCAGTAATGATTCGCGCTGTGTGAAAGCACCTCAGCTGAGTGAGATGATATATTGAGAGCAGATTCCCGGCTCGGGTCACTGCCTGTGTGGAGTTTGCACATTCTCCTCGTGTCTGCGTGGGTTTTCTCCGGGTGCTCCGGTTTCCTCCCACAGTCCAAAGATGTGCGGGTTAGGTTCATTGGCTAGGCTAAAATTGCCCCTTAGTGTCCTGGGATGTGTAGGTTAGAGGGATTAGCGGGTAAATGTGTAGGGATATGGGGATAGGGTCTGGGTGGGATTGTGTTCGGTGCAGACTCGATGGGCCGAAGGGCCTGTTTCTGCACTGTAGGGTTCTATGCAGATAGAGAGCATGAAGCTGGCAAATGATATGATAATATATTGTAATATATGCTAATTAGGCTGGCACCCCTCCTGGGCATGAACCTGATCTCTGCAGCGGGGATTGGGAAGATCACTTTTGGAAATCTTGCCGCACAAATCCTGTTTTTGGCTTCTTGCAAGATTTAGCAGATATTACAAAACCTACTCCGCCTGTGACTAGCGCGTAATCAAAGCCGCAGGCAGAAACTGGTTTCTGCTGCATCCTTTCCTTAGAACATAGAACATAGAACATTACAGCACAAACAGGCCCTTCGGCCCTCGAGTTGCGCCGATCACATCAACCCCACCAATCTATAGACCTATCTATAACCCCCAATCCCATTAAACCCCATATACTCATCCAGAAGTCTTTTAAAATACCCCAGCGAGTTCGCCTCCACCACCGACGACGGCAGCCGATTCCATTCACTCACCACCCTCTGAGTGAAAAACTTACCCCTAACATCACCTCTGTACTTCCCTCCCCGCACCTTAAATCTGTGTCCTCTCGTAGCGACCATTTCAACCCGGGGAAATAGCCTCTGAGAGTCCACCCTATCTATTCCTCTCAACATTTTATAAACTTCTATCAGGTCGCCTCTCAACCTTCGCCTCTCTAGGGAAAAGAGTCCCAGCTCCCTCAACCTATCTTCATAAGGCATGCCTCCCAGTCCAGGCAATACGTGACGTCAGATTTTTCCCGATGGAAGAGAGAATGTCCGGGGTGCGTGGGGTCCTTGATTATGCCGGCTGCTTTGCCGAGGCAGCGGGAAGTATAGACTGAATCAGGGGATGGGAGGCTGGTTTGTCTGATAGATTGGGTCTCATTCTTGACCTCGTGTCTTTCTTGCGGTCTTGGACAGAGCAGGAGCCCATACCAAACTGTACTCCAATCAGAAAGAATGCATTCTATGGTGCATCTGTAAAAGTTGGTGAGAGTCGCAGCTCATGTGACATGGCCTCATGTTTATAGAGGTATACATGCACCTCCCAATCCACAGGTTCAGTCTGTGACTACCTGCAGGGACACAAGTTAATGCCTATCAGCTACATATAATTAATGTCCAATTTGTAGCAGTACACAATGATTACTGGAAGGGTATATTTCTACCTTCCACTAATTTAACAGAAGGTTTGGTCTGTGTTTATAGCAAGAGTTGAGGGTTTAGTTGAGAGATTCCCGAATAGAATGGGTGGCATGTTGGCACAGTGGTTAGCACTACTGTCTGACAGTACCAAGGACCTGGATTTAATTCCCGGCTTGGGGTTACCGTCTGTGTGGAGTTTGCATGTTCTCCCCATGTCTGCGTGGGTTTCCTCCGGAAGCTCCAGTTTCCTTCCACAGTCTGAATGAAAGACGTGCTGATTAGGTGCATTGGCTGTGCTAAGTTCTCCATCAGTGTACCCGAACAGGCGCCGGAGTGTGGCAACTCAGGGATTTTCACAGTAACTTCATTGCAGTGTTAATGTGAGCCCATTTGTGAAACTAATAAATAAATTGGAGCCAAGTGTACTGCAGGCAGGAAACAAAACTCAGTTGAAGGAAACAGCAGCTTGGTGTTGTTAGCTCCCTCACAGCGCCAGGGACCCAGGTTCGATTCCGGGTGACTGTCCATGTGGAGTTGGCACATTCTCCCCATGTCTGCAGAAGAACATAAGAAATAGGAGCAGGAGTAGGCCATCTGGCCCTTCGAGCCTGCCCCGCCATTCAATAAGATCATGGCTGATCTGTCGTGGCTCAGTTCCACATTCCCGCCCTCTCCCCATAACCCTTAATCCCTTCTCTTATCAAAAACCCATCAACCCGCGTCTTAAAAATATTTAGCGAGGCAGCCTCCACCACTTCAACGGGTAGAGAATTCCAGAGATTCACCACCCTTTGAGTGAAGAAGTTCCTCCTCAACTCTGTTCTAAACCGCCCCCCCCCCTTTATCTTGAGGCTGTGCCCCCTAGTCCTACTGTCTTTTTTGAGCGGGAAGAGTCTCTCCACCTCTATCCTATCCATCCCATTCATCATCTTATAAGAACATAAGAAATAGGAGCAGGAGTAGGCCATCTGGCCCTTCGAGCCTGCCCCGCCATTCAATAAGATCATGGCTGATCTGTCGTGACTCAGCTCCACCTTCCCGCCCTCTCCCCATAACCCTTAATCCCTTCTCTTATCAAAAACCCATCAACGGCGATATATTTCCAAGTCAGGATGGTTGAGAGGCTTGGAGGGGAACCTGCAGTTGGTGGTGTTCCCATGTATCTGCTGCCCTTGTCCTCCGAGGTGGAAGTGGTCGGGGGTTGAGTAAATGCTGCCTTTGGTGAATTGCTGCAGTGCATCTTCAAGGACAGCACGGCGACACAGTGGTTATCACTACTGACTCACGGTATCAGGGACCCGGGTTCGATTCCCGGCTCGGGTCACTGTCTGTGTGTGGAGTTTGCACATTCTCCCCGTGTCAGCTTGTACTCGTTAGAGTTTAGAAGAATGAGGGGAGATCTCATTGAGACGTATAAGATGATGAATGGGATGGATAGGATAGAGGTGGAGAGACTCTTCCCGCTCAAAAAAGACAGTAGGACTAGGGGGCACAGCCTCAAGGTAAAGGGGGGGCGGTTTAGAACAGAGTTGAGGAGGAACTTCTTCACTCAAAGGGTGGTGAATCTCTGGAATTCTCTGCCCGTTGAAGTGGTGGAGGCTGCCTCGCTAAATATTTTTAAGAAACGGGTTGATGGGTTTTTGATAAGAGAAGGGATTAAGGGTTATGGGGAGAGGGCGGGAAGGTGGAACTGAGCCACGACAGATCAGCCATGATCTTATTGAATGGCGGGGCAGGCTCGAAGGGCCAGATGGCCTACTCCTGCTCCTATTTCTTATGTTCTTCTGTTCTTATGTCTCCTCCGGGTGCTCCAGTTTCCTCCCACAAGCCAAAGACGTGTGGGTTAGATGGATTAGTCATACTAAATTCTTTCTCAGTGTGCCCGAACGGACGCCAGAGTGCAGCAACTAGGGGATTTTCAAAGTAACTCAATTGCAGTGTAAATGTTAAGTCTACTTGTACGAATGAATAAACTTTAACCTTAACCCCATGCGGAGTCTTCACATTCTCCCATGTCTGCGTGGGTTTCCTCCGGATGCTCCAATTTCCACCCACAGTCTGAAAGACGTGCGGGTTAGATGCTAAATTCTCCCTCAGTGTACCCGAACAGGTGCTGGGGTGTGGCGACTAGGGGATTTTCACAGGAAACCCATGTCAGCGGACTTGTAACACTGATAAATAAAGATTATAGATGGTACTCACAGCTGTCGATCATAGGTCATAGATCATAGAACCCGACAGTGCAGAAAGAGACCCTTCAGCCCA
This sequence comes from Prionace glauca, assembly GCA_037974335.1. NCBI lineage: Eukaryota > Metazoa > Chordata > Chondrichthyes > Carcharhiniformes > Carcharhinidae > Prionace > Prionace glauca. The sequence goes on along the minus strand of CM075738.1, from coordinate 5,990,747 downwards.
TCGAGTCTGCACCAAACACAATCCCACCCAGGCCCTACCCCCCTGCCCCCTGTATCCCGACATATTTTACCCATTAATCCCTCCAACCTAAGCATCCTAGTACACCAAGAGGCAATTTTAGCATGGCCAATCAACCAAACCCGCACATCTTTGGACTGTGGGAGGAAACCCACGCAGACACGAGGAGAATGTGCAAACTCCACACAGACAGTGACCCCAGCCAGGAATCGAACCCAGGTCCCTGGAACTGTGAAGCAGCAGTGCTAACCCACTGTGCTACCGTGCCACCCAAACTGAGCTTTTTGACGTGTGTGGCCTAGTATTTAGTTTTACCCATTTAGCCACCTGCTAACTAGCTTGTAGTATGCTTCGTTTGCAAGTATTACCCTCAAAAGTAAAGCAGCTAAAGGGTAAACTCGTGGAAAAGAACAGGTTATTAGCACTTCTTGATTCTTATGTGTGTCTTGACGCTTATTTTTTGTGCCTTGTTCCTTGCCTGAACTCTCCTGACAGTTAATTAAACATGCTTTCCTCTCCCTAGGTAACAGTCCCAATGTGTCCCTTCCTCTCCCCATCGGTAAGCACTCCGAATTACGGCGAGGCAGGCTGCTATTTTTCACTCGACAGTGACAGGTAGTAATGGTTACTGGCGCTCGGAAGATGGGGTTCTGTCTGTATAATGTACCGCACAGCGGCAGCGCACCTACAAGCCCCAAGTTCCAGCCGGGAAAGTTGTGTTTCATGGGGCAATAGTTGAGCGTCAGTGGCGTCACTGTTTGTAAATGAGCATTTGTTATTGTCTCTGAATGGTCTGACCTCCAACAGCTTTGATGCTGTCAGCCCTGGGAAGGCAGTAAAGGGAGCCTCAGGAAAGAATGTGCTCATTAGAAAGTTCTGGTGATTTATTTGGTCGCTGTGTGATGTGAAGTCACTTTCCAGCGTGCAATGAATTCGACAAACCCTTCAGCTGAGAAACAGCCTTCTCGCATCAGGAAATTCCAGTTGTTTTAAGAAAATATTCTCAGTCACTGATTTTTTTTAATGAGTGTCGGCGAATAAACTTTGAGATTGAATTGAGCTTCTTTGCCAAGTAACATAGAAACATAGAACATTACAGCACAAACAGGCCCTTCGGCCCTCGAGTTGCGCCGATCGCATCAACCCCACCAATCTATAGACCTATCTATAACCCCCAATCCCATTAAACCCCATATACTCATCCAGAAGTCTTTTAAAAGACCCCAGCGAGTTCGCCTCCACCACCGACGACGGCAGCCGATTCCAATCACTCACCACCCTCTGAGTGAAAAACTTACCCCTAACATCACCTCTGTACTTCCCTCCCCGCACCTTAAATCTGTGTCCTCTCGTAGCGACCATTTCAACCCGGGGAAATAGCCTCTGAGAGTCCACCCTATCTATTCCTCTCAACATTTTATAAACTTCTATCAGGTCGCCTCTCAACCTTCGCCTCTCCAGGGAAAAGAGTCCCAGCTCCCTCAACCTATCCTCATAAGGCATGCCTCCCAGTCCAGGCAACATCCTTGTAAATCTCCTCTGCACCCCTTCAATAGCTTCTACGTCCTTCCTATAGTGAGGCGACCAGAACTGCGCACAGTACTCCAAATGAGGCCTGACGAGGGTCCTGTAAAGTTGCAGCATTACCTCCCGACTCCTAAACTCAATCCCTCGATTAATGAAGGCCAGTACACCATACGCCTTCTTGACCACCTCCTCCACCTGCGAGGCCGATTTAAGAGTCAAGTAGTGACCTTTTATTTGGATTCATTTGTATCATCCGTTTATTTCATTTATGAGTGTCACAAGCAGGCTTACATTAACACTGCAATGAAGTTACTGTGAAAATCTCTTAGTTGCCACACCTGTTTGGGTACACTGAGGGAGAATTTAGCACGGCCAATGCACCTAACCAGCACATTTTTAGACTTACATTAACACTGCAATGACGTTACTGTGAAAATCCCCCGAGTCGCCACACCTATTTGGGTACACTGAGGGAGAATTTAGCACGGCCAATGCACCTAACCCGTACATTTTTAGACTTACATTAACACTGCAATGAAGTTACTGTGAAAATCCCTTCGCCGTCACACTCCAGCACCTGTTTGGGTACAAGTGAGGGAGAATTTAGCATGCCCAGTGCACCTAACCCGTACATTTTTAGACTTACATTAACACTGCAATGAAGTTACTGTGAAAATCCCTTCGCCGTCACACTCCGGCACCTATTTGAGTACACTGAGGGAGAATTTAATATGGCCAATGCACCGAACCAGCACATTTTTAGACTTGCGTTAACACTGCAATGAAGTTACTGTGAAAATCCCCTCATCGCCACATTCCGGCACCTGTTTGGGTACACTGAGGGAGAATTAAGCATGGCCAATGCACCTAACCCGTACATTTTTAGACTTAGATATTTTTAAGACGCGGGTTGATAGATCTTTGATAGGCAAGGGGATTAAGGGTCATGGGGAGAGGGCGGAAAAGTGGAACTGAGACACGACAGATCAGCCATGATCTTATTGAATGGCGGGGCAGGCTCGAAGGGCTAGATGGCCTACTCCTGCTCCTATTTCTTATGTTCTTAGATTAACACTGTAATGAAGTTACTGTGAAAATCCATCTCACTGCAGGGTTAGAAATAAATGAACTAAGATAGAATCATAGAATCCTACAGTGCAGAAGGAGGCCATTCGGCCTGTACTAACAACAATTCTACCCAGATACTATCCCCTTAACCCCACATATTTACCCTGCTATTCCCCCTGACACTAAGGGGCAACTTACCACGGCCAATCAACCTAACCCGCACATCTTTGGACAGTGGGACAAAACCGGATCACCTGGAGAAAACCCACGCAGACACGGGGAGAATGTGCAAACTCCACACAGACAGTGACCTGAGCCGGGAATCGAACCCGGGTCCCTGGAGCTGTGAAGTCAGCAGCGCTCTGCGCAGACAGTGATCCAAGGCCGGAATTGAACCCAGGCCCCTGGCGCTGCGAGGCAGCAGTGCTAACCACCGTGCCACCAAAGACACTTTGTTGACGATGGTACGCCTTTAATATCAGGACAGCGAGAGCAGGGGTTTGCTGCATTCCATTTGCAGAACTCCTGGGGAGCTGACTGCTGCGACCACTTGCTTCACACAAGCAAACACTCCAGCTCTTGGCTTCCTGTTGCTGGCCTTTTTTATTCCAGTTGGTTTAGCCCCACCTGAGCATTTTGAGCCATTTAATCCTCCAGGCGATTTAGTTACCAATCCACAGGAGAGTCTGCCTTCAGGAGCTGTGGGGGGGGGGGGGGGGAACGCTCGAACCGTACCACGAATAAAGCATGAAGATTGCCGCTGTCGTTTGCTGAACTGAAAGTTTGTATTTTAATTCGTTACCCAGTGATTTCACCTTCCTCCCTGTATTGACTTCAGTTACACTAGAACCCTACCAGCATAGAACCCTACAGTGCAGAAACAGGCCCTTCGGCCCATCGAGTCTGCACCGAACACAATCCCACCCAGACCCTATCCCCATATCCCTACACATTTTACCTGCTAATCCCTCTAACCTACACATCCCAGGACACTAAGGGGCAATTTTTAGCATAGCCAATGAACCTAACCCGCACATCTTTGGACTGTGGGAGGAAACCGGAGCACCCGGAGAAAACCCACGCAGACACGAGGAGAATGTGCAAACTCCACACTGGCTGGGATTTGCTGGCCCTTCGCTGCCGATGGATGGAGAATTTGGCACTCGGCCAGAGAATCCCGCCGACTCAAAGGGCCGAAAAATTCCGGCCACCGTCTACAAAGTAAGGAATAAAAATGAGATGTTCTTCCGTGTGCTTGTTAATTCCCAACTGCCACAATCCTATTATTTGGGCAGGGAGAATTATAGAGGCCCTTCGGCCCTCGATGTTGCGCCGACCAGTGGAACCAATCTAATGACCCTCTAACCTAAACTATTCCAATGTTATCCATATGCCTATCCACTGACCATTTGAACGCCCTTAAAGTTGGCGAGTCCACAGCTGCTGCAGGCAGGGCATTTCACGCCCTTACTACCCTCTGAGTAAAGAACCTACCTCTGACATCCGTCCTATAATTACCACCCCTTAATTTAAAGCTTTGTCCCCTCGTGTTAGCAGTCACCATCCGAGGAAAAAGGCTCTCACTGTCCACCTATCCAAGCTTGTGGAAGCTTTGGAGAAGGTGCAGAGGAGGTTTACCAGGATGTTGCCTGGTATGGAGGGGAGGTCCTATGAGGAGAGGCTGAGGGATTTGGGGTTGTTTTCGCTGGAAAGAAGGAGGCTAAGAGGGGATCTTATTGAAACATATAAGATGATTAGAGGTTTAGACAGGGTAGATAGTGATAGCCTTTTTCCTCTGATGGAGAAAGCTAGCACGAGGGGGCACGACTTTAAATTAAGGGGGGGTAGTTATAGGACGGATGTCAGGGGTAGGTTCTTTACCCAGAGGGTGGTGAGGGACTGGAATGCCCTGCCTGCTGCAGTTGTAAATGCGCCTAGTTTGGGGGCGTTTAAGAGATCTGTGGATAGGTTTATGAACAAAAAGGGATTGGTTTAGGCTAGTGGGTCATTGTTTTTGTAACTGGTCGGCGCAACATCGTGGGCCGAAGGACCTGTTCTGCGCTGTAATGTTCTATGTTCTATGTTCTTACTACCCTCTGAGTAAAGAACCTACCTCTGACATCCGTCCTATAATCACCACCCCTTAATTTAAAGCGATGTCCCCTCGTGTTAGCCGTCACCATCCGAGGAAAAAGGCTCTCGCTGTCCCCTCTCTCCCCTGGACAGACAGATAATCGTTCCATGAGTAGCAACTACAACCTCTTTGGGCGGGATTTTATGTTCTCATTCAGGAAAGATGGTAAAATCCAGTTTGAGACGAATGGAGGTTTCTGTTCTGCGAGCCTCATGTATTGTCTCCAGCTGGGGCAGTCCGTGAGATTTTGCAAGTCCCGGGGTCACAGATAGTGCGACATGAACCCAAGATCCCAGTTGAGGCCGTCCTCATGTGTACGAGACTTGGCTATCAGTCTCTGCTCAGCGATTCTGTATTGTCATGTGTCGCGAAGGTTCGCTAGGCTGATACCGGAGATGAGGGGGTTGGATTATGAAGAGAGACTAAATAGACTGGGTCTGTACTCATTGGAGTTTAGAAGGATGAGGGGGGGGATCTTATAGAGACGTATAAGATAATGAAGGGGATGGATAGGGTAGAGGTAGAGAGATTCTTCCCGCTTAGAAAGGACAGCAGGACTAGAGGGCACAGCCTCAAGATAAGTGGGAGGGCAGTTTAGATCAGAGTTGAGGAGGAACTTCTTCACTCAAAGGGTGGTGAATCTCTGGAATTCTCTGCCCGTTGAAGTGGTGGAGGCTGCCTCGCTGAATATATTTAAGTCACGGGTAGATAGGTTTCTGACAGACAAGGGAATTAAGGGTTATGGAGAGAAAGCGGGAAATTGGAACTGATCCACTTCAGATCAGCCATGATCTTATTGAATGGCGGGGCAGGCTCGAAGGGCTAGAAGGCCGACTCCTGCTCCTATTTCTTATGTTCTTAATGCATGTCCCCTAGAATTAGACATTTCAACCCTGGAGTCTCTGGGATAAATTGATTTTGGGTGAAAGCGAGGGTCATTTTTCCCCCACTCATCATCCCCACTGACTTGGAAATGAAACTTAAGTTTAGATGTACAACTGATCTGATACTGTCTCTTTTGCACATTTACCACCTCTCTCCCCACCTCTCTCCCCACCTCTCTCCACAAGAAAAGGACAATCAGTCTGTGGTAGAAGAATATCCATCTTTGGGAGCTGGGTGGATGAAATGATGGAACGCTTGTTCAGTTACTGACTACCCCATGTTTCCTGACTGGCCGCACCCAGCTCCCCCTCCACCCCCTATCACTGCATCATCATTTTTCTCCCTTTCTAACTGAATTAGGTAGTCATTATTCAGGTTCGAACGTCAATTGAATGTAACCGCTGGATATAACTTATTTCCCGAGGTAAAGAAGATCCCACACAGACATGGGGAGAACATGCAGATTCTGCACAGACAGTGACCCGAAGCCAGGAATCGAACCCTGGCGCTGCCGATCCATTGTCTCAACGAGGACTTCGTCGACATGTCTGGACCCGGCAAGCACTGAGAGGAAAAACTGCAATAAAGGAATGTACAATGAGCCTCCAAAAAGCGTTTACAATCGCTTTTTATACGGGTGTTAGTGTTCTTCTAGTGCGAGCTGGCTGACGAAACTTGGCTTTCGTGGAGTAAATTGAGCTCCGTGTGGTAGCATCGACAAAACATCTCACCGCAACAAAGTAAACTCCAGACAACCCCCAAACTCCTCGGGTCCGTTTTTCCCAGCTCGTAAGAGTGTTCTGGCCTGAGCTGGTTGGTCAAAATACAACATGCCGACCCAGCCTTGAGGTGGTGTATTGTGAAAGGGGGACAAAACAGGGGTCGGTTCTGAATCAGACAACAGGACTTGGTGCTAACTGCCCTGATTGGCAGCTTCTGTGGATTCCCGACAACAGACCCGCCGCATTTACGCAGCACATTTTGATATAAAGCCTCCGCAAACACCATGCAGGAACAAAGCAGCGTCTCAACGCATAAAAGACACTTCATTGTGTCCAGGGCTATTTGGCTCGTCGGGGTCCAAACGTGTTTGAAGGCTGACTCGTGGACAGAGGAAGGGTTTTGTACTGTGAGATGGAAATGGCGCGATGCTCACAACAGGCTGTGACTGAAACTCTTGCTCATTCTGCTTCACCAAACATTGCCTTCTCAGCCAGCCCCTTCAGTCCAAATATAAGATGCGGAAAAGTTGTGTCTGTTGTCGCGTGCGAGTCGCCTGGCGAAGGCGCAACGCTCCGAAAGCGCGTGATTCCAGATAAACCTGTTGGACTTTAACCTGGTGTTAGAACATAAGAACATCATAAGAAATAGGAGCAGGAGTAGGCCATCTGGCCCTTCGAGCCTGCCCCGCCATTCAATAAGATCATGGCTGATCTGTCGTGACTCAGTTCCACCTTCCCGCCCTCTCCCCATAACCCTTAATCCCCTCTCTTATCAAAAACCCATCAACCCGCTTCTTAAAAATATTTAGCGAGGCAGCCTCCACCACTTCAACGGGTAGAGAATTCCAGAGATTCACCACCCTTTGAGTGAAGAAGTTCCTCCTCAACTCTGTTCTAAACCGCCCCCCCTTTATCTTGAGGCTGTGCCCCCTAGTCCTACTGTCTTTTTTGAGCGGGAAGAGTCTCTCCACCTCTATCCTATCCATCCCATTCATCATCTTATACGTCTCAATGAGATCTCCCCTCATTCTTCTAAACTCTTAACGAGTACAAGCCTAGTTTATTCAGCCTCTCCTCATAGCTCAATCCCCTCAACTCCGGTATCAGCCGAGTAAACCTCCTCTGCACTCCCTCCAGGGCCAAAATAACCTTGCGCAGGTGCGGTGCCCAAAACTGCACACAGTACTCCAGCTGTGGCCTCACCAATGCCCTATACAGCTGTAGCAAGACCTCCCTACTTTTATATTCAATCCCCCTCGCTATGAAGGCCAGCATCCCATTCGCCTTCCTGACCACCTGCTGCACCTGCAAGCTGGGTTTTTGTGTTGCGAGACTTCTGACTGTGCCCATCCCCAACACCGGTATCTCCACATCATTGCCTGCAAGAACGCGATGTAGAAATTGTGGTTGAGTATTGTCACAAATCCTGCTGTGAGGTTGTTCCAGAAGCCCCGGAGGGTACCTCGCAGCATCGTTTCCCGACAGTGTATGTGTTTATTTTTTTTTTGGTAGAAATACAATGGCTGCCAGAGCAGATCAGGGGCAGGGAATCCTGTGTCACCTCCTGACTCCCCAAATCCTATCCGCCATCTGTATGGACACAAGTCAGGAGTGTGATGGAATATCCTGGATGGGCGCAGCTCCAACAAGACTCAAGAAGCTCAGCACCATCCAGGACAAAGCAGCCCCGTTTGATTTCTACCCCTTCCATCAGTCCCTCCGCTGCTAACACACAGTGGTAGGTAGCCGTGTGTACCATCTGTGAGATAGACCCGTAGAATCCCGACAGTGCACCGGGAGGCCATGCAGCCCATAGAGCCTGTACCAACAATGATCCCACCCAGGCTCTATCCCCGTAACTCCAAATATTTGCCCTGCTAATTCCCCCGACACTGATCAACAATTCATCACGGCCAATCAACCTCACCCGCACATCTTTGGACTGTGGGAGGAAACCGGAGCACCCGGAGGAAACCCACGCAGACACGAGGAGAATGTGCAAACTCCACACAGGCTGTGACCCCGAGCCGGGAATCGAACCCAGGTCGCTGGAGCTGTGAGGCAGCAGTGCTAACCACCATGCCCATGCCCAAGAGTGTTTTCTGACAATTGCTAACAGTACTGAGACAAGCATTCAATTTTGTTAATTGAGTTTAAATTCCACCAGTTGCCATGGTGGGAATTGAACCCACGTTCCCCAGAGCATTCAGCTGGGCCTCTGCATTGTAAGTCCAGCAACAGTATCACCCTGCCATGACCTTCTTAAACTGTAGGAACTCAACAAGGTTTCTTGGATGTTGCTTCGGGAGTTGCCTACTGCTTCATGTCGTTGGTGTGCGTAAACTGGATCATCTCGAGGGCAACACGACAGCTCAGAGACTATCTCTGTTGCTGTGCGGACACATGGATTTGGGCCTGTGTCCGTGGGAGTTTGCGCGTTCTCCCCGTGGTTGCGTGGGTTTCCTCCGGGTGCTCCGGTTTCCTCCCACATCCCAAAAACGTGCTTTTAGGCTGATTGATTGGGTAACAAATTGTCCCTATATTGGACCTCCCTGATCCTCGCACATTAGGCGTAGACTAAAATCATGAATAGGTCACTGAGACAATGGGATGGTGGCACGGGCTCGTTGGACCGAAGGGCCTGTTTCCCGTGCTGTGTTGTTCTTTGTACTTAGACAGCACCTTCCAAACACATGACCGCTACTATCTAGAAGGACAAGATCAGCAAATACCTGGGAACACCACCTCTCTCCCAGTCACTCACCATCTTAACTTGGAAATATATCAATATTCCGTCATTGTCATTGGGTGAGAATCCTGATATAGTGCAGTGAATGTAACTACATCAAAAGGTCTGTGGCAGTTCAAGAAGAAAGCCCACCACCACCTTTGCAGGGGTAATTAGGGAGGAACAGTGAATGCTGGCCTAACCTGTGAAGCCCACATCCCTTGAATCAATAATCCATCTCTACAAAGTAGGTTTGAACATGCCAGGTGAATAGACAGTGCCGCAGAGAGATTCAGAATGTCCAACTGTGCAAATAGATGCAGGGAGATGATAGAATCAGAGATTCCTACAGTGCAGAAGGAGGCTATTTGGCCAATCGAGTCTGCACCCCCCAGGCCTTATCCCCATAACCCCATGCATTTACCCTAACTAGTCCCCCCCTGACAATAAGGGGCAATTTAGCATTAGCTAAATCCACCTAACCAGCACACCTTTGGGGGAAACCCATGCAGACACGGCGAGAACATGTAAACTCCACCCAGACACTGACCGAGGCTGGAATCGAACCCATGTCCCTGGCACTGTGAGACAGCAGTGCTAACCACTGTGCCATCGTGCTGCCCACAACGAAATATAACTTATTTCCTAAAGTGAAGAGGCACTCTTTACTTGTTTGAGTTAAGTAGCGGTTTAAGGTCAGTGAAGATTTCTTCATTATGGCAGCATGACTATAGACAGAAGAGGTGCTGTTTGACCAGGGTGTTACTGATGGTGTAGGCAAGAGGAAACCGAACTGAAGGATTCCAACTGGAAAGATGAGAGTGGAAGCTGAGCGATAACGTTACATTGGAGAAGTTTTGGAAAGGAAATGTAAGTTCACAGGTAGGATGGAGATTGTGGTGGTTTTAAGAGTGAGTATTTTGAGGATGAGATGAAGATCTAATGTTTGAATGAGGAGGTACAGTGAAGATGAAAGGAGTTGTTGATGATGTCAGTGAACACTGGACAGTGAAAGCTCGTGGAATAGTTAGGGGTAGGGTGGACACCAAAGGAGAGAGTGAGCACCATAAACCTTCTGGGGACAGGAAGGAGATGAATTTAGAGAGTGATGTGCGTTAAGTAGTCATCTGGGAGGCATTGAGCAGAGACAGAGAGTATTCTGATGATAGGGAAAAAAGAATGGAATTATGGACAGAAATACTGGACTTTAAAAAGACCTGAGTTCTATATTTTCAAAAGAACACAAACCCCAAAGGTGGTGGAGAATGTGCAACCAACCACTGGCTGTGGGGGGGTTGTCAAACAAACCCCTCCCTGTTTCCAGGCAAGGTCATTCTAAAAGCATCCATCTCTAATGAACACAATCACATCGCAAAGACCCTGAGGCAAATATTCCTGTTCTGCCCGCCACGAGAATTGTAGTGGGGTGGACCATGGAAAGGTCCACTGACATCGGTGGGATTTTCCAGTTTCGGGGCGAGAAAATCCCACCCCGGGTGCAATTGTCTGGTGTGGAGATGCCGGCGTTGGACTGGGGTAGACACAGTGAGAAGTCTCACAAACGCCAGGTTAAAGTCCAACAGGTTTATTTGATAGTGAACCCACAAGCTTTGGGAAATGGTGTTCCTTTGTCGGGTGAGTGGAAAGTTTCAACTTTCAACTTTCAACTCACCTGACGAAGGGACACCATTTCCGAACACTTGTGGGTTGACTATCAAGTAAACCTGTGGGACTTGAACCTGGTGTTGCGAGACTTCTAGCTGTAATTGTCTGGATGGACTGCTGTCTGCCAGTTTCCATATAGAACATAGAACATAGAACATTACAGCGCAGAACAGGCCCTTCGGCCCACGATGTTGCGCCGACCAGTTACAAAACAATGACCCACTAGCCTAAACCAATCCCTTTTCATCCATAAACCTATCCACAGATCTTTTAAACGCCCCCAAACTAGGTGCATTTACAACTGCAGCTGGCAGGGCATTCCAGTCCCTCACCACCCTCTGGGTAAAGAACCTACCCCTGACATCTGTCAGGGTATATGGAATACCCAAAGAAGAGGATTAAAAGCTAACTGTGAGAGCTGCCTAGGCATGTGTTTTTCCATTACTCCTTACCTTCACAGTCAATAAAATTACTCAAACTCAAGAAAGCCCTGGTTAAGTTGGCTTCTTTTTAAACATAACTGTTGGAACTGGGAAAGGGAAAGGATACCTTGTTGGATTGAACTCTTGTTGCTGCCAGCACAGCGTGGGTTGAATAAAGACTCAGAGCCCATCGTTCCTCCTCACCCGAGTTCGTAACAATTTGGGAATATCCCAGCCGGATGGTGACAAATTCAGGGGTCTCTCCCGGATTAGTAACTTTTAGAGAATCTCACCCAGGGCAGGTCGGAACCAGGGAAGAGGAGAGGAGGAATTTCTTCAGCCAGAGGGTGGTGGGTCTGTGGAACTCATTGCCACAGAGGGATGAGGAGGCCAGGTCATGGAGTGTCTTTAACGAAGAGATAGATCGGTTCTTGATCAATGAGGGGATCCAGGAACACGTGGAGACGGGAGGAGAATGAGGATGACAATCATATCAGCCATGGGCGGCACGGTAGCACAGTGGGTTAGCATTGCTGCTTCACAGCTCCAGGGACCTGGGTTCGATTCCCGGCTCGGGTCACTGCCTGTGTGGAGTTTGCACATTCTCCTCGTGCCTGCGTGGGTTTCCTCCGGGCGCTCCGGTTTCCTCCCACAGCCCAAAGATGTGCGGGTTAGGTTAATTGGCCATGCTAAAATTGCCCCTTCGTGTCCTAAGATGCTTGGATTGGTAAAATATACAAGGATATGGGGGTAGGGCCTGGGTGGGATTGTGGTCAGTGCAGACTCGATGGGCCGAAGGGCCTCTTTCTGCACTGTAGGGTTCTAAGCTCGAATGGCGGAGCAGATGGCTGAATGGCTTAATTCTGCTCCGATGTCCTATGGTCTTAATCCTCAATGTTGGAGTAAACACAAGAGATGAGAATGGAAATAGGAGGTACAAGGAAATGATTACTTGCAAGAGAAGTGGAATTTTGCTTTCGTTGTTCCTGCACTCCAGGACGTTTTTGTGACAATAGAAAGGTATTTTGTGGGAGATGGTTAAGTCAGCTTGTGTATTGGATGATCAGACCAATCTTTCACCAGGGGCGATTGAGCCGAGAGCTGTTAAAATGTAAAGGTACAGAAGTGGCGATAATACATCAGGGTGTGGAGTCCATGGGGGATTGAATGTGTCAAAAGGAGCACTTGAGCAGATCAAAGATGTTAAGAATGTGAAGGAGGACCCAGATAGAGGGGTGATCTTGGATCTCAATTTGCTTCTGGTATGGGATCTGGTGGGTAGTTTTCTTTAATAAAAATAGAAAATGTGGAGAAACTCAGCAGGTCTGACAAGTGTTAAGGGGCGAGATTTTCCAGCCACGCACAAGCCCCAAGACTGGAAACTCCCACCCGAAGTCAACGGGCCTTTAAATGGTCTACCAAAATTTCTGGCCCAACCGTTACGTTTCCTGTGGCCAACTCAACTCACCCAACGTTTCATGTGAGTGTGACACTTCTTCAGATCTTCCTTCCCCTGGGCAATAGCTGAGGGAGGCTGGATTGACGAGTGAGGTGATGAGGAGTTCGAGGGAGACGAGGTGTCAAGCTGCCTTAAAAGTGATTGATATCTCGGAGGTGGCGAGGCCTCAAGTGACGGTAAGATTAAATTGGATGATCAATGGGCACGATGGCACAGTGTTTAGCACGGTTGCGCCACGGTACCAGGGACCCGGGTTCAATCCTGGCCTTGGGTGACTAACAAAGAACAGCACAGGAAACAGGCCCTTCGGCCCCACAAGCCCACGCCACCCATTTTAACATTCAGCGAGTGACTGTGTGAAGTTTGCAGGCACTTCCTGTGTGTGCGTGAGTTTCCCCTGTGGTGCATCAATTTCCTCCCGCACCCCAAAGATTTGTAGGTTGGGTAGATTGGTCAGAATAACTTGCCCTGTAATGTCGCCAAGATGCTTTGGTTAGATGAATTAACGATCATAAACGCGTAGGGTTACAGGGAGAAGGGCTGGGTAAGGTACTCCATCGGAGAGTCAGTGCAGACTCGATGGGCTGAATGGCCTTCTTCTGCACTGTAGGCCTTGTGGTTGTACACAGGGAAGTTTAGTCCAAGTTTCAGTGACGGCATGAGAAATTGGATCAGAGGAGCAAAGAGAATTTGGGTGTAGATTAATAGGATAACTAGTTGCCTTGTGCACAGTCTGAGTGAGCAAAATAACGAGGAAGCTATTCACGAAACTGATGAAGCCACTGGGGGAGTTTCATGCTACACATCAGCGCCCGCACTGACTACAGCCATGGTAACCACAAGAGCACTCGTCTGCAGGCTCAGCGTCCCATTATGTGCTCCTCACAGTCATCATAAACATAAATTCCGAGCACATTCTGCTCTGCTTTCAGTGGCGAAGATTTGAGCGCACAAACTATTGTGATACAACCTGGCAACAATGAAGAGAAACTGAAAAGGCACTGGGGAAAAGAAAAATCAGTGTGGGTTAGGAGACAAATCAAACAGCAATGATAAAACCCGAGTTTATCAGTTTTCAAACTGTTTTCTCGCGTCACCCTACCTACCACATCACCGTAACCATTTACGGCACGGTAGCACAGTGGGTTAGCGCTGCAGCTTCACAGACTCCAGGGTCCTGGGTTCGATTCCCGGCTCGGGGTCACTGCCTGTGTGGAGTTTGCACATTCTCCTCGTGTCTGCGTGGGTTAAAGTACCAAGAGCCACAAATAAACCACATCAGACCTCTTCACAGAGAAGTGCACTCTGTTTACACAAGTGACTTTAGCAATCGTCACCCACCCCTACAAACACATTGCCTTAACCTCTCATTCCCCAATGCCTGGGTGAAGGCAGTCTGCTGACCAGTCGCTCTTTTATCTTGAGTGATTTTGCTCTGGGTTCCAACGCCTATAAGGTTCCGGAGTACCTTTGCTGTGCTGCTCCTGGGCAAGGCTGGAGGGGGTCTCAGCCAAGAGGGATTCCAAAGTGCTTGGGCACCCACAGAGAGCGGAGGTCCCAGGGCTGCCCCTGCTCCCTTCAGGTGTCTCCGTCTGACTCCTCGGGGGGGGGGGAAGGGGCACCTGGAGGGAGGTCGAGGTATCCCCCTCCACCTCCCCTCTCATGTCTCCATTGCGAAAGCTCCCCCAGGGCTACAGTGATGGAGAGCAGATCCGTGCGCATATCTAAGGTGTTCTGCTGGGTCAGGTGCTGCACAGTGCCAACCACTTGGAAATCCCAGATTCCTCTTCCTCAGCACTCTGGCACTCAGGCATCTAAGTCCAGCAAGGGGCATGCGGGCGGCAGGTTGCGGTGGGCTGCTCTTGGATGTTGCTTCGGGAGTTGCCTACTGCTTCATGTCGTTGGTGTGCGTAAACTGGACCATCTCGAGGGCATCATGACAGCTCAGAGGCTATCTCTGTTGCTGTACGGACACATGGTAGCACAGTGCGGGCGGCACGGTAGCACAGTGGTTAGCACTGCTGCTTCACAGCTCCAGGGTCCTGGGTTCGATTCCCGGCTCGGGTCACTGCCTGTGTGGAGTTTGCACATTCTCCTCGTGTCTGCGTGGGTTTTCTCCGGGTGCTCCGGTTTCCTCCCACAGTCCAAAGATGTGCGGGTTAGGTTCATTGGCTATGCTAAAATTGCCCCTTAGTGTCCTGGGATGTGTCGGTTAGAGGGATTAGCAGGTAAATGTGTAGGGATATGGGGATAGGGACTGGGTGGGATTGTGTTCGGTGCAGACTCGATGGGCCGAAGGGCCTGTTTCTGCACTGTAGGGTTCTATGCTGGTTCTATGGGTTTGGGCCTGTGTCCGTGCGAGTTTGCGCGTTCTCCCAGTGGTTGCGTGGGTTTCCTCCGGGTGCTCCGGTTTCCTCCCACATCCCAAAAATGTGCTTTTAGGCTGATTGATTGGGTAACAAATTGTCCCTATATTGGACCTCCCTGATCCTCACACATTAGGCATAGACTAAAATCATGAATAGGTCACTGACCATGGGACGGCGGCGCGGGCTCGTTGGGCCGAAGGGCCTGTTTCCCGTGCTGTGTTGTTCTTTGTTCTTTGTACCTGGGAGCTGGGCTGACCCTCCCTCATCTCGCTTGTGAACATGTGTCCGTGCACTGAGCACCAGCATGTGAGACGTGACCCTGGTACCCAGCGAGGCGTGTGCCCCTGCGCTGGTGGAGGGTACGGGTGACAATGGTGAAGATCTAAGTTGAGCTCCCTTCCTCCTTCCCAATGTCTTGGGTCCATTTTGGCTGCTGGATATGACTTCCTCTTTTATCCTCGGATGTTTCCTGTATCCTCAATGGATAGATGTTGCTCACTGACCTCACCATCTCTACAGCTTCCACCTGGTTCCTCCCCTGTCAGCTGGGCTTCCTGCTGCTCCAGTGAAGTTCTTGAGGTCCTGTCAGGTCCCTCCCATCTTCTCCCTCTCTGTCTCTTTCTCTCTCTCTCTCTCTGTCCAGTTGTCAGCTTCTCCTGTACAAAGACAGAAGGTAACATTGACAGTAGTTGGGTTTCATAAGAACATAAGAACATAAGAAATAGGAGCAGGAGTAGGCCATCTGGCCCTTCGAGCCTGCCCCGCCATTCAATAAGATCATGGCTGATCTGTCGTGGCTCAGCTCCACCTTCCCGCCCTCTCCCCATAACCCTTAATCCCCTCTCTTATCAAAAACCCATCAACCCGCTTCTTAAAAATATTTAGCGAGGCAGCCTCCACCACTTCAACGGGCAGAGAATTCCAGAGATTCACCACCCTTTGAGTGAAGAAGTTCCTCCTCAACTCTGTTCTAAATCGCCCCCCCTTTATCTTGAGGCTGTGCCCCCTAGTCCTACTGTCTTTTTTGAGCGGGAAGAGTCTCTTCACCTCTATCCTATCCATCCCATTCATCATCTTATACGTCTCAATGAGATCTCCCCCTCATTCTTCTAAACTCTAACGAGTACAAGCCTAGTTTATTCAGCCTCTCCTCATAGCTCAATCCCCTCAACTCCGGTATCAGCCGAGTAAACCTCCTCTGCACTCCCTCCAGGGCCAAAACATCCTTGCGCAGGTGCGGCGCCCAAAACTGCACACAGTACTCCAGCTGCGGCCTCACCAATGCCCTATACAGCTGCAGCAAGACCTCCCTACACAAAATTGGTAGCACAGTGATTAGCACTGCTGCCTCACAGCGCCAGGAACCTGGGTTTGATTCCTGGCTTGGGTCACTGTCTGTGTGGAGTCTGCACATTCTCCCCATATCTGCTGGGCTTCCTCCGGATGCTCCAGTTTCCTCCCAAAAGGCGTGCTGGTTAGATGCATTGGTCCTTAGTGTCCTGGGATGCCTAGGTTAGAGGGATTAGTGAGGTAAATATGTGGGGTTACAGGGATAGGACCTGAGTGGGATTGTTGTTGGTGCTAATTTGATGGGTTGAATGGCCTCCTGCTCCACTGTCAGGATGACAACGAACCAACTGGATGAAGCAATTTGTAGGTTATCCATGAGGCAGCTCCCTCCAGCGCAGCGAGCTGATGCGGACAGAAGGATAAGGCTTGCTTGCAGAGACATTCGCATTATTGCTGGTGTCCTCAACATCTCAGCCCCTTCCCACTGCCTCCCTCCAGACTGCACCTGAGCTCTGTGGCCGTTTGTGTACGGAAGGGTAAAGTGATCCACAAAGATCTCTCCAGACCCGGTGAACTGCGTCACCTTGGGATGAACAGTGGGAAATGTGTTTTCCAGGTTGGAACAAGGGTTCAAAGTGAGGGGGGGGGGGGGGGGACAAGGTTTAACTCAGACATCAGAGGGACGTATTTTACACAGAGGGTGGTGGGGCCTGGAATGCGCTGCCAAGCAAGGTGGTGGAGGCGGACGGGCTTGGGATCGTTTAAGACTTATCTGGACAGCCACAAGAACAGATTGGGAATGGAGGGATACAAACGAATGGTCTAGTTGGACGCATGAGTAGGGCAGTCTTGGAGGGCCGAAGGGCCTGTTTCCTGTGCTGTACTGTTCTTTGTCCTTATCACATTGAGTCCCTGTTCTGTGCATGGGTTGCATGGATGGTGGCTTTGCCACCGTAGCCTTCTCCACCATTCACTGAGGCCAATGGGCATTCAGTTACCCTGGCAACGTGGGTGAGGTTCTTCATCTGTTTCGGGCATTGTGGGACTGCCCTCTGGTGGGTGGAGGCCTGACCAGAATGGAGACTGCCTCCCAAGCCGAGTTGGCCTTATGGCTAGGCCTCTCCTCGAAGCCTCAGGGTGATGGACATTGTGCCGGGTCTCCACGATGAACAGCGCACCGAGGGAAGCATCACTGACTCTGGGGAATGGGCAGGGAGCGGTCAGAGTGCCCTGCGATGGACAGGCCAACCCCAACCCCCCCCCCACTTCAGCAGTAATCATCAATTAGGCCCCCATTATGCGAGTGGGTGCGAAAGCAAGTGGGTTATCCACTTTGGCAGGAATAACAGTAGGAGGGATCACTATTTAAAGGGTGAAAAGCTGCAGCATGCTACGGTGCAGAGGGACCTGGGGGTCCTTGTGCATGAGTCGCAAAAACCCAGTCTGCAGGTGCAGCAGGTGATCAAGAAGGCGAATGGGATGCTGGTCTTTATAGCGAGGGGGATAGAATATAAAAGCAGGGAGGTCTTGCTGCAAACTGTACAGGACTGTAGATAGGTCTATAGATTGGTGGGGTTGATGTGATCGGCGCAACTCGAGGGCCGAAGGGCCTGTTTGTGCTGTAATGTTCTATGTTCTAAGGCACTGGTAAGGCCGCAGCTGGAGTACTGTGTGTAGTTTTGGTCGCCGCACTTGCGGAAGGATATTTTGGCCTTGGAGGGAGTGCAGAGGAGGTTCACTCGGCTGATACCGGAGATGAGGGGGTTGGACTATGAAGAGAGACTGAATAGACTGGGTCTGTACTCGTTGGAGTTTAGAAGGATGAGGGGGGATCTTATAGAGACGTACAAGATAATGAAGGGGATGGAGAGGGTAGAGGTAGAGAGATTCTTCCTGCTTAGAAAGGACAGCAGGACTAGAGGGCACAGCCTCAAGATAAGGGGGAGAGCAGTTTAGAATGGAGTTGAGGAGGAACTTCTTCACTCAAAGGGTGGTGAATCTCTGGAATTCTCTGCCCGTTGAAGTGGTGGAGGCTGCCTCGCTAAATATATTTAAGACACAGGTAGATAGGTTTCTGATAGACAGGGGAATTAAGGGAGAAAGCGGGAAAGTGGAACTGATCCACTTCAGATCAGCCACGATCTTATTGAATGGCGGGGCAGGCTCGAAGGGCGAGTTGGCCGACTCCTGCTCCTATTTCTTACGTTCTGATGTTCTTATGAATTCCCAGCAGTCTCTGTGTCCCGCAGGGCGCGGGCTCCAAATGGAAAATTCCACCCGTGGCCTATAACCGAAGAAAAACCTGCTTGTATTTGGAAAGTTGCCAAGGACATTCCTGTACGCAAACGGTTAGAATAATTATTACTTAAATGTAATCTGTTCTTTGTAACCTCCGAGGTGAAAAGCCACGGAGACAAAACCACTATTGAGTGAAGTAATCAGCAACTGTCTATCAAAGCCACTTTTGTTTCCTGGTGTGGAGGGAAAAAGGTCGAAAAAGGAGGCAAAAAAAAACCTCTTTGTTGTCTCCCTCCCCCCCCCCTCCGCACCATATCTCCCTCCGCGTCGTGGAGGCACAGAAAGCAGACGGATTGACTTGTACAACTGTGTGTGTTTTTAGTAACACAACAGTCTTCGGTTTACTGCATTGCTCGTTGCACAGACCACCACCCGAGTCATAAAACTCACATCCAGATTCCTGGCAATTGGCCGGGGCTGCTTTCAGTAAAAGGTGATGACGTGAAAGAGCTGTGTATTTACTGGCCGACAGTGGTTCAACTGCTCAACGTCTCTGCTCTGTGTCAACCTACTGTACGGTTCAACGCCGTTCAACTGCGACGCCAAGTTCCTTCCCGGGGAAACGGTTCCCATTTGTTCCGTCGCCGTTTGTTCTGATTTTGGAACAGAAATTCGCACGCCGTGAGACAAGTTTCCAATCCCTGGGGCGTAATTTTCCAAACGCAGGTTTTACCCCCTCGTCTGCCCAAGGCTTCCTGAGATCCACCCCCCTCCCCCGAGGCCAATGCATGCCCGCCCCGGTAAAATCCCGGGGGCAGGGGCGGGGGGGGGGGGGGGGGGGGGGGGGGGGGGGGGTGGTGGTGGAGGCGGGGGGACTGGGTAACGGGAGGTTTTTCCAGCCTCGCCCTCACCTCGATTGTCAGCCTCGACCTGCACCTCCCCAAGCACTGGCCCCACCCCCGCCAAAGCCAGCCCCCTCATTCCTCCCCCATTCCCTCCCCTCCTATCTCACCCCCCAACCCCCGCTGGTCTGGCTCTGCCCCTGCCCCCCAAAAGGCTGCAACTCCTTGACACTGCTCGGTGCCCAGCAGGCACTGCCAGTGTGCAACGCCTGAGTGATGTGGAGATGCCAGTGTTGGACTGGGGTCGACGCAGTGGAAAGTCTCAGAACCTTCCTCACACCTGACAAATGAACACCATTATGGAACGTTTGTAAGATTATTATCAAATAAACTGGTTGGACTCTGGTGTTGTGAGACTTCTTGCAGTGCCAGAGGACCCAGTGAACACTGCCAAAGGTATCAGTGTGGCACTAACAGGGTGCCAGGCTGGCACTGCCCATAGGGGCACTCCTCCAGTGCCCCTGACCTCCCAGAAAGCCTCAATAGCCTTTGCTGCCACCAGCGAAGCCATTATCCCTGGCCCCCTGGCACTGCTCAAGGGGCAAAATGGCATTTCCCAAGAGGCACCCTAAGCACTGCCACCGAGAATCAGCTGGGGTGAAGGGGATGGGGCGACACAGTGGCACAGTGGGTTAGCACTGCTGCTTCACAGCTCCAGGGTCCTGGGTTCGATTCCCGGCTCGGGTCACCGTCTGTGTGGAGTTTGCACATTCTCCTCGTGTCTGCGTGGGTTTCCTCCGGGTGCTCCGGTTTCCTCTCACAGTCCAAAGATGTGCGGGTTACGTTGATTGGCCGTGAGAAGAAATTGCCCCTTAGTGTCCAGGGATGTGTAGGTTAGAGGGATTAGCGGGTATAATATGTAGGGATATGGGGGTAGGGCCTGGGGTGGGATTGTGTTTGGTACAGACTCGATGGGCCGAAAGGCCTCTTTCTGCACTGTAGGGTTTCGATGATTCTATGAATCCCAGCCCTTGTCTTTTGTTTATCATCGTCTTTGAACATTTCTCTGAACCAGACACAAAAATACAGAGAGGGACAAAGGCTGATTGGCTGACAATCACACATGGGTAAGGAGTCTTCCTATTGGTGCAGAAAGGCCATGTGATGCAAGGGTCAATGTGCTGGTGACCAATGGCTGGAGAGGAGGGGGTGGGGGAGGGAACAAATCATGTGATAACCTTCCAGGAATGCATTTCATCCTGGCTGGCAACCCTAGATTTCTCTGTAACTTAACCGTTTTTTAATTCACTCACAGGATAGGGGCGTCACTGGAATTCCAACATTTATTGCCCATCCCTCATTGCCCTTCCATCAGACCCTTCAACTGGTTTTCCAGTTTTGCAGCTGGAAAATATATCCCCCGAAAGCGAGATATCATCACCTATATTCGGTAAGCTGTGTTATCCCAAAAATCTGCACACATTTGTGAAGAATTCAGTCGGGTGAAGAGATATTGTATTGTTGTCAAATTTATCATGTTTAACAAGTGACGGGCAATACGACTGTTTTCTGTGCAGTTACAGAGACCCCGGTCGGATCTCCGGCTCGGGTCAATGTCTGTGAGAGTTTGCACATTCTCCCCGTGCTTGCGTGGGTTTTCTCCGGGTGCTCCGGTACCCTCCCACACCCCAAAAACGTGCTTTTTCGGCTGATTGGTGTCAATAAATTGTCCCTGAATTGGATCCCCCTTAATCTGGCGCACGTATAATTCCCTAAATTTGCACCCCCTTTATTGTGGAGTCCACTAGATGTAGACAGAAGTCGTAGGGAGAAGGGGGATTTGGAGTAAGGCACTCGCTGAGTATCATAGAACCCTACAGTGCAGAAACAGGCCCTTCGGCCCATCGAGTCTGCACCGAACACAATCCCACCCAGACCCTATCCCCATATCCCGACACATTTACCTGCTAATCCCTCTAACCTACACATCCAGGACACTAAGGGGCAATTTTAGCATAGCCAATGAACCTAACCCGCACATCTTTGGACTGTGGGAGGAAACCGGAGCACCCGGAGAAAACCCACGCAGACACGAGGAGAATGTGCAAACTCCACACAGACAGTGACCCGAGCCGGGAATCGAACCCAGGACCCTGGAGCTGTGAAGCAGCAGTGCTAACCCACTGTGCTACCGTGCCGCCCTGTGTAAAAGTGGGCACCGTGGGCTTGTAGGGCCAAAGGGCCTGTTTCCTGTTCCCTTTTTTAAAGAAAGGGAATGTTACAGTCTATTTAGCCAGAATTCCTGTCCTGTGGTAACATCAACTGGAATCAACCAAAGTCCAAAGATGTGCGGGTTAGGTTGACTCACCATGCTAAATTGCCCCTCGGTGTCCCAGGATGGGTAGATTAGAGGGATTAGCAGGTCAATGCATGGGTTTAGGGAGATAGGGCCTGGGTGGGATTGTTGTCGGTGCAGACTCGATGGGCCGAATAGCCTCCTTCTGCACCGTAGGGATTCTATGCTTCCTATGGTTGAGGAAGACAGGCCTCAGAGACACTTAGGTGGGTTTGAAGAACCGATCTAACTCTCCCCATAGGAATGGGACCAATGGGTAGCACTGCTGCCTCGCAGCGCCAGGGACAGCTTGGGTCATTGTCTGTGTAGAGTTTGCCATTCTCCCCTTGGGTTTCCTCCGGGTGCTGTGGGACTGATTCATCCATCGTGCCCTCGAGGGAGATTACAGAATTCCAGGTGCAAAGGCCTGTCTTCGACCCAGAGAGAGCTCACCTCTCTGCGCTGGGAGCCTGGTGCACGGAGAGGTGAGAGGGAGAGAGAGCTCCCCTCTCTGCGCTGGGAGCCTGGTGCACGGAGGGGTGAGAGGGAGAGAGAGCTCACCTCTCTGCGCTGGGAGCCTGGTGCACGGAGGGGTGAGAGGGAGAGAGAGCTCCCCTCTCTGCGCTGGGAGCCTGGTGCACGGAGGGGTGAGAGGGAGAGAGAGCTCACCTCTCTGCGCTGGGAGCCTGGTGCACGGAGAGGTGAGAGGGAGAGAGAGCTCACCTCTCTGCGCTGGGAGCCTGGTGCACGGAGGGGTGAGAGGGAGAGAGAGCTCACCTCTCTGCGCTGGGAGCCTGGTGCACGGAGGGGTGAGAGGGAGAGAGAGCTCACCTCTCTGCGCTGGGAGCCTGGTGCACGGAGGGGTGAGAGGGAGAGAGAGCTCACCTCTCTGCGCTGGGAGCCTGGTGCACGGAGAGGTGAGAGGGAGAGAGAGCTCACCTCTCTGCGCTGGGAGCCTGGTGCACGGAGGGGTGAGAGGGAGAGAGAGCTCACCTCTCTGCGCTGGGAGCCTGGTGCACGGAGGGGTGAGAGGGAGAGAGAGCTCACCTCTCTGCGCTGGGAGCCTGGTGTACGGAGGGGTGAGAGGGAGAGAGAGCTCCCCTCTCTGCGCTGGGAGCCTGGTGCACGGAGAGGTGAGAGGGAGAGAGAGCTCACCTCTCTGCGCTGGGAGCCTGGTGCACGGAGGGGTGAGAGGGAGAGAGAGCTCACCTCTCTGCGCTGGGAGCCTGGTGCACGGAGGGGTGAGAGGGAGAGAGAGCTCACCTCTCTGCGCTGGGAGCCTGGTGCACGGAGGAGTGAGAGGGAGAGAGAGCTCACCTCTCTGCGCTGGGAGCCTGGTGCACGGAGGGGTGAGAGGGAGAGAGAGCTCACCTCTCTGCGCTGGGAGCCTGGTGCACGGAGGGGTGAGAGGGAGAGAGAGCTCACCTCTCTGCGCTGGGAGCCTGGTGCACGGAGAGGTGAGAGGGAGAGAGAGCTCACCTCTCTGCGCTGGGAGCCTGGTGCACGGAGGGGTGAGAGGGACTGCTGTACGCAGATACACAAAGCGACACCACGTGTAATGGTTTCATCCACTCCCCAAGGTTAGGTCTCATTCAGCCCTGTCCACGATCACGGTGTCATGTACTCAAACAATTACTCTCTTCATGGATCTCACACGTTCGTTTGTGGGGAACACACTCTCCAGCTCCTTCGAGGGAGGCCTCACCTCTCTATGATTTTCAAACGTATATACCGATATTTTAAATGTTAGAACATAGAACCCTACAGTGCAGAAACAGGCCCTTCGGCCCATCGAGTCTGCACCGAACACAATCCCACCCAGAACCTATCCCCATATCCCTACACATTTACCTGCTAATCCCTCTAACCTACACATCCCAGGACACTAAGGGGCAATTTTTAGCATAGCCAATGAACCTAACCCGCACATCTTTGGACTGTGGGAGGAAACCGGAGCACCCGGAGAAAACCCACGCAGACACAAGGAGAATGTGCAAACTCCACACAGGCAGTGACCCGAGCCGGGAATCGAACCCAGGACCCTGGAGCTGTGAAGCAGCAGTGCTAACCCACTGTGCTACCGTGCCTCCCCTTCTGTTCACTTTAATCAAACAAAGTTATTGAAAGGCATGGTGATAAGTGGCAATCATTTAAGAACTCGGTGCAGGAGTGGGCCATCTGGCCCCTCGAGCCTACCCCGCCATTCAATAAGATCATGGCTGATCTTTTTGTGGACTCAGCTCCACTTACCCGCCCCCTCACCCTTAATTCCTTTACTGTCCTGAAAGTTGGGAATCAAGGAGATAAGGTTGTTAAGAAGGCATACGGAGTTTTGGCGTTTATTGGTAGGGGGATTGAATTTAGGAGTCGCAGCGTCATGATGCAACTGTACACAACTCTGGTGCGGCCGCACTTGGAGTTTTGTGTGCAGTTCTGGTCCCCACATTACAGGAAGGATGTAGAGGCTTTGGAGAGGGTGCAGAGGAGGTTTACCAGGATGTTGCCTGGTATGGAGGGGAGATCCTATGAGGAGAGACTGAGAGATTTGGGGTTGTTTTCGCTGGAAAGAAGGCGGCTAAGAGGGGATCTCATTGAAACATATTAGATGATTAGAGGTTTAGACAGGGTAGATAGTGATAGCCTTTTTCCTAGGATGGAGAAAGCTAGCACGAGGGGGCATGACTTTAAATTAAGGGGGGTATAGTTATTGGACTGATGTCAGGGGTAGGTTCTTTACCCAGAGGGTGGTGAGGGACTGGAATGCCCTGCCAGCTGCAGTTGTAAATGCACCTAGTTTGGGGGCGTTTAAGAGATCTGTGGATAGGTTTATGGATGAAAAGGGATTGGTTTAGGCTAGTGGGTCATTGTTTTGTAACTGGTCGGCACAACATCGTGGGCCGAAGGGCCTGTTCTGCGCTGTAATGTTCTATGTTCTATGTTCAAAAATTTATCTATCCTTGCCTTAAAAACATTCAAATGAGGGAGCCTCAACTGCTTCACTGGGCAGGGAACTCCACAGATTCACAACCCTTTAGGTGAAGAAGTTCCTCCTCAACTCAGTCCTAAATTTAAAGTCAGAGGTCTGGGAACTGATTCGTCCGCAATCATCTTATCGGGAGGATTCCTAGAAGGGCATGTATTCTGCACCATGAATGAATTGATGCATTCACTGCCTGGACACAAGGATAGATATGCCCCTGGATGCAGGGACACATGTCAATTTAACTTGGCAGTGAGCCGGTGGAAGTAGTTACTTTGACCTTGCGGTAGCGTTTGCCGTTATCAGGCAACAGTTAGAGCCAAGAAGGGTGGTCACATCTGGATTTGAAGGTTGAATGAAGTATCAGCATGCTACATGTGTGGTTGGTTGAGAGGTACTTGAGATTTGTATTGATGCACAGCTGTTAAATGAAATTGATTTTCAGCTAATAAAAGGTGGGATTATTGATTATGGAAAGGCATAATTGATCTGCATTTTACAATGTCGTTCAGATCTTTTGGAGTGGTTTTGCAGTTTAATTCCCAGAGCTGTTTAACCCTTTGGAAGACTCTGGTCAGCTGTGTGTTTGTTTTGTTTTGTTCTATGTTTTATATTAAATACATTTTGTTACCTCTTTGAACGGAGATATTTTCCTTGCGAGTTTTGAGTTGTCTGAGTGAACACACAATTGGCCACCTTCAAATTTCCCCACAAAAGATTCACTCAAGTGTGTCTCAGGTAAAAATGTGCTATTGTGATGATGACAGTTGGGGCGGCACGGTAGCACAGTGGATTAGCACTGCTGCTTCACAGCTCCAGGGTCCTGGGTTCGATTCCCGGCTCGGGTCACTGCCTGTGTGGAGTTTGCACATTCTCCTCGTGTCTGCGTGGGTTTTCTCCGGGTGCTCCGGTTTCCTCCCACAGTCCAAAGATGTGCGGGTTAGGTTCACTGGCTATGCTAAAATTGCCCCTTAGTGTCCTGGGATGTGTAGGTTAGAGGGATTAGCAGGTAAATGTGTAGGGATATGGGGATAGGGTCTGGGTGGGATTGTGTTCGGTACAGACTCGATGGGCCGAAGGGCCTGTTTCTGCACTGTAGGGTTCTATAACAAAGTAATTCTATAACAGTTCTCCTCTTAACTGGGATTGAGGTACCCTTGCTCAAGTCAGTCGCTTTCTATTCAGGAAATGGCACTTCAAATATTGATGCATTTCTTAATATGCCGAACTTGCGTGAGGCCTGTTCCGGAATATTCCAGCTAGTCGTGCCTCCTGCCAGTGGCACACGCCTACCACGTGTTTCCTGGCAGGTAGGGTCAATGGGAATTCCCATTGGCAGAGAGGCAGCCAGAAGATCCCCACCTCCAGCCAATGGTGGGTTGCCTCCTGCCGCGAGCAGGATGGAGCGGGGAGTCCAGAAGATCTCATCCCTGGCTTCTCTCTGTTAGAAAGAAGAAGCAGAATTCTTCCACTGCGCCCACAGCAGGTTTGGGGGCACACGGCAGCAGAGAACTCAGTGGAAGCCAAGAAATCAGAAACCCACCAGAGAGAGGTTGTCGTAAGGTTACAGTTCACAGTGCCCTTCCCAATCACAGGCACTTGTTCTGATTTATTTACTGAATTCACCTATGTGTAAACCATTTGTGTTTGCTTACCGAATAATCATTTAACTCTTATCAGGTGATCGGGTGGCACAGTGGTTAGCACTGCTGCCTCACAGCGCCAGGGACCTGGGTTCAATTCCTGTTTTGTTCACTGTCTGTGCAGAGTCTGCAAGTTCTCCCCATGTCTGCATGGGTTTCCTCCCATTGCTCTGGTTTTCTCCCACAGTAAAAAGTCTGACAACGCCAGGTTTCAGCCCAACCGATTTATTTGATAGTAAACTCACAAGCTTTCGGGGTTAGCCCCTTCGTCAGGTGAATGGAGAGTTCTGGCCTCAGACAGAGCATATAAAGCACAGACAGTTTAGAGATTACTGATTAGAATGCGAATCCTTACACCTAACCTGCTGTTCAAGTCTTAAAGTGGCTGATAATGTGAGTGGAAGGAGCCCTGATCACAGTTTAAAGAGATGTGTATTGTCTCCAGGCAGTACAGTAAGTGAGGTTTTGCAAACCCAGGCAAGTCACGGGGGTTACAGATAGTGCGACATGAACCCAAGATCCCTGTTGAGACTGTCCTCATGTGTGCGGAACTTGGCTAATCAGTAACCCCCGTGACTTGCCTGGGTTTGCAAAACCTCACTTACTGTACTGTCTGGAGACAATACACATCTCTTTAACCTGTGATCAGTGCTCCTTCCACTCACATTATCAGCCACTTCAGGTCTTGAACAACAGGTTAGGTGTAAAGATTCGCATTCTAATCAGCAATCTCTAAACTGTCTGTGCTTTATATGCTCTGTCTGAGGCCAGAACTCTCCATCCACCTGATGAAGGGGCTAACCCCGAAAGCTAGTGGGTTTACTATCAAATAAATCGGTTGGACTAAAACCTGGTGTTGTCAGACTTTTTACTGTGTTTACACCAGTCCAACGCCGGCATACCCACATCATTTCTCCCACAGTCCAAAGATGTGCTGGTTAGATGCATTGGCCAGGCTAAATTCTCCCTCAGTGTACCCAAACAGGCACCGGAGTGTGGCAACTAGGGGATTTTCATTGTCACTATATTGCAGTGTTAATGTAAACCTATTTGTGACACTAACATATCAGCTTTAAACTCATTCGTCTATAGTTTACAAGGTCATTTTTGCTACCTTTTCCAAAAAAGATTTACAAACTCTTCATCCCCTCCCCTGTATTCATGTCAGAGTGCCTATAATTTCCTCCCTTGTTCCTGAAAGATGTTTGGATGCGTCATATGAATAGCATTTGGGACATTCTGCTTGTTCAGAAGCTGCCATACAAATGCAAGTTGTTACTGAAATCAATTCAGCGTGTATTTGCACAGCTGTTTGGCAGCAATACTGGGAGCAATGTGAACAAAGCCATAACTTACATCTGTGACAACCTCGAGCTCCCATTACAATAAATTACCCATTTCCACGTTGCTTAAAAAGGAAGTGTATTTACCACTCCTGATGTAACATCAGTTACCCAGCCCTCTCCCGATCAGTGGCCCCACTCCAATCCCCTTTTTTACCCCAATGGAAATAAAAACTTTACTTTTCTTGCTTCATTCAAGTTGGTTATTTTCCTTGCCATTTTTGACCTCTTTGCGTATTCCTGACATGCCTTTTTTGTATTGAATCTGTCCTCATTCCAGGTCATATTTCTCCTGGTCTTGAATGCCCTTCTACCCCTTCCCATCCAGGTAGCACAGTGGTTAGGGCGGCACGGTAGCACAGTGGGTTAGCGCTGCTGCTTCACGTCTCCAGGGTCCTGGGTTCGATTCCCGGCTCGGGTCACTGTCTGCGTGGAGTTTGCACCTCGCAGGTGGAGGAGGTGGTCAAGAAGGCGTATGGTGTACTGGCCTTCATTAATCGAGGGATTGAGTTTAGGAGTCGGGAGGTAATGCTGCAACTTTACAGGACCCTTGTCAGGCCTCATTTGGAGTACTGTGCGCAGTTCTGGTCGCCTCACTATAGGAAAAACGTAGAAGCTATTGAAAGGGTGCAGAGGAGATTTACAAGGATGTTGCCTGGAATGGGAAGCATGCCTTATGAAGATAGGTTGAGGGAGCTGGGACTCTTTTCCCGAGAGAGGCGAAGGTTGAGAGGCGACCTGATAGAAGTTTATAAAATGTTGAGAGGAATAGATAGGGTGGACTCTCAGAGGCTATTTCCCCGGGTTGAAATGGTCGCTACGAGAGGACACAGATTTAAGGTGCGGGGAGGGAAGTACAGAGGTGATGTTAGGGGTAAGTTTTTCACTCAGAGGGTGGTGAGTGAATGGAATCGGCTGCCGTCATCGGTGGTGGAGGCGAACTCGCTGGGGTCTTTTAAAAGACTTCTGGATGAGTATATGGGGTTTAATGGGATTGGGGGTTATAGATAGGTCTATAGATTGGTGGGGTTGATGTGATCGGCGCAACTCGTGGGCCGAAGGGCCTGTTTGTGCTGTAATGTTCTATGTTCTACTCGTGTCCGCGTGGGTTTCTCCCGGGTACTCCGGTTTCCTCCCACAGTCCAAAGATGCTAGGTTGATTGGCCGTGCTAAGAAATTGCCCTTAAGATCCAGGGATGCGGAGGTCAGAGGGATTAGTGGGTATATTATGTAGGGATATGGGGATAGGGTCTGGGTGGGATTGTGTTCGGTGCAGACTCGATGGGCCTCTTTCTGCATTGTGCGGTTCCATGAGTCACCTGGGCACGCATTAATCTTAGGACCTTGGCTTTGCACGGGCACAGATTGGTGCATTGGATTCAGAAATTGTCTGATTTCTTCAATCGTTAATGACTTTAACTGTATTCTGAATAATTACTTCACAGACTCATGGAGTCTCAGGGGAACAATTCTCCCAAATCTGACCCGCTAATTTTTTGGCAGGTCAAGCCAGGAGATTTACACGTGCGCTGATTCGTGAGATTCACGTCACCTTCCTGCCAGGCGCACATTTTCCAGCGACAGATGCACGGCGGGATCGAGAGCACTCTGCAAACCGGCGAGAACAGCAGGTAAGTCATTTCAATCTTATTTTAACGCAATTTAAATGTGGTTATCGGGCCCGGGTCTGAGTTCTCCAGGTTTGATAGCATCTCCCACCCACCCAAGTTCAGTTTCACTCTGGCAGGCTTTAGGGGATCGTCACTGCTGCGGGAGTTGGGCTGGAGATCCTGGACGGGGGTGGGAGTTAGGGCTGGTCTGGGTCTGCTTGTGGGGGCTGCAACAGGGCCATGAGGGAACTGGAGGGGCAGCGTTGTGTGGGGGGGGGGGGGGGTGGTCCTGGACTGGCCAGTGATTGACTTGGACAGCAAACTGCAGGACGAGAGTTCGGGGCCAATGCGCATGCCCAAATTTCGGGCGAATAGGCCCTGCTACCCCCAGACTTTTAATAATATTAATGATAGTGCTCCCTGCAGTGCACTGGCTGTGGAAAATTTGGGTCCGAATTCACACCGAGAAAACAATCATGATTTAGTCCAGTTTTCCTTTGGGAGAATCACCTCCACGGAGTCATAGAATCAGAGAGGGCAGAAAAGGCCCATCGAGTCCATACCAACATGCGAGAAACACCTAGGGTGCAGTTAGAGAGGTGCCAAGGTGCATCTTCCTGACGGTAATTGGATCTGAGAAAAATGGGTCTGAGCGAAACAATCGTTGAAGGACACTGAAAGTTTTGATTATGTTTCTACGTTAATGTGAAGGGGAGAACACTGCTGGTCAGTCGGGTATGACTGTAGGACTGTACAGCAATGCTACGTTTTGCCCCGAAGTGTGGCATTGTGTAAAAGTGTTTCATAAGACATATTGTTGATGTGTTAATTAGTGAATATGAAAGTTACCTTTTATTTAGTCTGGTGTATTAACTGCCTATTAATGTTTGGTTGATATTGATTTTAGACTGTTTGTGACAGTAAAAGTGTTAAAAAGTTGATATCTTGCTCATTAGTTTGTTTCCGTTGATTGCCTGGAAAATTCATCTTTTATTTATTCACTCGTGGGACATGGGTGTCGCTGGCGAGGCCAGCATTTATTGCCCTTCCCTAGTTGCCCCTTGAGATGCCCCTTCTTGAAACGTTCAGTCCACATGCTGTGGGTTGACCCACAATGCCGTTAGAGAGGGAATTCCAGGATTTTACCCAGTGATGATGAAGGAATATCGATATATTTCCAAGTCAGGATGGTGAATGGCTTGGAGGGGAATTTGCAGGTCGTGGTGTTCCCATGTATCTGTTGCCCTTGTCCTTCTAGTTGGAAGTGATCGTGGATTTGGAAGGTGTTGTCTAAGGATCTTGTAGATGGTACACACTGCTGCTTCTGAGCGTCCGTGGTGGAGGGGTTGAATGTTTGTGGATGTGGTGCCAATCAAGTGGGCTGTTTTGTCCTGATTGGTATCGAGCTTCTTGAGTGTTGTTGGAGCTGCACCCATCCAGGCAAGTGGGGAGTATTCCAAGGGATTGGTTTAGGCTAGTGGGTCATTGTTTTGTAACTGGTCGGCGCAACATCGTGGGTCGAAGGGCCTGTTCTGCGCTGTAATGTTCTATGTTCTATCATACTCCTGACTTGTGCCTTGTAGATGGTGGATAGGCTTTCAGAAGTTACTTGCCGCAGTATTCCCAACCTCTAACCTGCTCTTGTGGCCACTGTGTTTATGTGGCGAGTCCAGTTGAGTTTCCAGTCAGTAGTAACCCCGATGATGTTGACAGTGGGGGAATTCAGTGATGGTTACACCACTGTGTGTCAAGGAGCAATGGTTAGAGTGTCTCTTATTGATGATGGTCATTCTTGGCATTTGAATGTTATTCGCCACTTGTCAGCTGACGTTTGAACATAGAACATAGAACATAGAACATTACAGCACAAACAGGCCCTTCGGCCCTCGAGTTGCGCCGATCACATCAACCCCACCAATCTATAGACCTATCTATAACCCCCAATCCCATTAAACCCCATATACTCATCCAGAAGTCTTTTAAAAGACCCCAGCGAGTTCGCCTCCACCACCGATGATGGCAGCCGATTCCATTCACTCACCACCCTCTGAGTGAAAAACTTACCCCTAACATCACCTCTGTACTTCCCTCCCCGCACCTTAAATCTGTGTCCTCTCGTAGTGACCATTTCAACCCGGGGAAATAGCCTCTGAGAGTCCACCCTATCTATTCCTCTCAACATTTTATAAACTTTTATCAGGTCGCCTCTCAACCTTCGCCTCTCCAGGGAAAAGGGTCCCAGCTCCCTCAACCTATCTTCATAAGGCATGCCTCCCAGTCCAGGCAACATCCTTGTAAATCTCCTCTGCACCCTTTCAATAGCTTCTACGTCTTTCCTATAGTGAGGCGACCAGAACTGCGCACAGTACTCCAAATGAGGCCTGACGAGGGTCCTGTAAAGTTGCAGCATTACCTCCCGACTCCTAAACTCAATCCCTCGATATCCCTGGATATTGTCCAGATCTTATTGCATTTGAACATGGACTGCGTCAGTGTCTGACGAGTCGCGGATGGTGCTGAACATTGTGCAATGATCGGCGAACACCCCCCCCTCCTGACCTTATGGAGGGAAGGTCATTGAGGAAGCACCTGAATATTGTTGGGTCTAGGACACTATCCTGACGGACTCCTTGCAGAGATGTCCTGGAGCTGAGGACTGACCCCTCCACAACCACAACCATCTTCTTACGTACCAATTACGACTCCAAGTAATGGAGAGTTTGCCCCGATACACATTGATTCCAGTTTTGCTCGGGCTCAGCCCCATTCATTCGAATGAGGCCTTGATGTCGAGCGCTGTCACTCTCACCGCACCTCTGGTATTCAGCTCTTTTGTCCACATTTGAACCAAGGCTGTAATGAATCAGGAGCTGAGTGACCCTGGGGAAACCCAAACTGGACATCACTGAGCAGGTTATTGCTGAGCAAGTGCTGCTCTGTCGATGACCCCTTCCATCACTTGACTGATGATCGAGAGTAGACTGATGGGACAGCAAATAGCTGGGTTGGATTTGTCCTGCTTTTTGTGTATCGGACATACTTGGGCACTTTTTCGCATTGTTGGGGAGATACCAATGTTGTAACTGTACTGGAAGAGCTTGACGAGGGGAGTGGCAAGTTCTTGAACACAAGACTTGAGTACTATTGCCAGAATATTGTCAGGGCCCATTGTATTTGCAGTATCCAGTGCTTCCAACTTTCTCCCGACTCCTAACCTCAATCCCACGATTAATGAAGGCCAGTATACCATATGCCGCCTTGACCACATCCTCCACCTGCGAGGCCAATTTAACAGTCCTATGGACCCAGACCCAAAGATCCTTCTGATCCTCTACACTGCTAAGACTCCGCCCCTTGATATTATACTCCTTCATCCCATTGGACCTGCCAAAATAGACCACTACACATTTATCTGCGTTCAAGTCCATCTGCCACTTCTCTGCCCAGTCTTGCATCCTATCTGTGTCTCGCTGCAACTTCTGACATCCCTCCAGACCATCCACAACACCACCAACCTTCGTATCATCGGCGAACTTACTAACCCATCCTCCACTTCCTCATCCAGGTCATTTATGAAAATTACAAACAGCATTTCTAAGTCAGGATGGTGAGAGGCTTGGAAGAGAACTTGGAAGTGATGGTGTTCCATTTATCTGCTGCCCTTGTCCTTCAAGATGGAAGAGATTGTGGGTTTGGAAGGTGCTGTCTAAGGATCTTTGGTGGATTGCTGCAGTGCATCTTGTAGATAGGACACACTGCTACTGAGCGTCAGTGATGGAGGAAATGAATTGTATATCTTGTATAAGATAATGAAGGGGATGGATAGGGTAGAGGTAGGGAGATTCTTCCCACTTAGAAAGGACAGCAGGACTAGAGGGCACAGCCTCAAGATAAGGGGGGGGGCGCAGTTTAGAACGGAGTTGAGGAGGAACTTCTTCACTCAAAGGGTGGTGAATCTCTGGCATTCTCTGCCCATTGAAGTGGTGGAGGCTGCCTCGCTGATTATATTTAAGTCACGGGTAGATAGGTTTCTGATAGACAAGGGGACAAGTTTTGGGCGCCGCACCTGCGCAAGGATGTTTTGGCCCTGGAGGGAGTGCAGAGGAGGTTTACTCGGCTGATACCGGAGTTGAGGGGATTGAGCTATGAGGAGAGGCTGAATAAACTAGGCTTGTACTCGTTAGAGTTTAGAAGAATGAGGGGAGATCTCATTGAGACGTATAAGATGATGAATGGGATGGATAGGATAGAGGTGGAGAGACTGTTCCCGCTCAAAAAAGACAGTAGGACTAGGGGGCACAGCCTCAAGATAAAGGGGGGGGCGGTTTAGAACAGAGTTGAGGAGGAACTTCTTCACTCAAAGGGTGGTGAATCTCTGGAATTCTCTGCCCGTTGAAGTGGTGGAGGCTGCCTCGCTAAATATTTTTAAGAAACGGGTTGATGGGTTTTTGATAAGAGAAGGGATTAAGGGTTATGGGGAGAGGGCGGGAAGGTGGAGCTGAGTCACGACAGATCAGCCATGATCTTATTGAATGGCGGGGCAGGCTCGAAGGGCCAGATGGCCTACTCCTGCTCCTATTTCTTATGTTCTTATGTTCTTATTAAGGGTTATGGGGAGAAAGCGGGAAAGTGGAACCATGATCTTATTGAATGGCGGGGCAGGCTCGAAGGGCTAGATGGCCGATTCCTACCCCTATTTCTTATGTTCTTATTAATGTTTGTAGATGTGATGCCAATCGAGCGGGCTGTTTTGTCCTGGATAGTGTCAAGCTTCTTGAGTGTTTTTGGAGCTGTACCCATCCAGACAAGTGGAGAGTAGATGGGTCTTGCCTTACTTGGGCGGCACGGTAGCACAGTGGTTAACACTGCTGCTTCACAGCTCCAGGGTCCTGGGTTCGATTCCCGGCTCGGGTCACTGTCTGTGTGGAGTTTGCACATTCTCCCCGTGTCTGCGTGGGTTTCATCCGGTTTCCTCCCACTGTCCAAAGATGTGCGGGTTAGGTTGATTGGACGTGCTAAGAAATTGCCCCTTAGTGTCTAGGGATGCGTAGGTTCGAGGGACTAGTGGGTATGATATGTAGCGATATGGGGATAGGCCTGGGTGGGATTGTGTTCAGTGCAGACTCGAAGGGCTGAAGGGCCTCTTTCTGCACTGTAGGGTTCTGTTGGCTCAACAGCTAAGACTGATATTTACTCTGGTTTAAATTCTGCTAGATGCAAAATATTCTGGATGATTTCGCCACAGAGGACTGTGAATTATTTACCTTGACCGTCTCACATAATTTAATGGCATCGAAGTTGCAGTTGTAAATGCACCTAGTTTGGGGGCGTTTAAAAGATCTGTGGATAGGTTTATGGATGAAAAGGGATTGGTTTAGGCTAGTGGGTCATTGTTTTGTAACTGGTCGGCGCAACATCGTGGGCCGAAGGGCCTGTTCTGCGCTGTAATGTTCTATGTTCTATGTTCTATGAAGTGTTAGCTGTTTAATTTGAACATTTGAGAAATGTATCTCAGATTCTCCAAAGTCTGATAGCTGCTCTAATCCCCACATTATCAGCGCAACATTGAATTTTCAGACCTCACTTTGCTTGCGTTGGTGAGCTGTAACTTCTGCAGTTAGTGCCCCCTCGTCAAAAGATGCTGGGTGGCGGCTGGAATGATGGGAGCAGTGATCTGTGTGCCATTCACGTCGGTATAATCCCGTTTTGCCATCAGTATGAGGCCCAATTATGAGCCTAAAAGCACTTTTTCATAGACAGGCACGGATGGGAAGGCTGGATACAGGTGCAGTGTAAGTATGGTGCCAACAATGAGAATCTAGCTTAATATGTTAATGAGAACCCTTGGTCATAAAAATAGCGGAATGGAGAGAGATGCACCATTGGGATTGTGAATTGGTAAGAAAAAAAATGATAGTCTGACTCCTTTCATCTCCCTTCAGCCTGGGAAGGTACAAAAATATTAAGAAGGCTCTTTTTTTTCATCATTACTGGCGAAACCCACGTGCCAAATACAATTATTACGAAACAATTCCCATTTACGTGTTCCCATTGCACGTCCCTATGAATTATTAAACCTTTTTGTGCTTCAGATTGCAAGAGTTCCACGCTAAAGTTTTAAACAAATTGGTCTGAGGAAACATACCAGCTGGAAATGAGAATGTAGGTTTAATTAATGGACCAGATATTGAAATTTGAGAGGAACTGAACAGGTTCATCTTTAGAAATATTTCCGAACAGCGAGGTTTAATTAGCTTTTGTGTAGCTGTAATTGATTACACTTTTTTTTTTTACCTTCCCCACATCCCTATTGAGTCTCACGAATCCTCCAGTTAAGTCTGCATCTGCCTCTTCAGCTGCTGGTACAACACCACACCTGCCCAAGCACGATCTCTTCAAAAATAAGAAGACTTTTCTTCATGGCCTTTTGTTTTTGTTTGCCCGTCGCTTTGTTGCCTAATCCGTTGTCATAATTTCGCTGGCAGATGCTGCACATTCACCTGCCCTGCAGACTGAATCGATTTTTTTTTGTGTTAAAAAAGCTAACAAAATGGCATTCAACAGGCCTTCTTGTTCCTGGGCGAAAGCCAGTGCAAAGCACCTGACTTAAGGGCCAGCTTAGTGCCCTGTAAAGCAGCTGAATCTTATTTCTAAATTCACACTTAGGATTTATACTATCTCTACCCAACTCATGTCATTTGACAATATCAAGCCTACTCCTGCCCTTGTGTTGTACAGTTTACTCCCTCACATCTCCGAAAAGTTCGACAAAATTTGACCCCAAGTAGTTCCAGAATCTGAATCGCACGACCTTTAAAGTACAGAAGGAGGCCATTCGGCCCAATGAATCTGCACTAGCTCTCTGAAAGAGCATTCTACCCAGTCCCACTCTCCTCCCTGCAACCTTGCACATTTTGCCTTTTCAAATCGCATCCAATTCCCCTTTGGACACCTGCCTCCCAGGAAGTTCATTCTCCAATTTCCCTTTGGGCGGAAAATATTTTCCTCACATCGCATCTATCCCTTGTGCCCGTTATTTTGTTTCGTCTTGCCCACTGTTCTTGATCCTCTGTTTGAGAGGGAACACTATTCCCACCATTTACCTTGTCCACACTCCTCAGGATCTTGAATACCTCTATAAGTCTCTGAGCCTTCTGTTCCCAGGGAAAAGATTCCCAACTTATCCTCTCAGCCACAGTCCTTCATCCCTGGAATCATTCTTGTGAATGCACTCCTTCCAATGCCTTCACACCCTTCCTCAAGAATGGCGTCCAGAACTGGACACAGTGCTCCAGGTGAGGCCTAACTGACAGAGAAACCCCACGGTACAGAAAGAGGCCATTCAGCCCATCAAGTCTGCACCGACCACAATCCCACCCAGTCCCCACCCGCACATATTTACCCACTAATCCCTCTCACCTATGCATCTCAGGACACTAAGGGGCAATTTTGACATGGCCAATCAACCTAATCCACACATCTTTGGAATGTGGGAGGAAACCGGAGCACCCGGAGGAAACCCAGGCAGACACGGGGAGAATGTGCAAACTCCACACAGACAGTGACCCGAGCCGGGAATCGAACGCGGGTCCCTGAAGCTGTGAAGGAGCTGTGCTAACCACCGTGCCACCGTGCCCTATACACGTTCAACATTACCTCCTGTCTCTTGTACTCATCCCTATTAATAAAATCTAGGATACCATATGCTTTATTAACTGCTCTCTCAATGTGCCCTGCCACCACAGTGATTTACATAGAACCCTACAGTGCAGAAACAGGCCCTTCAGCCCATCAAGTCTGCACCGAACACAATCTCACCCAGACCCTATCCCCATATCCCTACACATTTACCTGCTAATCCCTCTAACCTACACATCCCAGAACACTAAGGGGCAATTTTAGCATAGCCAATGAACCTAACCCGCACATCTTTGGACTGTGGGAGGAAACCGGAGCACCCGGAGAAAACCCACGCAGACACGAGGAGAATGTGCAAACTCCACACAGGCAGTGACCCGAGCCGGGAATCGAACCCAGGACCCTGGAGCTGTGAAGCAGCAGTGCTAACCACTGTGCTACCGTGCCGCCCTGAATTTATGTACATATATAACAAGGTCTCCCTGTTCCTGTACCACCTTTAGTGTCCGCCCCTTCATTTTAAACTGTCTCTCTCTATATTCTTCCTCACCTCACATTTCTCTGCATTGAACTTCATCTGCCACTGCTCTGCCCAACATGTCCATGTCTTCCTTAAGCCCTCGATTATTCTCGTCAATGTTACCCAAGAAAACTCCAGAATATTTACTGATATCGATTCTAAATTCAACAGCAGCTTAATTTGCTTCCCACAGCCGTTGGTTTAAATCTTGATGTGGAGATGCTGGCGTTGGACTGGGATAAACACTGTAAGAAGTCTGACAACACCAGGTTTAAGTCCAACCGTTTTATTTGATAGTAAACCCGCAAGCTTTCGAGGTTTCCCTCTTCGTCAGGTGAATGGAGAGTTCTGACCTCAGACAGAGCATAGAAAGCACAGACAGTTTAGAGATTACTGATTAGAATGCGAATCTTTACACCTAACCTGCTGTTCAAGTCTTAAAGATGCAGACCATGTGAGTGGAAAGAGCATTAAGCCCAGTTTAAAGAGATGTGTATTGTCTCCCGACAGTACAGTAAGTGAGGTTTTGCAAACCCAGGCAAGTCACGGGGGTTACAGATAGTGCGACATGAACCTAAGATCCTTGTTGTGTGCGGAACTTGGCTATCAGTCTCTGCTCAGCGACTCTGCGCTGTCGTGTGTCGTGAAGGCCGCCTTGGAGAACGTTTACCCGAAGGTCTAAATCTTCACAGGGCAGAACATCTATCCACCTCAGTGTCCCTCACCAAGAATTCATCTCAGTAAGTAACTCTGTCAGTCTCACTTCCTGGGGAGTGGCTGGAGAATGGTTTCAGAGGCCTGTGTGTCACAACACAGGCAACAAACACAAACCTTTCCTTTTCCTTTTTCTCCAGGTGACATCAGTCCACTTGTGGTACAATCATTTTAGCTTTCTCTGAAGCAATTCAAAAACTTATTCAGGATGGTTCTCCAGCTGGTGAGAATCCTGATGTCCCGCGATAGCCAAAGATTGGATTTCCCGCTGGGCACTTGGGGCTATCGGGATTCACCCAACCCACCCTGCCAGTAACGATAGGCTTCCTACCCAGAGTGGGCTGGGAACCGATAATTTTGCCAACCCGCTAATTGGAACAAAATTAACGAGTTTGGCCCATTCACCATCCCGTCCCCACCTCCTCCAGCAGGAAATGCACCAGGGCTTTGGTGCTGGTGATGACGAGCATGGGCTGCATGTGTTGGACCCAAAGGGGTTCCCTCAGCAAAGAGGGGCATCCTCCTTCCCCCCCCCCCCCCCCCCCCCCCACCTCCCACTGCCACCACCACTCAAATAGTGGTCACCTCCACCCACACCATGCAGGTATAAGAGTGGCCCAATTCAACCCCCCCCCTCCCCAAGGCTCCCTCTCCTTGAG
Organism: Prionace glauca; assembly: GCA_037974335.1. Lineage (NCBI taxonomy): Eukaryota > Metazoa > Chordata > Chondrichthyes > Carcharhiniformes > Carcharhinidae > Prionace > Prionace glauca. The sequence goes on along the minus strand of CM075738.1, from coordinate 5,951,938 downwards.
ACCCTCACTCAGCCCCCACCCTCCTTCGATCCCCACTTCAGGCCAAGGTCCTGGGCAGTACCCACGGTGCCTTGCCCCAGCGTCTGTCACTGACTTGGGTGCCAAAATGAGAGCAAGGAGGTAAGTCCAGTGGCGATTTGCCCTCTTCTGCCACAAGGCTACAGAAGGAACTCCCTCAGAATCCTAAAGATTGGGTTGGCTTGGGCTGGGGGGCAAGAGGTTGACCTTGCCATTCTCCCCTGGATGGGGGGGGCGCTCATGGCTGGACTGCCCCTTCTAGCCCAGGCAGACTTGAAGATTATTCCTGGCTTGGTGTTTCAGAGAACGTTTTGATCAGCGTCGACATTCCTGCTCGGCAGCTGTGAAATGTTTGAGTGACCAGGTCATTTTAACCTCCATGCCCCTCCTGGTCACCTGGCAGGATTTAAAATCCGAGCACCACTCCTTTCTGCAGCAGAAATGTCCCTTTCTCTCTGTCAGAAGCTGCAGGTGTGAGCAGACCCCTTTGAAGTCCTCTGACGGAAAGGAGATGGCAATTTCACTGGGGAGGGGGGTGGTCCCTCCACAGCTGTCACTCACTTGAGTTTAGGAACATTGCAGGTACTTGAGATGCATTCAAGCGTGAAGGTTGAGCTGAAGAAACCAGCTGACTGGAACCCGGGTAGAAATCCATTAAGTTGTGAATGAAAGCTTGTTTCAAAGCAGTGCATTACGGAATTGTCAGTGGTCAAAGGTTTTTAATGCGATAAGAGAGTTTCAAATGTTTAGCTTTCTAGGAAGGCTCAGATAAAAGTTGTGTGAACATTTTGGGGCTGAGTGAAAAGCTGTGGAGGAGCAACACTCCCCCCAGCGAAACTGACAACTCGGCTGGAATTCTACCGGCACGTTTGCCCCGGCATTGTGGTGGGCGAGGCTCGCAGAATGGAATTCTGTGTTGGCCTCTGGTAGGATTTTACGAGCCTCTCCCGGGCAAGGTCATAAAATACTGGCCGTCCTCTCTGTCAGCAGACTTCAAAGGGGTCTGCTCAAACCTGCATCTTCTGGCAGAGAGAAAGGGAAAACTCTGTGCCAGAACGGAGTGTCGCAGTGATAGTAAAGGCTGCCAGGCGAACCGGGGTGAGGTGGGTACATGGAGTTTATAGTGACCAGGTCAATTCAAATCTTCCCTTCTGGCAGGCAGGAGGGAAGATTTGATCACAGGGCAGCCTGAAATCACCGTGCCAGGGATGATCTCCTGATCTGCCAGGGCTGGGAGGGATGGGATCCAGCCATGGGATCCCCATCCTGGGGGAGAGCGGTGAGGTCAACCTCTTGTCCCCAGCCCCAAGCCCACCCAATGGCCAAGATCCTTGGGGAATTCTTCCAACGCTGCCTAACAATGCCAGAGAGCACATGGGCACTGGATTTCCTGCTTGAAGCCCTTGGGTTCCAAAGTGTCAAGCCAGGTGTCAGTGGCAGGGTGCACCACTGACGCTGCCCAAGACACGTGGCCTAAAGAGGGGCATGATCAAAGACCATAGAATCATAGAACCCTACAGTGCAGAAAGAGGCCCTTCGGCCCATCGAGTCTGCACCCAACACAATCCCACCCAGGCCCGACATATCCCTACATATTATACCCACCAATCCCTCTCACCTACACATCCCTGGACACTAAGGGACAATTTCTTCGCAAGGCCAATCAACCCAACCCGCACATCTTTGGACTGCGGGAGGAAACCCGGCGTACCCGGAGGAAACCCACGCAGACACGAGGAGAATGTGCCAACTCCACAAGGACTGTGACCCGAGCCGGGAATCGAACCCAGGACTCTGGAGCTGTGAAGCAGCAGTGCCAACCCACTGTGCTGCCCAGTCTAAGGGGGAACGGAGCTGAGGGGGGGGTCTGACGGGGAGGGTGAATTCCCCACTTATTCCCCATCCGAAGAGAATAAAGGAATATTGTCCAGCTGCACTTATCCCAAAATTGGAAAATCCGGCCTGAGATCAATGGACCTTTCCATAGTTCCTTCACCCCCTACAATTCCCATGACGGAGGGGACGGGAATCTTCCAGTTTAACTGCCTCCACGGTGGCTGCCAGGCCTTCTGAGATTTTCCATCGAATCCCTACCATGCAGAAGGAGGCCATTTGGCCCATCCAGTCTGCACTGACCTCAATCCCACACAGGCTCTATTCCCATAACCCCTCATAATTCCCTTCCTAATCCACCTGACACTAGGTTTAATTTAGCGTGGCCAATCAACCTAACCCACACAGCTTTGGACTAGGAGCAGCTGAAGAAAACCCACGCAGACATGGGGAGAATGTGCAAACTCCACACAGACAGCGGACCGAGGTTGGAATTGAACTCAGGTCCCCAGCACTATGAGGCAACAGTGCTAACTACAGTGCCACTGGGCCACCCCATTTTTTGCCATTTTTATTTAAGTCCCAAGGTGGGATCGGATGCGAAGGCTTCTGATTCAGAGGCTGGGCCATTGCCACAAGATCTCCAGAACTGAAACAGAAAATGCTGGGAAATCTCAGCAGGTCTGACAGCATCTGCAGAGAAGATGTTTCGAGTCAGGACGGAGGGTCATCCAGACTGGAAACGTTGGCTCTATTCTCTCTCCACAGATGCTACCAGATCTGCTGAGATTTTCCAGCATTTTGTCTCAAATCCGCAGTATTTTGCTTTTTGCTTCATGAACGAACCATTTGATAGTTCCAGTCAATCTGAGTTTCCGAGAGTAGAGTCCAATTCTCCACGTGTGAAGTAAATGATTGTCAGGATGTTCAATAATTTGTGTGAAGTACATAAGTATGCTACGGTGCAGAGGGACCTGGGGGTCCTTGTGCATGAGTCGCAAAAACCCAGTCTGCAGGTGCAGCAGGTGATCAAAAAGGGAATGGGATGCTGACCTTTATAGCGAGGGGGATAGAATATAAAAGCAGGGAGGTCTTGCTGCAACTGTACAGGGCACTGGTGAGGCCGCAGCTGGAGTACTGTGTGCAGTTTTGGTCCCCTTATTTGCGTAAGGATATATTGGCCTTGGAGGGAGTGCAGAGAAGGTTCACTAGGCTGATACCGGAGATGAGGGGGTTAGCCTGTGAAGAGAGATTGAATAGACTGGGTCTGTACTCGTTGGAGTTTAGAAGGATGAGGGGTGATCTTATAGAGACGTATAAGATAATGAAGGGGATGGATAGGGTAGAGGTAGAGAGATTCTTCTTGCTTAGAAAGGGTAGCAGGACTAGAGGGCACAGCCTCAAAATAAGCGGGGGTTGCAGTTTAGAACAGGGTTGAGGAGGAACTTCTTCACTCAAAGGGTGGTATAGCTCTAGAATTCTCTGCCCGTTGAAGTGGTGGAGGCTACCTCGCTGAATATATTGAAGTCACGGGTAGACAGGTTTCTAATAGACAGGGGAATAAAGGGTTATGGGGAGAAAGCGGGAAAGTGGAACTGATCCACTTCAGATCAGCCATGATCTTATTGAATGGCGGGGCAGGCTCGAAGGGCTGGATGGCCTACTCCTGCTCCTATTTCTTATGTTCTTAAATAACATGAGGAGATAGGTACATAGTGCCAAAATGAGTTTAATTAACAGAAAGTTTGAACAAAGCAGGTATAAATGAAAGAAAAAATTGGAAAATGTTCACAATTCATGTCCATTTTATTTCATATGGCTACAAAATGAGAAATATAAGCCCAGAATTTCCAGTTTGTAGGTGGCTTCATTCATTTAAATCGACACTAGCGAGATTCATTGCAGAACGAGACTCTAGGTTCAAAATTCTCAACTTCTAAGTGGATTGTTTGAAAATCTCTTGTTGCAGATGTTTAAAAAGTTTTGCAGTGAGTCAAAAAAATTGCAGCTTTGCTCTCAGTGCAAAGAAGTATCTCCCACAGGGGGACGTTGTGGCTTACAGATGTAAACTGAGTTTAACTCAAGTTTTGGGTGTGTTGAATCCTACTGTCATTGTTGCAAACCTCACTGAGTGTTCGATGTCTCCAGCACATTGCAGAATTTCTACTTAAATATAATCACAATATTATCCAAGCCCTTTAAACACTGCTGAGATATGAGTTGTTTCGCTGCCATTTGATATTAGTCCAGTATGCACTCTGCTTATACTCAGTGCATTTAAAAGATCAGGCTCAGTTCCTATTGAAGGTGTAGCTTCCAGCATCACCAGCTTAGGGGTAGCCGTGGGGTAGCAAAGTGACACAATGGCACTGCTGCCTCACAGCGCCAGGGACCAATTCCCAGCTTGGATCACTGTCTTTGCGGAATCTGCACGTTCTCTGCGTGGGGGACTTTAACTTTACTCATGTAGATTGGAATTGCTACAGCTCTGGCTCGTTAGAGGGGTCAGTTTTTGTTCAAAGTGTGCAGGAAGGTTTTTTGACTCAGTATGCAGATAGGCCGACGAGAGGTGAGGCTATATTGGATTTGGTGCTCGGTAATGAGCCAGACCAGGTGCTAGACTTGGAAGTTGGTGTACAGTTTGGGGATAGTGACCACAATTCGATTACGTTCACCTTAGTGATGGAAAGGGATAGGCATGAACCTCGGGTCAGAAGTTTCAGCTGGGGGAAGGGTAATTATGAGGCTATTAGGAGAGAATTAGGAAGCATTGGTTGGAATGGGAGATTACAGGGACTGGGAACATCCGAGATGTGGAGATTTTTCAAGGAGCAGCTATTGCGGGTCTGTGATAAGTATATCCCTGTCAGGCAAGGAGGATTTGGTAGGCCCAGGGAACCGTGGTGCACCAAAAAAGTTGATTCGTTGGTTAGGAAGAAAAAGGAGGCTTATGTTCGGATGAGGCTTGAGGGCTCAGGTAGTGCATTAGAAAGTTTTAGATTGGCTAGGAGGGAGTTGAAGAGGGAGTTAAGAAGGGCTAAAAGAGGACATGAGATGATTTTGGCTGATAGGATTAAGGAGAACCCTAAGGCGTTTTACAGGTATGTCAAGAACAGAAGGTTGGTTAGGACAAGATTAGGGCCAGTTACAGACAGTAGAGGGAAGTTGTGTGTGGAACCGGAGGAGATTGGAGAGGCGTTGAACCAATATTTCTCTTCGGTGTTCACGCAAGGGGACAGGAATGTAGCTGAGGAGGACACTGGGGTGCAGGGGAGTGAAATAGATAGTATTGCAGTTGATACGGGGGATGTGCTGGATATTTTAGAGGGATTGAAAATAGATAAGTCCCCTGGTCCAGATGGGATTTACCCTAGGATTCTTTGGGAGGCAAGAGGGGTGATTGCGGAGCCTCTGGCTCTGATCTTCAGGTCGTCGTTAGTCTCTGGTATAGTACCAGAAGATTGGAGGACAGCAAATGTTGTCCCATTGTTTAAGAAGGGGAGAAGGGACTTACCTGGGAATTATAGACCGGTGAGTCTTACTTCTGTGGTGGGTAAGGTTTTGGAAAGGATTATTAGAGACAGGATTTATAGTTATTTGGAAAGTAATGAGTTGATTAGGGACAGTCAGCATGGTTTTGTAGCGGGTAGGTCATGCCTTACTAACCTTATCGAGTTCTTTGAGAAAGTGACCAAAGAGGTGGATAGGGGTAAGGCAGTTGATGTGGTGTATATGGATTTTAGCAAGGCGTTTGATAAGGTTCACCATGGTAGGCTTCTGCAGAAAATGCAGATGTATGGGATTGGGGGTGATCTAGGTAATTGGATCAGGAATTGGCTAGCAGATAGGAGACAGAGAGTGGTGGTTGATGGGAAATATTCGTCATGGAGTTCGGTTACAAGTGGTGTGCCTCAGGGATCTGTTTTGGGGCCACTGCTGTTTGTAATTTTTATTAATGATCTGGATGAGGGTATAGTTGGGTGGATTAGTAAGTTTGCTGATGACACCAAAGTTGGAGGTGTGGTAGATTGTGAGGAAGGGTGTCATAGTTTGCAGGATGACTTAGAAAGGTTGCAGAGCTGGGCTGAGAGGTGGCGGATGGAGTTTAATGTGGAAAAGTGTGAGGTAATTCATTTCGGTAGGAATAACAGATGTGTTGAGTATAGGGCTAACGGGAGGACTTTGAATAGTGTGGAGGAGCAGAGGGATCTAGGTGTATGTGTACATAGATCCCTGAAAGTTGGGAATCAAGTAGATAAGGTTGTTAAGAAGGCATACGGAGTCTTGGCGTTTATTGGTAGGGGGATTGAATTTAGGAGTCGCAGCGTCATGATGCAACTGTACACATCTCTGGTGCGGCCACACTTGGAGTATTGTGTGCAGTTCTGGTCCCCACATTACAGGAAGGATGTAGAGGCTTTGGAGAGGGTGCAGAGGAGGTTTACCAGGATGTTGCCTGGTATGGAGGGGAGATCCTATGAGGAGAGATTGAGAGATTTGGGGTTGTTTTCGCTGGAAAGAAGGCGGCTAAGAGGGGATCTCATTGAAACATATAAGATGATTAGAGGTTTAGACAGGGTAGATAGTGATAGCCTTTTTCCTAGGATGGAGAAAGCTAGCACGAGGGGGCACGATTTTAAATTAAGGGGGAGTAGTTATAGGACAGATGTCAGGGGTAGGTTCTTTACCCAGAGGGTGGTGAGGGACTGGAATGCCCTGCCAGCTGCAGTTGTAAATGCACCTAGTTTGGGGGCGTTTAAGAGATCTGTGGATAGGTTTATGGATGAAAAGGGATTGGTTTAGGCTAGTGGGTCATTGTTTTGTAACTGGTCGGCGCAACATCGTGGGCCGAAGGGCCTGTTCTGCGCTGTAATGTTCTATGTTCTATGTTCTATTTCCTCCGGGTGCTCCGGATTCCTCCCACAGTCCGAAAGACGCGCAGATTGGGTGCATTGGCCGTGCCAAATTCACCCTCAGTGTACCCGAACAGGTGCCGGAGTGTGGTGACTCAGGGATTCTCACCTCTGTTGCAGTGTTAATGTGAGCCTACTTGAGACACTAATAAATAAATTTAAATTTATTTCAGGTAATAGGCAGGGAGCCATCTTGTAAATCACATCCCGAATGGACTTTTAATATATATTTGTATGTTGCTGCAATCTTTTCCTGAGTGGCTTCTTTTGGGATCTAGAGTACACAATATATGAGCCATTAATTTGGATAAAATAAGGCGATAAATTCATTTATTTATGAATACATGGTGGCAACATTTTGAAATCTCTTATGTCGTGGAATATTATAGGAAAGAACGGGGATTGGGATGAATTGGATAGCTCTGTAAATGGGCTAGTACAGGCAAAATGGACTGAATGGCCTTTTCCTGTGTTCCTCTACGTTGTGGAGTGATGATCACTTTTCAGGGAAAATGGCGGGACCAGAGGAACTAACTGGGAATGATAGAACGATACAACACAGGAAAAGGCCATTCTGTCATTACGCCCGTACTAGCCCACTTGTAAGCTGAGTCCCATTGCGGAACCAAAGACCTGCCACTTTTGGAAAACAAAATTAAACAGATACCACTTTTGAAACTCGGGGTTGAGGTGTTGTGCTAAACACACAAGGGAACACTGTTCAGCCCTGGGTTCGCTTCTTTCTGTTGTGGACTTACTGTCTGAACCAACAGGGAAACGAACACGTTCTGGCCCAGAATTGTTGATGAATAATTTCTGCTCAGAACTGTTCGTGCCAGACAAATTGTCAGGAGGTGCTCTGCATTAAACCTGAGCGGCGTACAAAATCTCACTGCCCCCTTTATAGCGCGGAGAGGGAGCTGCCTTTATTTTGGAAAGAAAACTCAGTTCGTGTTCAGAAGCGGCATGTCAGAAAATTGAAGGGAACCTCAAACCTGAAATGCTTTGTCGCAGGGGCACGAGAAGGTAATGGCACAACTGAACAGGCAATGTGCCACCTGTTCCGAAAAAAAAAAACACTTCCAGATACAAAGCTTCGCTGAACTAACCGCGCAAGTGGATCCAACAGGGGTTAATTAACACTGATTAGTTCTACTGGGCATTACACCTGGCAGCTTGTAAATGTGCGACTTAAGAGGCCGTTAAAAAATAAAGAATGGAAAAACAGCCAGGCCTTTTGGTTCTGCAACAGGGCCGGGTGTAGGTGAGGGGTGCTGGAGGCTACATCCAGAGTCCATAGCGAGCTGAACCCTATTCCTCAAGTGTGTTGAGTATTAGCAGCCATGTATACTGGAATAAGATTCTGTGGCAAAGTGAGAAACCGCGTGGCCCAGATGGGTCGAAACCAATGGGGCGGCACGGTAGCACAGTGGGTTAGCACTGCTGCTTCACAGCTCCAGGGTCCTGGGTTCGATTCCCGGCTCGGGTCACTGCCTGTGTGGAGTTTGCACATTCTCCTCGTGTCTGCGTGGGTTTTCTCCGGGTGCTCCGGTTTCCTCCCACAGTCCAAAGATGTGCGGGTTAGAGGGCGGCACGGTAGCACAATGGTTAGCACTGCTGCTTCACAGCTCCCAGGGTCCTGGGTTCGATTCCCGGCTCGGGTCACTGCCTGTGTGGAGTTTGCACATTCTCCTCGTGTCTGCGTGGGTTTTCTCCGGGTGCTCTGGTTTCCTCCCACAGTCCAAAGATGTGCGGGTTAGAGGGCGGCACGGTAGCACAGTGGTTAGCACTGCTGCTTCACAGCTCCAGGGTCCTGGGTTCGATTCCCGGCTCGGGTCACTGCCGGTGTGGAGTTTGCACATTCTCCTCGTGTCTGCGTGGGTTTTCTCCGGGTGCTCCGGTTTCCTCCCACAGTCCAAAGATGTGCGGGTTAGGTTGATTGGCTATGCTAAAATTGCCCCTTAGTGTCCTGGGATGTGTAGGTTAGAGGGATTAGCAGGTAAAATGTGTAGGGATATGGGGATAGGGTCTGGGTGGGATTGTGTTCGGTGCAGACTCGATGGGCCGAAGGGCCTGTTTCTGCACTGTAGGGTTCTATGGTTCTATGGTTCAATCAGAGGGTGGTTTGGGTGATGGGCCGGGTTTCGTTCACCACCCTATGTAGTTCCCTTGCAGCCTTGGACAGAGCAGGAGCCCGTACCAAGCTGTGACATAACCAGAAAGAGTGCTTTCTATGGTGCGTCTGGAAAAGTTGGTGTTTCTCTTGTTCACTGAGGTTCATTAGGTTACACTGGAAGCAATTTTTAAAAGGGGCATCTCAGACTTTTGGCGAAGATGCAAATGAGATCAAGCCTTGGAGGAGGAGCTACGCCCATTCCAATCAGCTTGGATGGTGCAGATCGAGCCCAGGGCAGGAGGGGAGGATGTAGAGGCTTTGGAGAGGGTGCAGAGGAGGTTTACCAGGATGTTGCCTGGTATGGAGGGGAGATCCTATGAGGAGAGATTGAGAGATTTGGGGTTGTTTTCGTTGGAAAGAAGGCGGCTAAGAGGGGATCTCATTGAAACATATAAGATGATTAGAGGTTTAGACAGGGTAGATAGTGATAGCCTTTTTCCTCGGATGGAGAAAGCTAGCACGAGGGGGCACGACTTTAAATTAAGGGGGGGTAGTTATAGGACAGATGTCAGGGGTAGGTTCTTTACCCAGAGGGTGGTGAGGGACTGGAATGCCCTGCCAGCTGCAGTTGTAAATGCACCTAGTTTGGGGGCGTTTAAAAGATCTGTGGATAGGTTTATGGATGAAAAGGGATTGGTTTAGGCTAGTGGGTCATTGTTTTGTAACTGGTCGGCGCAACATCGTGGGCCGAAGGGCCTGTTCTGCGCTGTAATGTTCTATGTTCTATGTTCTATGGGAGAGCCCTGTCTTGTCAACTTGGATTGGGAATGTCCCAACTTGTTGGGATTCTGAATTGGACTTGATTGGATTGAATTGAAATAAAAACCAGAAAAAAAAACTGGGGGCTCCTAACGTTACGGAACTTGCAGCATTGTCTAAAGCTTATTTATTCGTTGGCTTACATTAATACTGCTGTGAAGTCAGTCCAAAAATCCCCTCGTCACCACACGCAAGGGCCTGTTCGGGTACACTGAGGGAGAATTTAGCATGGCCAATGCACACCTTTTGAACTGTGGGAGGAAACCGGAGCACCTGGAGGGAACCCACGCAGACATGGGGAGGACATGCAGACTCCACACAGATAGCGACTCAAGCCGGGAATTGAACCCGGGTCCCTGACAGTGTGAGGCAGCAGTGCTAACCGCTGTGCCCTTGTGCCATCAGGGATAGATTACACCGCTCCGCTCATCAACTTTGGTTGGATGCATTCTTGGAATTTTTATTTCGTTGCCTCCCGGTTTATACTGCCCCATCCTCAATCCCACCATTGGTGACTCAACATCAAGTGCATTCCGGGCCAGAATTGTAAATTGGTAAAGGCCCAATTTCCATACCAATGCCCTCGCCAACTTTTACAGATGCACCATAGAAAGCATTCTTTCTGGTTGTATCACAGCTTGGTATGTCTCCTGCTCTGCGCAAGAAACTGCAAAGGTGAATGAAATCTAGTCCGTCACACAAATCAGCCTCCCATCCATTGACTCCGTCTACACTTCCCGCTGCCTCAGAAAAGCAGCCAGCGTAATTAAGGATCGGACATTCTCTCTTCCGCCTTTTTCCAAAGATACAGCAGAAGTTTGAGCTCACGAACCGACTGACTCAAGAACAGCTTCTTCCCTGCCGCCATCAGACTTTTGTGTGGATGTCCCTCATCTAAATTGATTTTTCCCTGCAAGGTGGTAGTGCCAGTCACACTACATTCTGCACTCTCTTGTTTCCTTCTCTATGAACGGTACGCTTTGTCCGGACAGCACACAAGAAACAATACTTTTTACTGTATACTCATACATGTGACGATTATAAATCAAAGGCCGAAACAGGTATTAGCTTTTATTGAGGTTTGTTAGGCCTGTTTAGATGCATCGCTCTGCCAAGTTTCTGAAGTATATTCAGTGAATTGGCCTCCAGAGCCTTCTGTGCTCAGTTCACCAGCTGCTGAGTGAGGACGTTTCTCTTCATCTCAGCCTTACGTGGCCTACCCTATATCCTGAGACTGCGGCCCCCTTGTTCGAGACCCTCTAGCCTGAGGGAACATCGTCCCTGCATCTAGCCCGCCCAGCCCCTTCAGAATTTTAGACCTTTCAACGACATTCCTTCGAAATTCCAGTGAATAACAAGCCGTGTTGACTCAATCTTGCCTTGTACAACAATGCTGCCATCCCAGGGATCAGCCTGGCGAGGCCTGGCTGAACTCCAATCGGTTGGCAAGGTTACAAGCTCAAATGTTCTGCTGTTAATTGTACACCTGAGCACCGAGTCTTACCTTTCTCCAGGGATGGGATGGATTAGAGATCAGGGCCTTGGGGATCGAATTCAGAACCTTTGCGACTCAAAGGAAAAATAAGGGCCAACAAATATGATGGTTGTGAGTTGGGATCATTATCGTCAAACAATAAGTAATAGCGCCTGCAATATGTTTGCTAACAATGTATTTTTAACACCCTAGTCATTAAGTATACACACCCAGCAAGCTCACAGTGGGGTTATCACTGAGCAGGTAACAGACTGGTAACCATCTTATAAACCACATCCCGAATGGACTTTTAATATATATTTGTATGTTGCTGTCAATGGCTTCTTTTGGTATTCAAAGTACACAATATATGAGCCATAATTTGGATAAAATAAGATGATAAATTCACTTATTTATGAATACAATGTGGCAATGTTTTGAAATCTCTTATTTTGTGGAATATTATAGGAAAGAACAGGGGTTGGGATTAATTGGATGGCTCTACAAATGGGCTAGTACAGGGAAAATGGACTGAATGGCCTTGTCCTGTGTACCTCTACATTGTGGAGCAATGGTCACTTTTCAGGGAAAATGGCGGGACCAGACGAACTAATTGGGAATGAGAGAATGACACAACACAGGAAAAGGCCATTCTGTCATTATGCCTGTACTAGCCCACTTGGAGACCCATCCAATTAACCCTTTTTCTTTCCTATATATTTTTCCCTCATAAGTATTTATCCAATGTTCTTTTGAAAGTTGCTATTGAAGTGGCTTCTACTGTCCTGTCAATCAGTTTATTAGAACATAGAAGAACTACAGCACAAACAGGCCCTTCGGCCCACAAGTTGCGCCAATGATATCCCTACCTACTAGGCTTACCTATAACCCTCAATTCTATTTAGTCCCATGTCCTCATCCAGAAGTCTCTTGAAAGACCCTATCGAATTTGCCTCCACCACCACCGACGGCAGCCGATTCCACTCACTCACCACCCTCTGAGTGAAAAACTTACCCCCAACATCTCCTCTGCCCCTGCTCCCCAGCATCTTAAACTTGTATCCTCTCGTAGTGACCATTCCAGCCCTGGGAAATAGCCTTTGGGAACCCACCCAAATGAAAACCTGTCGAATTAGATCACAATAATTCACTGTGTAAGTGAGGGCCCTACGTATTACACCCAGCAGTTTAATTAATCACCCTTAATCTGCGTCCTCTGAACACTCACCCCCTCTCCCACCAGCAACTCAGGAAATCACTCCCACAGTCACATGAACCAGGGAAGTGATCAGGCTGATTCCTGGGATGGCAGGTATCTCATATGAGGAGAAATTAAGTTGGTTCGGATAATATTTAAACCTCTATGACCATATTCACTGGAGTTTAGAAGAATGTGAGGGGATCTGGATGAAACCGTATAGGGCATTGGTGAGGCCGCAGCTGGAGTACTGTGTGCAGTTTTGGGCGCCGCACCTGCGCAAGGATATTTTGGCCCTGGAGGGAGTGCAGAGGAGGTTTACTAGGCTGATACCGGAGTTGAGGGGTTGAGCTATGAGGAGAGGCTGAATAAACTAGGCTTGTACTCGTTAGAGTTTAGAAGAATGAGGGGAGATCTCATTGAGACGTATAAGATGATGAATGGGATGGATAGGATAGAGGTGGAGAGACTCTTCCCGCTCAAAAAAGACAGTAGGACTAGGGGGCACAGCCTCAAGATAAAGGGGGGGGGGGGCGGTTTAGAACAGAGTTGAGGAGGAACTTCTTCACTCAAAGGGTGGTGAATCTCTGGAATTCTCTACCCGTTGAAGTGGTGGAGGCTGCCTCGCTAAATATTTTTAAGAAGCGGGTTGATGGGTTTTTGATAAGAGAGGGGATTAAGGGTTATGGGGAGAGGGCGGGAAGGTGGAGCTGAGCCACGACAGATCAGCCATGATCTTATTGAATGGCGGGGCAGGCTCGAAGGGCCAGATGGCCTACTCCTGCTCCTATTTCTTATGTTTTTATGAAACTTAAAATTCTAACCAAGTTACGTGGAGTAAATTCGGAAAGAATGTTCACGATGGCAGGGATTCCAGAACTAGGGATTTGGGGATAAGGGGTAAACCTTTTAGGACAGAAATTTCTTCACCCAGAGTGTGGAATTCACCACCACAGAACGGAGCTGAGGGCAAAACATTGTGTGATTTCAAGAAGAAATTAGATATCGCTCTTGGGGCAAAAGGTTTCAAGGGTCATGGTGGAAAGGATATTGAATTTGATGATCAGGAATTGAGGAGGTGGAGTAGATTCCAAGGGCCAAATGGCCTACTCTTGCTTCGGGTTTCTATGTTTCTATGTCACAGTTTCGATGTCGGCGCAACTTGTGGGCCGAAGGGCCTGTTTGTGCTGTAGTTTTTCTCTGTTCTCGTAAACTAATTGACAGGACAGTAGAAGCAACTTCAATAGCGACTTTCAAAAGAACATTGGGTCAATACTCTTGAGGGAAAAATGTATAGGAAAGAAAAGGGGTTAATTGGATGGGTCTACAAGTGGGCTAGTACAGGCATAATGACAGAATGGCCTTTTCCTGTGTTGTGTCATTCCCAATTCGTTCCTCTGGTCCCGCCATTTTCCCTGAGAAGTGACCATTACTCCACAACGTAGAGGAACACAGGACAAGGCCACTCAGTCCATTTTGCCTGTACTAGCCCATTTGTCGAGCTATCCAATTTATCTCAATCCCTGTTCTTTCCTATAATATTCCACAACGTAAGAGATTTTAAAATATTGACACATTGTATTCATAAATAAGTAAATTTATCATCTTATTTTGTCCAAATTATGGTTCACGTATTGTGTATTCTGGATACCAAAAGAAGCCATTGACAGGAACATACAAATAGAAATTAAAAGTCCATTCGGGATGTCAGTGGCATAGTGGAAAAAAAACTATCACAACACAGGCATGACTTGGAACAGTCAATGTCAGAGCGAGATGTAATTTTTATGTTCATGGAACATTCCAGGTTGTCACAGGTGATATCAGTCACAAGTCACAATCATCTGTACACTTCTCTATTCCAGAGGTCAGTGCAGCTCTATATTCTCTTAGGAATGACTTTCTATGGAACATAGAACGCCACAGCACAAACAGGCCCTTCGGCCCATAAGTTGTACTGATCCTATCCCCACCTACCAGCCCTATCTATAACTCTCAATCCCATTAAATCCCATGTACTCATCCAGAAATCTTTTAAAAGACCCCAGCGAGTTTGTTTCTACCACCACTGATGGCAGTCGATTCCACTCATCCGCCACCCTCTGAGTGAAAAACTTAACCTCTGACATATTCTCTGTACCTGCTCCCCAGCACCTTCAACCTGTGTCCTCTCATTGCGACCATTTCAGCCCTGGGAAATAGCCTCCGAGAATCCACCCTATCTATTCCTCTCAACGTCTTATAAACCTCTATCAGGTCGCCTCTCAACCTTCGTCTCTCCAGGGAAAAGAGTCCCAGCTCCCTCAACCTATCTTCATAAGGCATGCCTCCCAGTCCAGGCAACATCCTTGTAAATCTCCTCTGCACCCTCTCAATAGCTTCTACGTCTTTCCTATAGTGAGGCGACCAGAACTGAGCACAGTACTCCAAGTGGGGTCTGACAAAGGGTCTTCTCAAGTTGTAGCATTCCCAACTGCCAACCAATCACAGCTCCAGGGTCCTGGGTTCGATTCCCGGCTCAGGTCACTGTCTGTGTGGAGTTTGCACATTCTCCTCGTGTCTGCGTGGGTTTTCTCCGGGTGCTCCGGTTTCCTCCCACAGTCCAAAGATGTGCGGGTTAGGTTCATTGGCTATGCTAAAATTGCCCCTTAGTGTCCTGGGATGTGTAGGTTAGAGGGATTAGCAGGTAAAATGTGTAGGGATATGGGGATAGGGTCTGGGTGGGATTGTGTTCGGTGCAGACTCGATGGGCCGAAGGGCCTGTTTCTGCACTGTAGGGTTCTATGTAAGAGCAGAGGTAGAGAAGTCTATGGTTCAACAACAATATATCTGGTCCTGGGTGTCATTGACTGCACATATGTGACTAAGTATGCCCCTCATTTAAACGTGGAGGTGTTTTGGAACAGGAAGGGATTCAAATATCTTGCGGTGTACAAGTTAAAATTCCTGCCGGAGACCTCTCAAGCAATCCCATTCCATCTGCGGGGGGGACATCAACTGCCCTTGTGTACAACTAGCCTGTGTCCACCAGCAGTTGCATGGCCAACCTCTGGGGATGTCACCGTGAGACCGTTACTGGCCCCACGCAGCCCAGTGCTGGCTCCGAGATGACAAGGGATACCCTCCAATGCGGTGGTTCAGGGAATCACAGATGCACCAAGAGCCAGGTGGGCACCAGGATGTTCATTGAGCAGGGGAGTCAAACAGAGGGATGCCCTCACCATAGAACCATAGAATCCCTACGGCACAGAAGGAGGTCATTCGGTCTGCATCGAGCCTGCACTGATCACAAGCCCAGCTGGGTCTGATCCCCAGAACCCCGTATATTTATCCCTCTAATCCTCTGCCACTACAATACAAATCAGTATGGCCAATCCACTTAACCCGCACGTCTTTGGAGAGTCGGAGGAAATTGGAGCACCTGGAAGAAACCCACACAGACTTGGGGAGAACATGCACACTCCACACAGACGGTGACTTAAGCCGGGAATCAAGCCTGGGCTCTGGGCAGTGTGAGGCAGCAGGGCTAACCAGTCAGAATTGAGTACTCCTGGTTCATGGTGACTTGCTGTGATACATCAGCTGCCCCTGTACTTCCGTTGCCTGCGGTAAGCAAAGAGAAGGGAGATACTGGAAATTTGTGATTAGGGAGAGGGCCATTGAATCCATCTCTGGGATTCCCCCAGTGCTGCATTCGAGATGCTGGGTCCCCAAGGCATTTGTGCAACAGTTTAAACATCATTATTTATTGTCCCGGATCTACTGCTCCCTCAGACAGCTCCCTCATGGCTGTTCTCTGAGAGAGAACATGCCTGCCCACACCCTCCCTAATCTTGACACTCACCCTCTTTTGATTCGATTTGTTATGGTCAGATGTATTGGTGTACAGTTCAAAGTATTGTCTTTTTTTTGCACGCTATACAGACAGGGATTGGGTGGGATTGCAGGTTCAACGGGCTGAATGGCCTCCTTCTGTACTGTGGAGATTCTACAAAAGCATACCGTACATAGAGAAGGAAAGGAGAGGGCGCAGGATGTCGTGTTACAGTCATAGTTAAGGTTTAGAGGAAGATCAACTTAATGCGAGTTGGGTCCAAAGAGATGCCAAATTTCCTAATGTTCTGAGAAAGTTACATAGAACCCTACATAGAACCATACAGAGCAGAAACAGGCCCTTCGGCCCATCGAGTCTGCACCGAACACAATCCCACCCAGACCCTATCCCCATATCCCTACACATTTACCTGCTAATCCCTCTAACCTACACATCCCAGGACACTCAGGGGCAATTTTAGCATAGCCAATGAACCTAACCCGCACATCTTTGGACTGTAGGAGGAAACCGGAGCACCCGGAGAAAACCCACGCAGACACGAGGAGAATGTGCAAACTCCACACAGTGACCCGAGCCGGGAATCGAACCCAGGACCCTGGGAGCTGTGAAGCAGCAGTGCTAACCACTGTGCTACCGTGCCACCCCAGTTGGTGGGCTTTCTTAACGATAGTGTCAGCATGGGGTGGGCCAGGATAGGTTGTTGGTGATTTAGACACTTACAAACCTGAAGCTCTCCACCATTCGTTCTGGTTGATGTTGAGGGGGGGCGTTGTCCTCCCCTCCCCTCCCTGAAGCCGATGACAATCTCCTTAGTCCTGTTGACGTTGTGGGAGAGATTATCGTTGCCGCACCAGTTCACCAGATTCTCTATCTCGTTCCTGCGCTCTGTCTCGTGATTGTTTGAGATCCGACCCACTACTCTGGTGACGCCATCTAAAATGGCGACGTGCAAAGCACTCTGGGGACAATTGGGCAAGAACTAAAACGGCAAACTGTAGCTTAAAAGGCCGAGATAAACAAGCTGCGACCCAGACGGGTGAATATACAGGATATGGGTCATCTCCAGGACAAAATCTCTTAAATCGGCCTCGCAGGTGGAGGAGGTGGTCAAGAAGGCGTATGGTGTACTGGCCTTCATTAATCGAGGGATTGAGTTTAGGAGTCGGGAGGTAATGCTGCAACTTTACAGGACCCTTGTCAGGCCTCATTTGGAGTACTGTGCGCAGTTCTGGTCGCCTCACTATAGGAAAGACGTAGAAGCTATTGAAAGGGTGCAGAGGAGATTTACAAGGATGTTGCCTGGACTGGGAGGCATGCCTTATGAAGATAGGTTGAGGGAGCTGGGACTCTTTTCCCTGGAGAGGCGAAGGTTGAGAGGCGACCTGATAGAAGTTTATAAAATGTTGAGAGGAATAGATAGGGTGGACTCTCAGAGGCTATTTCCCCGGGTTGAAATGGTCGCTACAAGAGGACACAGATTTAAGGTGCGAGGAGGGAAGTACAGAGGTGATGTTAGGGGTAAGTTTTTCACTCAGAGGGTGGTGAGTGAATGGAATCGGCTGCCGTCGTCGGTGGTGGAGGCGAACTCGCTGGGGTCTTTTAAAAGACTTCTGGATGAGTATATGGGGTTTTATGGGATTGGGGGTTATAGATAGGTCTATAGATTGGTGGGGTTGATGTGATTGGCGCAACTCGAGGGCCGAAGGGCCTGTTTGTGCTGTAATGTTCTATGTTCTATGTTCCAGGACAAAAGAGACTTTCTGGTCAAACTGGGTTGTTCACCAGACGTAAGGGTGCCGTCACCCCTTATTTGGGAGGGAGGTGTGAACCCTACGTGCCCCCAGCACCTGCAGAGACGGTCGTTGGGGTCACGATGTGGAGATGCCGGCGTTGGACTGGGGTGAGAACACCAGGTTAAAGTCCAACAGGTTATTTGATAGTAAATCTACCAGCTTTCAGGGTTTGCCCCTTCATCAGGCACCCAACTGATTCACCCAAAAGCGCGTGGGTTTACTATCAAAGAAACTTGTTGGATTTTAACGGGGGGGGTGTTGTGAGACTTCTTACTGCGTTTGGGGACACAGTAAAAAGTCTGACAACACCAGGTTTTCGTCCAACCGATTTATTTGATAATATTCTCACAAGCTTTCGAGGTTACCCTCTTCGTCAGGTGAATGGAGAGTTCTGGCCTCAGACAGAGCATATAAAGCACAGACAGTTTACAGATTGCTGATTAGAATGCGAATCCTTACACCTAACCTGCTGTTCAAGTCTTAAAGTGGCTGATAATGTGAGTGGAAGGAGCACTGATCACAGGTTAAAGAGATGTGTATTGTCTCCAGACAGTACAGTAAGTGAGGTTTTGCAAACCCAGGCAAGTCACGGGGGTTACAGATAGTGCGACATGAACCCAAGATCCCTGTTGAGACCGTCCTCATGTGTGCGGAACTTGGCTATCAGTCTCTGCTCAGCGACTCTGCGCTGTCGTGTGTCATGAAGGCCGCCTTGGAGAATGCTTACCCGAAGGTCAGAGGCTGAATGCCCGTGACCACTGAAGTGTTCGCCAACAGGAAGGGAACAGTCTTGCTTGGTGACTGTTGAGCGATGTTCATTCATCCGTTGTCGTAGCGTCTGCATGGTCTCCCCAATGTACCATGCTTCCGGACATCCTTTCTTGCAACGTATCAGGTAGAATTCTCTGGAATTCTCTGCCCGTTGAAGTGGTGGAGCCTGCCTCGCTAAATATTTTTAAGAAACGGGTTGATGGGTTTTTGATAAGAGAGGGGATTAAGGGTTATGGGGAGAGGGCGGGAAGGTGGAGCTGAGCCACGACAGATCAGCCATGATCTTATTGAATGACGGGGCAGGCTCGAAGGGCCAGATGGCCTACTCCTATTTCTTATGTTCTTATGATAGACAACGTTGGCCGAGTTGCAAGAGTATTTACCATGGACCTGGTGGATGATATTCTCACGTGTGATGATGGTATCCATGTCGATGATCCGGCATGTCTTGCAGAGGTTGCTGTGACAGGGTTGTGTGGTATTGTGGTCACTGTTCTCCTGAAGGCTGGGTAGTTTGCTGCGAACAATGGTCTGTTTGTGGTTGTGTGGTTGTCTGAAAGCAAGAAGTGGGGGTGTGGGGATAGCCCTGGCGAGATGTTCGTCTTCATCAATGATATGTTGAAGACTCCGGAGAAGATATCGTAGCTTCTCCGCTCCGGGGAAGTACTGGACGACGAAGGGTACTCTGTCCACCCAGAGAATGATGTGGGCAGCACCCGATTGGATTCTTCGCGATCAGGGTGATCGAGTCCTGATCGATTGATCGGCAATGGCGAAACGGAGCACAGAGGGCGCTGCACAACCAAGAATCTCTCTTTGACCCCCACGGACATGCCACAACCCTGGTGACCGTCACCAGTGACGAGGAGAGCCACCACAACCCCGGAAGGAAGGAAGACCGGGGCCAGACCAGACGACACAGAGGATGACCAAGACCAAAGGCAGAGAAAGATAACATCAACTTGGGTACTTGCCAGCCACACAAAGTGAAGTCAAGGTCTTGTATTGGACTTGAACTTGCGTATTTTCTGGAAGATGATTTATTATTGGTTGGGTGGGTGATTATTTGATTGAGTGTCTTAAATAAATATTGGTTGTATTAACAAGACGTCGACTCTATTTGTCCACCGTATAAGGATTAAAACAGACGGTGCATGACCTCATCAGCAAACTTGCAAAGCGGGTTGGAAGGGAATGTAACTGCACTTTGGTTACTGGCCAGCTAAAGTCAACTTGCGCTCTGAGGCCACTGCCGTGTTCCAGGCTCATTTCTACGCTTGCCGAGTGTGCCCATCCAACGGGCAAAACATTCAGGCCACAGACATGGTGGACAGGGCACAACACTAACACCCATTGGAGAGGTGTTATTTTAATTGCCCCCCTGCTCCTTAAAAATAAGGTCCTAATTTGTTGCTGATTTGATCAGTTAATGTATTCCTGCTGGGTAGAGGAGCTATGACTTCTTAGCGAATGTTTACCAACATTCACGCCTTGTTCCTTACCTTCCTCTGGAATGGTAGGAAGGACTATTACTTATGGGGCGAAAAACTGCAGCAGGCGACGGTGCAGAGGGACCTCGGGGTCCTTGTGCATGAGTCGCAAAAACCCAGCTTGCAGGTGCAGCAGGTGGTCAGGAAGGCGAATGGGATGCTGGCCTTCATAGCGAGGGGGATTGAATATAAAAGTAGGGAGGTCTTGCTGCAGCTGTATAGGGGCATTGGTGAGGCCGCAGCTGGAGTACTGTGTGCAGTTTTGGGCGCCGCACCTGCGCAAAGATATTTTGGCCTTGGAGGGAGTGCAAAGGAGGTTTACTAGGCTGATACCGGAGTTCAGGGGGTTGAGCTGTGAGGAGAGGCTGAATGAACTAGGCTTGTACTCGTTGGAGTTTAGAAGAATGAGGGG
The DNA here is from genome assembly GCA_037974335.1 of Prionace glauca. Taxonomy (NCBI): domain Eukaryota; kingdom Metazoa; phylum Chordata; class Chondrichthyes; order Carcharhiniformes; family Carcharhinidae; genus Prionace; species Prionace glauca. The sequence goes on along the minus strand of CM075738.1, from coordinate 5,931,266 downwards.
AGATCTCATTGAGACGTATAAGATGATGAATGGGATGGATAGGATAGAGGTGGAGAGACTCTTCCCGCTCAAAAAAGACAGTAGGACTAGGGGGCACAGCCTCAAGATAAAGGGGGGGCGGTTTAGAACAGAGTTGAGGAGGAACTTCTTCACTCAAAGGGTGGTGAATCTCTGGAATTCTCTGCCCGTTGAAGTGGTGGAGGCTGCCTCGCTAAATATTTTTAAGAAACGGGTTGATGGGTTTTTGATGAGAGAGGGGATTAAGGGTTATGGGGAGAGGGCGGGAATGTGGAACTGAGCCACGACAGATCAGCCGTGATCTTATTGAATGGCGGGGCAGGCTCGAAGGGCTAGATGGCCTACTCCTGCTCCTATTTCTTATGTTCTTATGTTCTCTGAGACCAGTTATCATCAGAACCATTGGGAAGCCCTAGTCGTCATATTTGGAATGCAGAAAGAAGACATAGGTTCATTCAAATGTTTCTTTCCTTTTGCACTGAAAATAAACCTTCAACTTTCTTATTCTCTGAGTAAGAACTCTCAGAACACCAGGTTAAAGTCCAAAGGTGTTTATTTGGAATCACCAGCTTTCGGAGCGCTGCTCCTTCAGCAGGTGAATGGAGAGGTAGCTTCACAAACACAGCATATATAGACACCGTGACATAGAAACTAGAGGCAGGAGTGGCCCTTCAAATCTACTCTACTTAGTCGATGTCTGATCATCAAATTCAATATCTTTTCCATATATATTATATATATATATATTATATATATATTATAGATAGCTCTATAGATTGGTGGGGTTGATGTGATCGGCGCAATTCGAGGGCCGAAGGGCCTGTTTGTGCTGTAACGTTCTATGTTCTATATCCCTTGATCCCTTTTGCCCCAAGAGCTCTCTCTAATTTCTTCTTGAAATCAGACAATGTTTTGCCCTCAGCTACATTCTGTGGTAGTGAATTCCACTCTCTGGGAGGAGAAATTTCTCCGCAGCTCTGTCCTGAAAGATAATGGAGTTTTTACAGGTCATCAAGTCTTTACAGATACAGATAATGTGAGGAGAGAGAGGAATAATCACAGGTTAAAGAGGTATGAATTGTCTCAAGCCAGCACCATTAGTAGGGTTTTGCAAACCCAAGCCAAATGGTGATAGTTAAATGCAGAGTCATATGAAGCCAAGATCCTGGTTGATCCCTCATGCGTAGGGAATCAGTTTCTGCTCAGTGATTCTGCGTTACGGAATAGTTTAGGTTCGAGGGCCATTAGATTGGTTTCACTGGTCGGTGCAATATCGAGGGCTGAAGGGCCTGTACTGTGCTGTATTGTTCTATGTTTCTACGTTGTCGACTTGGAGAATGCTTGAAGATCGGAGGTTGGATGCCTTTGATCGCTGAAGGCACTTGAAGAAGGAGCAGTGCTCCGAAAGTTTGTGATTCCAAATACACCTGTTGGACTTTAATCTAGTGCTGTGGAACTTCTTACAGTGCCCACCCCAGTCTAATGCCAGCATCGCGGCACGGTAGCACAGTAGTTAGCACTGCTGCTTCACAGCTCCAGGGTCCTGGGTTCGATTCCCGGCTCGGGTCACTGCCTGTGTGGAGTTTGCACATTCTCCTCGTGTCTGCGTGGGTTTTCTCCGGGTGCTCCGGTTTCCTCCCACAGTCCAAAGATGTGCGGGTTAGGTTCATTGGCTATGCTAAAATTGCCCCTGGGATGTGTAGGTTAGAGGGATTAGGAGGTAAAATGTGTAGGGATATGGGGATAGGGTCTGGGTGGGATTGTGTTCGGTGCAGACTCGATGGGCCTGTTTCTGCACTGTAGGATTCTATGGTTCTATCTCCACATCGTGGCTTATTCTCTGAGAATTCAAGAATATCAGTTTTAGCTTCAATGAGAATTTAAGTGGATTCAGTGTGATGAAAGTTGGCTCGGAAGATTTGATATTGTGTTAACTTAAAACAGCAAACTCAAATGTCAATGCAGATTTCCAGTCCTGCTGAGCAGGGTTCATGTGTAGCAAAGTTCCAAAATTATTTCCTGACCACCCAAATTCACTTTCCAACGTGGCAGGACTGAATCCTGTCCTGTCTCGTGTTGTCGACAGTAGGGCAACTGGCTGACCTGATGATGGAGTTGGGTCTGTCGAACGACACTACACAGGGTGATGAGCTGAGCGTTTGCTGTGCGTTCCTGTTCTGCCGGAGCTCTGAAACCACATGATCCCGGAACTACATCCTGAACCTCCTGGTACAGTAAGAATGAGAGGATTAGTCAGACCGGGCACGTGAGGCACCCCCCTCCAGATAGCAATATGGAAGGTGCTGTTCATCAGTGTTAAGCCTGTCAGAACAATTTACCGGTCAAACCTCGCATCCCTGGCAATGGTGACACTGAGGCACGGTGACACATTTGTGCTGATTTTGTTGCACGATGTAGAAAGTTTTACTTATCTAGGCTCTCCATTCCAAATGACCCAATGTAGTTCTGATGTCAGCGTCAGTTTCAATGATTTGGATTAACACAAACGGACCCTCGCTCAGAGCTGGTCCCTGACTGTCGGATGCTGTTTCCTTTCACCCAAGATTTGAATAGGATGAACATAAGAACATAAGAACATAAGAAATAGGAGCAGGAGTAGGCCATCTGGCCCTTCGAGCCTGCCCCGCCATTCAATAAGATCATGGCTGATCTGTCGTGGCTCAGTTCCACCTTCCCGCCCTCTCCCCATAACCCTTAATCCCCTCTCTTATCAAAAACCCATCAACCCGCTTCTTAAAAATATTTAGCGAGGCAGCCTCCACCACTTCAACGGGCAGAGAATTCCAGAGATTCACCACCCTTTGAGTGAAGAAGTTCCTCCTCAACTCTGTTCTAAACCGCCCCCCCTTTATCTTGAGGCTGTGCCCCCTAGTCCTACTGTCTTTTTTGAGCACGTCTCATACCCTGGACCCGGTCAGCTGCTGTCAAACGGGGAATCTGAGAGGGAATTCCATCTAAAACATCGCTTAAGGTGTAACAAATCTCTGGGACTTGGTATCGGAAATTTGGGTGGCACGGTGGCGTAGGGGTTAGCACCGCTGCGTCACAGTGCCAGGGCGGCACGGTAGCACAGTGGTTAGCACTGCTGTTTCACAGCTCCAGGGTCCTGGGTTCGATTCCCGGCTCGGGTCACTGCCTGTGTGGAGTTTGCACATTCTCCTCGTGTCTGCGTGGGTTTCCTCCGGGTGCTCCGGTTTCCTCCCACAGTCCAAAGATGTGCGGGTTAGGTTCATTGGCTATGCTAAAATTGCCCCTTAGTATCCTGGGATGTGTAGGTTAGAGGGATTAGCAGGTAAATGTGTAGGGATATGGAGATAGGGTCTGGGTGGGATTGTGTTCGGTGCAGACTCGATGGGCCGAAGGGCCTGTTTCTGCACTGTAGGGTTCTAGGGTACCCGGGTTCGATTCCCAGCTCGGGTCACCGTCCGTGTGGAGTTTGCACATTCTCCCCATGTCTGCGTGGGTTTTCTCCGGGTGCTCCGGTTTCCTCCCACTGTCCAAAGATGTGTGGGTTAGGTTGATTGGCCACGCGAAATTGCCCCTTAGTGTCAGGGGGATTAGTAGGATAAGTAGGTGGGGTGACGGGGATGGGGCCCGGGTGGGATTGTGGTCGGTGCAGACTCGATGGGCTGAATGGCCTCCTTCTGCACTGTCAGGATTCTACGATTGAGTACGACAGTTCGCATCAGCACCATCCTGACGCCTGTTGAGTAATTCATTAGACGTTTTGGACTCGGGTTGATATTCTTAAGCTGAATTGGAGCACTCATCGCAAGGAGGGAGCTGAATATCAACTCCAAAGGTTGCATGGAAAAAATAGTTTGATGTCTGGCGAGGTTGTGAGAAAGTTGTTTGTTGAATTTCAATGATAAGTCAGATAGCACCACTTAAATCAATGAAATACCATACAGCACATCAAATTCAACATCTTTTCCACCATGTCCCTTGATCCCTTTTGCCCCAAGAACTCTATCTAACTTCTTGAAATCACACCATGTTTTACCCTCATTCTGTGGTCGTGAATTCCACTCTCTGGAAGGAGAAATTTCTCCTCGCCTCTGTCCTAAAGGATAATGGAGTCTTCACAGGTAATGTGGGCGGCACGGTAGCACAGTGGGTTAGCACTGCTGCTTCACAGCTCCAGGGTCCTGGGTTCAATTCCCGGCTCGGGTCACTGCCTGTGTGGAGTTTGCACATTCTCCTCGTGTCATAGACATAGAACCCTACAGTGCAGAAACAGGCCCTTCGGCCCATCGAGTCTGCACCGAACACAATCCCACCCAGACCCTATCCCCATATCCCTACACATTTACCTGCTAATCCCTCTAACCTACACATCCCAGGACACTAAGGGGCAATTTTAGGATAGCCAATAAACCTAACCCGCACATCTTTGGACTGTGGGAGGAAACCGGAGCACCCGGAGAAAACCCATGCAGACACGAGGAGAATGTGCAAACTCCACTGTCTGCGTGGGTTTTCTCCGGGTGCTCCGGTTTCCTCCCACAGTCCAAAGATGTGCGGGTTAGGTTCATTGGCTATGCTAAAAATTGCCCCTTAGTGTCCTGGGATGTGTAGGTTAGAGGGATTAGCAGGTAAAATGTGTAGGGATATGGGGATAGGGTCTGGGTGGGATTGTGTTCGGTGCAGACTCGATGGGCCGAAGGGCCTGTTTCTGCTCTGTAGGATTCTATGTTCTAAAAGAGTCAAATTCCGATGTGAGGTTGCAAAGACTAGACTTGTGTTCCCTTGAATATGAAATTGAGTTCACCAGCTGCGGATACATCCTCCATAGCCAAAAAGAGGTATTTCCTTGTTGGGTTTGTAATAACTGCTTACCTGAAGCAAGCGGGCATTATTGCCCTGACACAGGGTAACCTGCTGCAGCTGGAACTCCACTGAGTTATATTTTCCATGTCAAACACTGCATACTCCCATCCTTCATTTCTGTTTCAAAGATAACAAAAGCCGCCACTCTTGACACCACAATCTCAGTGTTGACACGGATAGAAGGTTCAACATGATTTTATTGTTGGCAGCGATCCCAGTTTCTTTCAAGGTGTTAGTGTTCCTCAGTGAGCTGGTTTCTTACTGCCACGGCACTGCGCAGAGCTATTGTGTAATTGTTTAACTTTCAGTGTGGATCTATATGTTCAGCATTCCTCATAGGAAACTCATGAAAGCAATATAGAAAAGCGTGTGTGAGACAGAGCGAGAGAGAGAGAGCGTGTGTGAGACAGAGCGAGAGAGAGAGAGAGCGTGTGTGAGACAGAGCGAGAGAGAGAGAGAGCGAGAGAGAGAGAGCATGTGTGAGACAGAGCGAGAGAGAGAGAGCGTGTGTGAGACAGAGCGAGAGAGAGAGACAGAGCGTGTGTGAGACAGAGCGAGAGAGAGAGAGAGCGTGTGTGAGACAGAGCGAGAGAGAGAGAGAGCGTGTGTGAGACAGAGAGAGAGAGAGAGCGTGTGTGAGACAGCGAGAGAGAGAGCGTGTGTGAGACAGAGCGAGAGAGAGAGCGTGTGAGACAGAGCAAGAGAGAGAGAGCGTGTGTGAGACAGCGAGAGAGAGAGCGTGTGTGAGACAGAGCGAGAGAGAGAGAGAGTGTGTGTGAGACAGAGCGAGAGAGAGAGAGAGCGAGAGAGAGAGAGAGCGTGTGTGAGACAGCGAGAGAGAGAGAGCGTGTGTGAGACAGAGCGATAGACAGAGCGTGTGTGAGACAGCGAGAGAGAGAGAGCGTGTGTGAGACAGAGCGAGAGAGAGAGAGCGTGTGTGAGACAGAGCGAGAGAGAGAGAGCGTGTGTGAGACAGAGCGAGAGAGAGAGAGCGTGTGTGAGAAGAGCGAGAGAGAGAGAGCGTGTGTGAGACAGAGCGAGAGAGAGAGAGCGTGTGTGAGACAGAGCGAGAGAGAGAGAGCGTGTGTGAGAAGAGCGAGAGAGAGAGAGCGTGTGTGAGACAGAGCGAGAGAGAGAGAGAGCGTGTGTGAGACAGAGCGAGAGAGAGAGAGAGCGTGTGTGAGACAGAGCGGGAGAGGGAGAGAGAGAGCGTGTGTGAGACAGAGCGAGAGAGAGAGAGAGCGTGTGTGAGACAGAGCGAGAGAGAGAGAGCGTGTGTGAGACAGCGCGAGAGAGAGAGAGCGTGTGTGAGACAGCGAGAGAGAGTGTGTGTGAGACAGAGCGAGAGAGAGAGAGCGTGTGTGAGACAGCGAGAGAGAGTGTGTGTGAGACAGAGCGAGAGAGAGAGCGTGTGTGAGACAGAGCGAGAGAGAGAGAGCGTGTGTGAGACAGCGAGAGAGAGCGTGTGTGAGATAGAGCGAGAGAGAGAGAGCGTGTGTGAGACAGCGAGAGAGAGTGTGTGTGAGACAGAGCGAGAGAGAGAGAGCGTGTGTGAGACAGCGAGAGTGAGAGCGTGTGTGAGACAGAGCGAGAGAGAGAGAGCGTGTGTGAGACAGAGCGAGAGAGAGAGAGCGTGTGTGAGACAGAGCGAGAGAGAGAGAGCGTGTGTGAGACAGAGCGAGAGAGAGAGAGCGTGTGTGAGACAGAGCGAGAGAGAGAGAGAGTGTGAGACAGAGCCGGAGAGAGAGAGAGAGAGCGTGTGTGAGACAGAGCGAGAGAGAGAGAGCGTGTGTGAGACAGAGCGAGAGAGAGAGAGCGTGTGTGAGACAGAGCGAGAGAGAGAGCGTGTGTGAGACAGAGCGAGAGAGAGGGCGTGTGTGAGACAGAGTGAGAGAGAGAGAGCGTGTGTGAGACAGAGCGAGAGAGAGAGAGAGTGTGAGACAGAGCGGGAGAGAGAGAGAGAGAGCGTGTGTGAGACAGAGCGAGAGAGAGAGAGAGAGAGCGTGTGTGAGACAGGGCGAGAGAGAGAGAGAGCGTGTGTGAGACAGAGCGAGAGAGAGAGAGCGTGTGTGAGACAGAGCGAGAGAGAGAGAGAGCGTGTGTGAGACAGGGCGAGAGAGAGAGAGAGCGTGTGTGAGACAGAGCGAGAGAGAGAGAGTGTGTGAGACAGAGCGAGAGAGAGAGAGCGTGTGTGAGACAGAGCGAGAGAGAGAGAGAGTGTGAGACAGAGCGGGAGAGAGAGAGAGAGAGCGTGTGTGAGACAGAGCGAGAGAGAGAGAGAGCGTGTGTGAGACAGGGCGAGAGAGAGAGAGAGCGTGTGTGAGACAGAGCGAGAGAGAGAGAGCGTGTGTGAGACAGAGCGAGAGAGAGAGAGCGTGTGTGAGACAGAGCGAGAAAGAGAGAGCGTGTGTGAGACAGAGCGAGAAAGAGAGAGCGTGTGTGAGACAGAGCGAGAAAGAGAGAGCGTGTGTGAGACAGAGCGAGAGAGAGAGAGAGAGAGCGTGTGTGAGACAGAGCGAGAGAGAGAGAGCGTGTGTGAGACAGAGCGAGAGAGAGAGAGAGAGAGAGCGTGTGTGAGACAGAGCGAGAGAGAGAGAGAGAGAGCGTGTGTGAGACAGAGCGAGAGAGAGAGAGAGAGAGCGTGTGTGAGACAGAGCGAGAGAGAGAGAGAGAGCGTGTGTGAGACAGAGCGAGAGAGAGAGAGCGTGTGTGAGACAGAGCGAGAGAGAGAGAGTGTGTGAGACAGAGCGGGAGAGAGAGAGAGAGAGCGTGTGTGAGACAGAGCGAGAGAGAGAGAGCGTGTGTGAGACAGAGCGAGAGAGAGTGTGTGAGACAGAGCGGGAGAGAGAGAGAGAGAGCGTGTGTGAGACAGAGCGAGAGAGAGAGCGTGTGTGAGACAGAGCGGGAGAGAGAGAGAGAGCGTGTGTGAGACAGAGTGAGAGAGAGAGAGCGTGTGTGAAACAGAGCGAGAGAGAGAGAGTGTGTGTGAGTCAGAGCGAGAGAGAGAGCGTGTGTGAGACAGAGCGGGAGAGAGAGAGAGAGAGAGCGTGTGTGAGACAGAGCGAGAGAGAGAGAGCGTGTGTGAGACAGGGCAAGAGAGAGAGAGAGCGTGTGTGAGACAGAGCGAGAGAGAGAGAGAGCGTGTGTGAGACAGAGCGAGAGAGAGAGAGAGCGTGTGTGAGACAGAGCGAGAGAGAGAGCGTGTATGAGACAGAGCGAGAGAGAGAGAGCGTGTGTGAGACAGAGCGAGAGAGAGAGCGTGTGTGAGACAGAGCGAGAGAGAGAGAGCGTGTGTGAGACAGAGCAAGAGAGAGAGAGAGCGTGTCTGAGACAGAGAGAGAGTGAGAGCGTGTGTGAGACAGAGCGAGAGAGAGAGCGTGTGTGAGACAGAGCGAGAGAGAGAGCGTGTGTGAGACAGAGCGAGAGAGAGCGTGTGTGAGACAGCGAGAGAGAGAGAGAGCGTGTGTGAGACAGAGCGAGAGAGAGAGCGTGTGTGAGACAGAGCGAGAGAGAGAGCGTGTGTGAGACAGAGCGAGAGAGAGAGCGTGTGTGAGACAGAGCGAGAGAGAGAGAGAGCGTGTGTGAGACAGAGCGAGAGAGAGAGAGCGTGTGTGAGACAGCGAGACAGAGCGTGTGTGAGACAGAGCGAGAGAGACAGCGTGTGTGAGACAGCGAGAGAGAGAGCGCGTGTGTCTGTGAGACAGCGAGAGTGAGAGCTTGTGTGTGTGTGAGACAGCGAGAGAGTGTGTGTGTGTGTGAGACAGCAAGAGAGAGAGCGTGTGTGTGTGAGACAGCGAGAGAGAGCGTGTGTGTGTGTGAGACAGCGAGAGAGAGAGCGTGTGTGTGTGAGACAGCGAGAGAGAGACCATGTGTGTGTGTGTGAGACAGCGAGAGAGAGAGTGTGTGTGTGTGAGACAGCGAGAGAGACAGAGCGTGTGTGTGAGACAGCGAGAGAGAGCCGTGTGTGTGTGTGTGAGACAGCAAGAGAGAGAGCCGTGTGTGTGTGTGTGAGACAGCAAGAGAGAGAGAGTGTGTGTGTGTGTGTGAGACAGCGAGAGAGAGCCGTGTGTGTGTGTGTGAGACAGCGAGAGAGAGCGTGTGTGTGTGAGACAGCGAGAGAGAGCCGTGTGTGTGTGTGTGAGACAGCGAGAGAGAGAGCGTGTGTTTGTGTGAGACAGCAAGAGAGAGAGAGTGTGTGTGTGTGTGTGAGACAGCGAGAGAGAGAGAGCGTGTGTGTGAGACAGCGAGAGAGAGCGTGTGTGTGTGTGAGACAGCGAGAGAGAGAGCGTGTGTGTGTGAGACAGCGAGAGAGAGAGCGTGTGTGTGTGAGACAGCAAGAGAGAGAGAGCTTGTGTGTGTGTGTGTCAGACAGCGAGAGAGAGAGTGTGTGTGTGTGAGACAGTGAGAAAGAGAGTGTGTGTGTGTGAGACAGCGAGAGAGAGAGTGTGTGTGTGTGAGACAGCAAGAGAGAGAGAGCTTGTGTGTGTGTGTGTGTGTGTGAGACAGCGAGAGAGAGAGTGTGTGTGTGTGAGACAGCGAGAGAGAGAGTGTGTGTGTGTGAGACAGCGAGAGAGAGAGTGTGTGTGTGTGAGACAGCGAGAGAGAGAGTGTGTGTGTGTGAGACAGCGAGAGAGAGAGCGTGTGTGTTTGTGTGAGACAGCGAGAGAGAGCCCGTCCGTGTGTGAGAGACAGCGAGAGAGAGCGTGTGTGTGTGTGAGACAGCGAGAGAGAGCCGTGTGTGTGTGTGAGACAGCAAGAGAGAGTGTGTGTGTGTGTGAGACAGCGAGAGAGAGCCGTGTGTGTGTGTGTGAGACAGCGAGAGAGAGAGCGTGTGTGTGTGTGAGACAGCAAGAGAGAGAGAGTGTGTGTGTGTGTGAGACAGCGAGAGAGAGAGCGTGTGTGTGTGTGAGACAGCGAGAGAGAGCCGTGTGTGTGTGTGTGAGACAGCGAGAGAGAGCCGTGTGTGAGACAGCGAGAGAGAGCCCGTGTGTGTGTGTGTGAGACAGCGAGAGAGAGAGCGTGTGTGTGTGTGAGACAGCGAGAGAGAGCCCGTCCGTGTGTGTGAGACAGCGAGAGAGAGCGTGTGTGTGTGTGAGACAGCGAGAGAGAGAGAGCGGGTGTGTGTGTGAGACAGCAAGAGAGAGCCCGTCCGTGTGTGTGAGACAGTGAGAGAGAGAGAGCGGGTGTGTGTGTGAGACAGCGAGAGAGAGAGAGCGGGTGTGTGTGTGAGACAGCGAGAGAGAGAGAGCGTGTGTGTGTGAGACAGCGAGAGAGAGCGTGTGTGTGTGTGAGACAGTGAGAGAGAGAGCGTGTGTGTGTGAGATAGCGAGAGAGAGCGTGTGTGAGACAGAGCGAGAGAGAGAGCATGTGTGTGTATGTGAGACAGCGAGAGAGAGAGTGTGTGTGTGTGAGACAGCAAGAGAGAGGGAGCTTGTGTGTGTGTGTGTGTGAGACAGCGAGAGAAAGAGTGTGTGTGTATGAGACAGTGAGAGAGAGAGCGTGTGTGTGTGTGAGACAGCGAGAGAGAGAGTGTGTGGTTGTGAGACAGCGAGAGAGAGCCGTGTGTGTGTGTGTGAGACAGCGAGAGAGAGCGTGTGTGTGTGTGAGACAGCGAGAGAGAGCCGTGTGTGTGTGTGTGAGACAGCGAGAGAGAGCGTGTGTGGTTGTGAGACAGCGAGAGAGAGAGCGTGTGTGTGTGTGAGACAGCAAGAGAGAGAGAGTGTGTGTGTGTGAGACAGCGAGAGAGAGAGCGTGTGTGTGTGTGTGAGACAGCGAGAGAGAGAGCGTGTGTGTGTGTGTGAGACAGCGAGAGAGAGCCGTGTGTGTGTTTGTGAGACAGCGAGAGAGAGCGTGTGTGTGTGTGAGACAGCGAGAGAGAGCCGTGTGTGTGTGTGTGTGTGAGACAGCGAGAGAGAGCGTGTATGTGTGTGAGACAGCAATAGAGAGAGAGTGTGTGTGTGTGTGAGACAGCGAGAGAGAGAGTGTGTGTGTGTGTGAGACAGCGAGAGAGAGCCGTGTGTGTGTGTGTGAGACAGCGAGAGAGAGCCCGTGTGTGTGTGTGTGAGACAGCGAGAGAGAGAGCGTGTGTGTGTGTGAGACAGCGAGAGAGAGCCCGTCCATGTGTGTGAGACAGTGAGAGAGAGAGTGTGTGTGTGTGAGACAGCGAGAGAGAGCGTGTGTGTGTGTGAGACAGCAAGAGAGAGAGAGCGTGTGTGTGTGTGAGACAGCGAGAGAGAGCCCGTCCGTGTGTGTGAGACAGCGAGTGAGAGCGGGTGTGTGTGTGAGACAGCGAGAGAGAGAGCTTGTGTGTGTGTGTGTGAGACAGCGAGAGAGAGAGCGTGTGTGTGTGTGAGACAGTGAGAGAGAGAGCTTGTGTGTGTGTGTGTGAGACAGCGAGAGAGAGAGTGTGTGTGTGTGAGACAGCGAGAGAGAGAGCGTGTCCGTGTGTGTGAGACAGCGAGAGAGAGCGTGTGTGTGTGTGAGACAGCGAGAGAGAGCTGTGTGTGTGTGTGAGACAGCAAGAGAGAGAGAGTGTGTGTGTGTGTGAGACAGCGAGAGAGAGCCGTGTGTGTGTGTGTGAGACAGCGAGAGAGAGCGTGTGTGTGTGTGAGACAGCGAGAGAGAGCCGTGTGTGTGTGTGTGAGACAGCGAGAGAGAGCCGTGTGTGTGTGTGTGAGACAGCGAGAGAGAGCGTGTGTGTGTGTGAGACAGCAATAGAGAGAGAGTGTGTGTGTGTGTGAGACAGCGAGAGAGAGAGCGTGTGTGTGTGTGAGACAGCGAGAGAGAGAGCGTGTGTGTGTGTGAGACAGCGAGAGAGAGCCGTGTGTGTGTGTGTGAGACAGCGAGAGAGAGCCGTGTGTGTGTGTGTGAGACAGCAAGAGAGAGAGAGTGTGTGTGTGTGTGAGACAGCGAGAGAGAGCCGTGTGTGTGTGTGTGAGACAGCGAGAGAGAGCGTGTGTGTGTGTGAGACAGCGAGAGAGAGCCGTGTGTGTGTGTGTGAGACAGCGAGAGAGAGCGTGTGTTTGTGTGAGACAGCAAGAGAGAGAGCTGTGTGTGTGTGTGTGAGACAGCGAGAGAGAGCCGTGTGTGTGTGTGTGAGACAGCAAGAGAGAGAGAGTGTGTGTGTGTGTGAGACAGCGAGAGAGAGAGAGCGTGTGTGTGTGTGTGAGACAGTGAGAGAGAGCGTGTGTGTGTGTGAGACAGCGAGAGAGAGAGCGTGTGTGTGTGAGACAGCGAGAGAGAGAGCATGTGTGTGTGTGTGAGACAGCGAGAGAGAGAGTGTGTGTGTGTGAGACAGCAAGAGAGAGAGAGCTTGTTTGTGTGTGTGTGTGTGTGTGAGACAGCGAGTGAGAGAGTGTGTGTGTGTGAGACAGCGAGAGAGAGAGTGTGTGTGTGTGAGACAGCGAGAGAGAGAGTGTGTGTGTGTGAGACAGCGAGAGAGAGAGCGTGTGTGTGTGTGTGAGACAGCGAGAGAGAGCCCGTCCGTGTGTGTGAGACAGCGAGAGAGAGCGTGTGTGTGTGTGAGACAGCGAGAGAGAGCCGTGTGTGTATGTGAGACAGCAAGAGAGAGTGTGTGTGTGTGTGAGACAGCGAGAGAGAGCCGTGTGTGTGTGTGTGAGACAGCGAGAGAGAGAGCGTGTGTGTGTGTGTGTGAGACAGTGAGAGAGAGCGTGTGTGTGTGTGTGAGACAGCGAGAGAGAGCGTGTGTGTGTGAGACAGCGAGAGAGAGCCGTGTGTGTGTGTGTGAGACAGCGAGAGAGAGCGTGTGTGTGTGTGAGACAGCAAGAGAGAGAGAGTGTGTGTGTGTGTGAGACAGCGAGAGAGAGAGCGTGTGTGTGTGTGAGACAGCGAGAGAGAGCCGTGTGTGTGTGTGTGAGACAGCGAGAGACAGCCGTGTGTGAGACAGCGAGAGAGAGCCCGTGTGTGTGTGTGTGAGACAGCGAGAGAGAGAGCGTGTGTGTGTGTGAGACAGCGAGAGGGAGCCGTGTGTGAGACAGCGAGAGAGAGCCCGTGTGTGTGTGTGTGAGACAGCGAGAGAGAGAGCGTGTGTGTGTGTGAGACAGCGAGAGAGAGCCCGTCCGTGTGTGTGAGACAGCGAGAGAGAGCGTGTGTGTGTGTGAGACAGCGAGAGAGAGAGAGCGGGTGTGTGTGTGAGACAGCAAGAGAGAGCCCGTCCGTGTGTGTGAGACAGTGAGAGAGAGAGAGCGGGTGTGTGTGTGAGACAGCGAGAGAGAGAGAGCGGGTGTGTGTGTGAGACAGCGAGAGAGAGAGAGCGTGTGTGTGTGAGACAGCGAGAGAGAGCGTGTGTGTGTGTGAGACAGTGAGAGAGAGAGCGTGTGTGTGTGAGATAGCGAGAGAGAGCGTGTGTGAGACAGAGCGAGAGAGAGAGCATGTGTGTGTATGTGAGACAGCGAGAGAGAGAGTGTGTGTGTGTGAGACAGCAAGAGAGAGGGAGCTTGTGTGTGTGTGTGTGTGAGACAGCGAGAGAAAGAGTGTGTGTGTATGAGACAGTGAGAGAGAGAGCGTGTGTGTGTGTGAGACAGCGAGAGAGAGAGTGTGTGGTTGTGAGACAGCGAGAGAGAGCCGTGTGTGTGTGTGTGAGACAGCGAGAGAGAGCGTGTGTGTGTGTGAGACAGCGAGAGAGAGCCGTGTGTGTGTGTGTGAGACAGCGAGAGAGAGCGTGTGTGGTTGTGAGACAGCGAGAGAGAGAGCGTGTGTGTGTGTGAGACAGCAAGAGAGAGAGAGTGTGTGTGTGTGAGACAGCGAGAGAGAGAGCGTGTGTGTGTGTGTGAGACAGCGAGAGAGAGAGCGTGTGTGTGTGTGTGAGACAGCGAGAGAGAGCCGTGTGTGTGTTTGTGAGACAGCGAGAGAGAGCGTGTGTGTGTGTGAGACAGCGAGAGAGAGCCGTGTGTGTGTGTGTGTGTGAGACAGCGAGAGAGAGAGAGTGTGTGTGTGTGTGAGACAGCGAGAGAGAGAGTGTGTGTGTGTGTGAGACAGCGAGAGAGAGCCGTGTGTGTGTGTGTGAGACAGCGAGAGAGAGCCCGTGTGTGTGTGTGTGAGACAGCGAGAGAGAGAGCGTGTGTGTGTGTGAGACAGCGAGAGAGAGCCCGTCCATGTGTGTGAGACAGTGAGAGAGAGAGTGTGTGTGTGTGAGACAGCGAGAGAGAGCGTGTGTGTGTGTGAGACAGCAAGAGAGAGAGAGCGTGTGTGTGTGTGAGACAGCGAGAGAGAGCCCGTCCGTGTGTGTGAGACAGCGAGTGAGAGCGGGTGTGTGTGTGAGACAGCGAGAGAGAGAGCTTGTGTGTGTGTGTGTGAGACAGCGAGAGAGAGAGCGTGTGTGTGTGTGAGACAGTGAGAGAGAGAGCTTGTGTGTGTGTGTGTGAGACAGCGAGAGAGAGAGTGTGTGTGTGTGAGACAGCGAGAGAGAGAGCGTGTCCGTGTGTGTGAGACAGCGAGAGAGAGCGTGTGTGTGTGTGAGACAGCGAGAGAGAGCTGTGTGTGTGTGTGAGACAGCAAGAGAGAGAGAGTGTGTGTGTGTGTGAGACAGCGAGAGAGAGCCGTGTGTGTGTGTGTGAGACAGCGAGAGAGAGCGTGTGTGTGTGTGAGACAGCGAGAGAGAGCCGTGTGTGTGTGTGTGAGACAGCGAGAGAGAGCCGTGTGTGTGTGTGTGAGACAGCGAGAGAGAGCGTGTGTGTGTGTGAGACAGCAATAGAGAGAGAGTGTGTGTGTGTGTGAGACAGCGAGAGAGAGAGCGTGTGTGTGTGTGAGACAGCGAGAGAGAGAGCGTGTGTGTGTGTGAGACAGCGAGAGAGAGCCGTGTGTGTGTGTGTGAGACAGCGAGAGAGAGCCGTGTGTGTGTGTGTGAGACAGCAAGAGAGAGAGAGTGTGTGTGTGTGTGAGACAGCGAGAGAGAGCCGTGTGTGTGTGTGTGAGACAGCGAGAGAGAGCGTGTGTGTGTGTGAGACAGCGAGAGAGAGCCGTGTGTGTGTGTGTGAGACAGCGAGAGAGAGCGTGTGTTTGTGTGAGACAGCAAGAGAGAGAGCTGTGTGTGTGTGTGTGAGACAGCGAGAGAGAGCCGTGTGTGTGTGTGTGAGACAGCAAGAGAGAGAGAGTGTGTGTGTGTGTGAGACAGCGAGAGAGAGAGAGCGTGTGTGTGTGTGTGAGACAGTGAGAGAGAGCGTGTGTGTGTGTGAGACAGCGAGAGAGAGAGCGTGTGTGTGTGAGACAGCGAGAGAGAGAGCATGTGTGTGTGTGTGAGACAGCGAGAGAGAGAGTGTGTGTGTGTGAGACAGCAAGAGAGAGAGAGCTTGTTTGTGTGTGTGTGTGTGTGTGAGACAGCGAGTGAGAGAGTGTGTGTGTGTGAGACAGCGAGAGAGAGAGTGTGTGTGTGTGAGACAGCGAGAGAGAGAGCGTGTGTGTGTGTGTGAGACAGCGAGAGAGAGCCCGTCCGTGTGTGTGAGACAGCGAGAGAGAGCGTGTGTGTGTGTGAGACAGCGAGAGAGAGCCGTGTGTGTATGTGAGACAGCAAGAGAGAGTGTGTGTGTGTGTGAGACAGCGAGAGAGAGCCGTGTGTGTGTGTGTGAGACAGCGAGAGAGAGAGCGTGTGTGTGTGTGTGTGAGACAGTGAGAGAGAGCGTGTGTGTGTGTGTGAGACAGCGAGAGAGAGCGTGTGTGTGTGAGACAGCGAGAGAGAGCCGTGTGTGTGTGTGTGAGACAGCGAGAGAGAGCGTGTGTGTGTGTGAGACAGCAAGAGAGAGAGAGTGTGTGTGTGTGTGAGACAGCGAGAGAGAGAGCGTGTGTGTGTGTGAGACAGCGAGAGAGAGCCGTGTGTGTGTGTGTGAGACAGCGAGAGACAGCCGTGTGTGAGACAGCGAGAGAGAGCCCGTGTGTGTGTGTGTGAGACAGCGAGAGAGAGAGCGTGTGTGTGTGTGAGACAGCGAGAGGGAGCCGTGTGTGAGACAGCGAGAGAGAGCCCGTGTGTGTGTGTGTGAGACAGCGAGAGAGAGAGCGTGTGTGTGTGTGAGACAGCGAGAGAGAGCCCGTCCGTGTGTGTGAGACAGCGAGAGAGAGCGTGTGTGTGTGTGAGACAGCGAGAGAGAGAGAGCGGGTGTGTGTGTGAGACAGCAAGAGAGAGCCCGTCCGTGTGTGTGAGACAGTGAGAGAGAGAGAGCGGGTGTGTGTGTGAGACAGCGAGAGAGAGAGAGCGGGTGTGTGTGTGAGACAGCGAGAGAGAGAGAGCGTGTGTGTGTGAGACAGCGAGAGAGAGCGTGTGTGTGTGTGAGACAGTGAGAGAGAGAGCGTGTGTGTGTGAGATAGCGAGAGAGAGCGTGTGTGAGACAGAGCGAGAGAGAGAGCATGTGTGTGTATGTGAGACAGCGAGAGAGAGAGTGTGTGTGTGTGAGACAGCAAGAGAGAGGGAGCTTGTGTGTGTGTGTGTGTGAGACAGCGAGAGAAAGAGTGTGTGTGTATGAGACAGTGAGAGAGAGAGCGTGTGTGTGTGTGAGACAGCGAGAGAGAGAGTGTGTGGTTGTGAGACAGCGAGAGAGAGCCGTGTGTGTGTGTGTGAGACAGCGAGAGAGAGCGTGTGTGTGTGTGAGACAGCGAGAGAGAGCCGTGTGTGTGTGTGTGAGACAGCGAGAGAGAGCGTGTGTGGTTGTGAGACAGCGAGAGAGAGAGCGTGTGTGTGTGTGAGACAGCAAGAGAGAGAGAGTGTGTGTGTGTGAGACAGCGAGAGAGAGAGCGTGTGTGTGTGTGTGAGACAGCGAGAGAGAGAGCGTGTGTGTGTGTGTGAGACAGCGAGAGAGAGCCGTGTGTGTGTTTGTGAGACAGCGAGAGAGAGCGTGTGTGTGTGAGACAGCGAGAGAGAGCCGTGTGTGTGTGTGTGTGTGAGACAGCGAGAGAGAGCGTGTATGTGTGTGAGACAGCAACAGAGAGAGAGTGTGTGTGTGTGTGAGACAGCGAGAGAGAGAGTGTGTGTGTGTGTGAGACAGCGAGAGAGAGCCGTGTGTGTGTGTGTGAGACAGCGAGAGAGAGCCCGTGTGTGTGTGTGTGAGACAGCGAGAGAGAGAGCGTGTGTGTGTGTGAGACAGCGAGAGAGAGCCCGTCCATGTGTGTGAGACAGTGAGAGAGAGAGTGTGTGTGTGTGAGACAGCGAGAGAGAGCGTGTGTGTGTGTGAGACAGCAAGAGAGAGAGAGCGTGTGTGTGTGTGAGACAGCGAGAGAGAGCCCGTCCGTGTGTGTGAGACAGCGAGTGAGAGCGGGTGTGTGTGTGAGACAGCGAGAGAGAGAGCTTGTGTGTGTGTGTGTGAGACAGCGAGAGAGAGAGCGTGTGTGTGTGTGAGACAGTGAGAGAGAGAGCTTGTGTGTGTGTGTGTGAGACAGCGAGAGAGAGAGTGTGTGTGTGTGAGACAGCGAGAGAGAGAGCGTGTCCGTGTGTGTGAGACAGCGAGAGAGAGCGTGTGTGTGTGTGAGACAGCGAGAGAGAGCTGTGTGTGTGTGTGAGACAGCAAGAGAGAGAGAGTGTGTGTGTGTGTGAGACAGCGAGAGAGAGCCGTGTGTGTGTGTGTGAGACAGCGAGAGAGAGCGTGTGTGTGTGTGAGACAGCGAGAGAGAGCCGTGTGTGTGTGTGTGAGACAGCGAGAGAGAGCCGTGTGTGTGTGTGTGAGACAGCGAGAGAGAGCGTGTGTGTGTGTGAGACAGCAATAGAGAGAGAGTGTGTGTGTGTGTGAGACAGCGAGAGAGAGAGCGTGTGTGTGTGTGAGACAGCGAGAGAGAGAGCGTGTGTGTGTGTGAGACAGCGAGAGAGAGCCGTGTGTGTGTGTGTGAGACAGCGAGAGAGAGCCGTGTGTGTGTGTGTGAGACAGCAAGAGAGAGAGAGTGTGTGTGTGTGTGAGACAGCGAGAGAGAGCCGTGTGTGTGTGTGTGAGACAGCGAGAGAGAGCGTGTGTGTGTGTGAGACAGCGAGAGAGAGCCGTGTGTGTGTGTGTGAGACAGCGAGAGAGAGCGTGTGTTTGTGTGAGACAGCAAGAGAGAGAGCTGTGTGTGTGTGTGTGAGACAGCGAGAGAGAGCCGTGTGTGTGTGTGTGAGACAGCAAGAGAGAGAGAGTGTGTGTGTGTGTGAGACAGCGAGAGAGAGAGAGCGTGTGTGTGTGTGTGAGACAGTGAGAGAGAGCGTGTGTGTGTGTGAGACAGCGAGAGAGAGAGCGTGTGTGTGTGAGACAGCGAGAGAGAGAGCATGTGTGTGTGTGTGAGACAGCGAGAGAGAGAGTGTGTGTGTGTGAGACAGCAAGAGAGAGAGAGCTTGTTTGTGTGTGTGTGTGTGTGTGAGACAGCGAGTGAGAGAGTGTGTGTGTGTGAGACAGCGAGAGAGAGAGTGTGTGTGTGTGAGACAGCGAGAGAGAGAGTGTGTGTGTGTGAGACAGCGAGAGAGAGAGCGTGTGTGTGTGTGAGACAGCGAGAGAGAGCCCGTCCGTGTGTGTGAGACAGCGAGAGAGAGCGTGTGTGTGTGTGAGACAGCGAGAGAGAGCCGTGTGTGTATGTGAGACAGCAAGAGAGAGTGTGTGTGTGTGTGAGACAGCGAGAGAGAGCCGTGTGTGTGTGTGTGAGACAGCGAGAGAGAGAGCGTGTGTGTGTGTGTGTGAGACAGTGAGAGAGAGCGTGTGTGTGTGTGTGAGACAGCGAGAGAGAGCGTGTGTGTGTGAGACAGCGAGAGAGAGCCGTGTGTGTGTGTGTGAGACAGCGAGAGAGAGCGTGTGTGTGTGTGAGACAGCAAGAGAGAGAGAGTGTGTGTGTGTGTGAGACAGCGAGAGAGAGAGCGTGTGTGTGTGTGAGACAGCGAGAGAGAGCCGTGTGTGTGTGTGTGAGACAGCGAGAGACAGCCGTGTGTGAGACAGCGAGAGAGAGCCCGTGTGTGTGTGTGTGAGACAGCGAGAGAGAGAGCGTGTGTGTGTGTGAGACAGCGAGAGGGAGCCCGTCCGTGTGTGTGAGACAGCG
Source organism: Prionace glauca (assembly GCA_037974335.1). NCBI lineage: Eukaryota > Metazoa > Chordata > Chondrichthyes > Carcharhiniformes > Carcharhinidae > Prionace > Prionace glauca. The sequence continues at coordinate 5,912,405 of CM075738.1, read as the reverse complement.
AGAGAGAGCGTGTGTGTGTGTGAGACAGCAAGTGAGAGAGAGCGTGTGTGTGTGTGAGACAGCGAGAGAGAGAGCGTGTGTGTGTGTGAGACAGCGAGAGAGAGCGTATGTGTGTGTGAGACAGCGAGAGAGAGAGCGTGTGTGTGTGTGAGACAGCAAGTGAGAGAGAGCATGTGTGTGTGTGAGACAGCAAGTGAGAGAGAGCGTGTGTGTGTGTGAGACAGCAAGAGAGAGAGAGCTTGTGTGTGTGTGTGTGTGAGACAGCGAGAGAAAGAGTGTGTGTGTATGAGACAGTGAGAGAGAGAGCGCGTGTGTGTGTGTGTGTGAGACAGCGAGAGAGAGCCGTGTGTGTGTGTGAGACAGCAAGAGAGAGAGAGTGTGTGTGTGTGTGAGACAGCGAGAGAGAGCCGTGTGTGTGTGTGTGAGACAGCGAGAGAGAGCGTGTGTGTGTGTGAGACAGCGAGAGAGAGCCGTGTGTGTGTGTGTGAGACAGCGAGAGAGAGCCGTGTGTGTGTGTGTGAGACAGCGAGAGAGAGCGTGTGTGTGTGTGAGACAGCGAGAGAGAGCCGTGTGTGTGTGTGTGAGACAGCGAGAGAGAGCGTGTGTGGTTGTGAGACAGCGAGAGAGAGCCGTGTGTGTGTGTGAGACAGCAAGAGAGAGAGAGTGTGTGTGTGTGTGAGACAGCGAGAGAGAGCCGTGTGTGTGTGTGTGAGACAGCGAGAGAGAGCGTGTGTGTGTGTGAGACAGCGAGAGAGAGCCGTGTGTGTGAGACAGCGAGAGAGAGCCGTGTGTGTGTGTGTGAGACAGCGAGAGAGAGCGTGTGTGTGTGTGAGACAGCAATAGAGAGAGAGTGTGTGTGTGTGTGAGACAGCGAGAGAGAGAGCGTGTGTGTGTGTGAGACAGCGAGAGAGAGCCGTGTGTGTGTGTATGAGACAGCGAGAGAGAGCCCGTGTGTGTGTGTGTGAGACAGCGAGAGAGAGAGCGTGTGTGTGTGTGAGACAGCGAGAGAGAGCCCGTCCGTGTGTGTGAGACAGTGAGAGAGAGAGTGTGTGTGTGTGAGACAGCGAGTGAGAGCGTGTGTGTGTGTGAGACAGCGAGAGAGAGCGTGTGTGTGTGTGAGACAGCAAGAGAGAGAGAGCGTGTGTGTGTGTGAGACAGCGAGAGAGAGAGAGCGGGTGTGTGTGTGAGACAGCGAGAGAGAGAGCTTGTGTGTGTGTGTGTGAGACAGCGAGAGAGAGAGCGTGTGTGTGTGTGTGTGAGACAGCGAGAGAGAGAGTGTGTGTGTGTGAGACAGCGAGAGAGAGAGTGTGTGTGTGTGAGACAGCGAGAGAGAGAGCGTGTGTGTGTGTGTGAGACAGCGAGAGAGAGCCCGTCCGTGTGTGTGAGACAGCGAGAGAGAGCCGTGTGTGTGTGTGAGACAGCAAGAGAGAGAGAGTGTGTGTGTGTGTGAGACAGCGAGAGAGAGCCGTGTGTGTGTGTGTGAGACAGCGAGAGAGAGCCGTGTGTGTGTCTGTGAGACAGCGAGAGAGAGCCGTGTGTGTGTGTGTGAGACAGCGAGAGAGAGCCGTGTGTGTGTGTGTGAGACAGGGAGAGAGAGCCGTGTGTGTGTGTGTGAGACAGCGAGAGAGAGCGTGTGTGTGTGTGAGACAGCAATAGAGAGAGAGTGTGTGTGTGTGTGAGACAGTGAGAGAGAGAGAGCGTGTGTGTGTGTGAGACAGCGAGAGAGAGAGAGCGTGTGTGAGACAGTGCGAGAGAGAGAGCGTGTGTGAGACAGTGAGAGAGCGTGTGTGTGTGTGAGACAGCGAGAGAGAGAGCGTGTGTGTGTGTGAGACAGCGAGAGAGAGCCGTGTGTGTGTGTGTGAGACAGCGAGAGAGAGCCGTGTGTGTGTGTGTGAGACAGCGAGAGAGAGAGCGTGTGTGTGTGTGAGACAGCGAGAGAGAGCCCGTCCGTGTGTGTGTGAGACAACGAGAGAGAGCGTGTGTTTGTGTGAGACAGCAAGAGAGAGAGAGCGTGTGTGTGTGTGAGACAGCGAGAGAGAGAGAGCGGGTGTGTGTGTGAGACAGCGAGAGAGAGAGAGCGTGTGTGTGTGAGTCAGCGAGAGAGAGCGTGTGTGTGTGTGAGACAGTGAGAGAGAGAGCGTGTGTGTGTGTGAGACAGTGAGAGAGAGAGCATGTGTGTGTGTGAGACAGCGAGAGAGAGCGTGTGTGAGACAGCGAGAGAGAGAGCGTGTGTGTCTGTGTGAGACAGCGAGAGAGAGCCGTGTGTGTGTGTGTGTGAGACAGCGAGAGAGAGCCCGTGTGTGTGTGTGTGAGACAGCGAGAGAGAGAGCGTGTGTGTGTGTGAGACAGCGAGAGAGAGAGCGTGTGTGTGTGTGTGAGACAGCGAGAGAGAGAGCTTGTGGTTGTGTGTGTGTGAGACAGCGAGAGAGAGAGGTGTGTGTGTGAGACAGCGAGAGAGAGAGTGTGTGTGTGTGAGACAGCGTGAGAGAGAGCGTGTGTGTGTGAGACAGCGAGAGAGAGAGCTTGTGGTTGTGTGCGTGTGAGACAGCGAGAGAGAGAGTGTGTGTGTGTGAGACAGCGAGAGAGAGAGCGTGTGTGTGTGTGTGAGACAGCGAGAGTGAGCCCGTCCGTGTGTGTGAGACAGCGAGAGAGAGCCGTGTGTGTGTGTGAGACAGCAAGAGAGAGAGAGTGTGTGTGTGTGTGAGACAGCGAGAGAGAGCCGTGTGTGTGTGTGAGACAGCGAGAGAGAGCGTGTGTGTGTCTGAGACAGCGAGAGAGAGCCGTGTGTGTGTGTGTGTGAGACAGCGAGAGAGAGCATGTGTGTGTGTGAGACAGCAATAGAAAGAGAGTGTGTGTGTGTGTGAGACAGCGAGAGAGAGCGTGTGTGTGTGTGTGAGACAGTGAGAGAGAGTGCCCATGTGTGTGTGTGTGTGAGACAGCGAGAGTGAGACTTGTGTGTGTGTGAGACAGCGAGAGAGAGAGCGTGTATGTGTGTGAGACACTGAGAGTGAGAGCTTGTGTGTGTGTGAGACAGTGAGAGAGTGCGTGTGTGTTTGTGAGACAGCGAGAGAGAGACCGTTTGTGTGTGTGAGACAGTGAGAGAGAGCCGTGTGTGTGTGAGACAGCGAGAGAGAGTGTGTGTGTGTGTGTGAGACAGCGAGAGAGAGAGCGTGCGTGTGTGTGTGACAGTGAGAGAGAGAGCGTGTGTGTGTGACAGTGAGAGAGAGTGTGTGTGTGAGACAGCAAGAGAGAGAGCGTGTGTGTGTGTGTGAGACAGCGAGAGAGAGAGCGTGTGTGTGTGTGAGACAGCGAGCGTGTGTGTGTGTGAGACAGCGAGAGAGAGAGCGTGTGTGTGTGTGAGAGACAGCGAGAGAGAGAGCGTGTGTGTGTGTGTGAGACAGCGAGAGAGAGAGCGTGTGTGTGTGTGTGAGACAGCGAGAGAGAGAGCGTGTGTGTGTGTGAGACAGCGAGAGAGAGCCCGTGTGTGTGTGTGTGAGACAGCGAGAGAGAGTGTGTGTGTGTGTGTGAGACAGCGAGAGAGAGAGCGTGCGTGTGTGTGTGACAGTGAGAGAGAGAGCGTGTGTGTGTGACAGTGAGAGAGAGTGTGTGTGTGAGACAGCAAGAGAGAGAACGTGTGTGTGTGTGTGAGACAGCGAGAGAGAGAGCGTGTGTGTGTGTGAGACCGCGAGCGTGTGTGTGTGTGAGACAGCGAGAGAGAGAGCGTGTGTGTGTGTGTGAGACAGCGAGAGAGAGAGCGTGTGTGTGAGACAGTGAGAGAGAGAGCGTGTGTGTGTGTGTGAGACAGCGAGAGAGAGAGCGTGTGTGTGTGTGTGAGACAGCGAGAGAGAGAGCGTGTGTGTGTGTGAGACAGCGAGAGAGAGCCCGTGTGTGTGTGTGTGAGACAGCGAGAGAGAGAGCGTGTGTGTGTGTGAGACAGCGAGAGAGAGAGCGTGTGTGTGTGTGTGAGACAGCGAGAGAGAGAGCGTGTGTGTGTGTGTGAGACAGCGAGAGAGAGAGCGTGTGTGTGTGTGTGTGAGACAGCGAGAGAGAGAGCGTGTGTGTGTGTGTGTGAGACAGCGAGAGAGAGAGCGTGTGTGTGTGTGAGACAGTGAGAGAGAGAGCGTGTGTCTGTGTGTGTGAGACACCGAGAGAGAGAGCGTGTGTGTGTGTGAGACAGTGAGAGAGAGAGCGTGTGTGTGTGTGTGTGAGACAGCGAGAGAGAGAGCGTGTGTGTGTGTGTGTGTGTGTGTGAGACAGCGAGAGAGAGAGCGTGTGTGTGTGTGTGTGAGACAGCGAGAGAGAGAGCGTATGTGTGTGTGTGAGACAGCGAGAGAGAGAGCGTGTGTGTGTGTGTGTGAGACAGCGAGAGAGAGAGCGTGTGTGTGTGTGTGAGACAGCGAGAGAGAGAGAGTGTGTGTGTGTGAGACAGCGAGAGAGAGAGCGTGTGTGTGTGTGTGAGACAGTGAGAGAGAGAGCGTGTGTGTGTGTGAGACAGCGAGAGAGAGAGCGTGTGTGTGTGTGAGACAGCGAGAGAGAGAGCGTGTGTGTGTGTGAGACAGCAAGATAGAGAGCGTGTGTGTGTCTGAGACAGCGAGAGAGAGAGAGTGTGTGTGTGAGACAGCGAGAGAGAGAGCGTGTGTGTGTGTGAGACAGCGAGAGAGAAAGAGCGTGTGTGAGACAGAGCGAGAGAGAGAGCGTGTGTGTGTGTGAGACAGCAAGAGAGTGAGAGCGTGTGTGAGACAGAGCGAGAGAGAGAGCGTGTGTGTGTGTGAGACAGCAAGAGAGAGAGAGCGTGTGTGTGACAGAGCGAGAGAGAGAGCGTGTGTGTGTGTGAGACAGAGAGAGAGAGCGTGTGTGAGACAGAGTGAGAGAGAGAGCGTTTGTGTGTGTGAGACAGCAAGAGAGAGAGAGAGCGTGTGTGTGTGTGTGAGACAGCAAGAGAGAGAGAGCGTGTGTGTGACAGAGCGAGAGAGAGAGCGTGTGTGTGTGTGAGACAGAGAGAGAGAGCGTGTGTGAGACAGAGCGAGAGAGAGAGCGTGTGTGTGTGTGAGACAGCAAGAGAGAGAGAGCGTGTGTGAGACAGAGCGAGAGAGAGAGCGTGTGTGTGTGTGAGACAGCAAGAGAGAGAGAGCGTGTGTGTGACAGAGCGAGAGAGAGAGCGTGTGTGTGTGAGACAGAGAGAGAGAGCGTGTGTGAGACAGAGTGAGAGAGAGAGCGTTTGTGTGTGTGAGACAGCAAGAGAGAGAGAGAGCGTGTGTGTGTGTGTGAGACAGCAAGAGAGAGAGAGCGTGTGTGTGACAGAGCGAGAGAGAGAGCGTGTGTGTGTGTGAGACAGAGAGAGAGAGCGTGTGTGAGACAGAGCGAGAGAGAGAGCGTGTGTGAGACAGAGCGAGAGAGAGAGCGTGTGTGAGACAGAGCGAGGGAGAGAGAGAGTGTGAGACAGAGCGAGGGAGAGAGAGAGTGTGAGACAGAGCGAGAGAGAGAGAGAGTGTGAGACAGAGCGAGAGAGAGAGCGTGTGTGAGACAGAGCGAGAGAGAGAGCGTGTGTGAGACAGAGCGAGAGCGAGAGAGCGTGTGTGAGACAGAGCGAGAGAGAGAGCATGTGTGAGACAGAGAGAGCGTGTGTGAGACAGAGCGAGAGAGAGAGCGTGTGTGAGACAGAGCGAGAGAGAGAGCGTGTGTGAGACAGAGCGAGAGAGAGAGAGCGAGAGAGAGAGCGTTTGTGAGACTGAGTGAGAGAGAGAGCGTGTGTGAGACAGCTAGAGAGAGAGCATGTGTGAGACAGGGCGAGAGAGAGAGAACGTGTGTGAGACAGAGCGAGAGAGAGAGAGAGCGTGTGTGAGACAGAGCGAGAGAGAGAGAGAGCGTGTGTGAGACAGAGCGAGAGAGAGAGCGTGTGTGAGACAGAGCGAGAGAGAGAGCGTGTGTGAGACAGAGCGAGAGAGTGAGCGTGTGTGAGACAGAGCGAGAGAGAGAGCGTGTGTGAGACAGAGCGAGAGAGAGAGCGTGTGTGAGACAGCGAGAGAGAGAGAGAGCGTGTGTGAGACAGAGCGAGAGAGAGAGAGAGCGTGTCTGAGACAGAGAGAGAGAGAGAGCGTGTGTGAGACAGAGCGAGAGAGAGAGCATGTGTGAGACAGAGAGAGAGAGAGCATGTCTGAGACAGAGAGAGAGAGAGAGCGTGTGAGACAGAGAGAGAGAGAGAGCGTGTGTGAGACAGAGCGAGAGAGAGAGCATGTGTGAGACTGAGTGAGAGAGAGATCGTGTGTGAGACAGCGAGAGAGAGAGAGAGCGTGTGTGAGACAGAGCGAGAGAGAGAGAGAGCGTGTGTGAGACAGAGCGAGAGAGAGAGCGTGTGTGAGACAGAGCGAGAGAGAGAGCGTGTGTGAGACAGGGCGAGAGATAGAGCGTGTGTGAGACAGAGCGAGAGAGAGAGCGTGTGTGAGACAGAGCGAGAGAGAGAGAGAGCGTGTGTGAGACAGAGCGAGAGAGAGAGAGCGTGTGTGAGACAGCGAGAGAGAGCGTGTGTGAGACAGAGCGAGAGAGAGAGCGTGTGTGAGACAGCGAGAGAGAGAGCGCGTGTGTCTGTGAGACAGCGAGAGAGAGAGCGTGTGTCTGTGTGTGTGAGACATCGAGAGAGTGCGTGTGTGTGTGTGTGAGACAGCAAGAGTGAGAGCTTGTGTGTGTGTGAGACAGCGAGAGAGTGCGTGTGTGTGTGTGTGAGACAGCAAGAGAGAGAGCGTGTGTGTGTGTGTGTGAGACAGCGAGAGAGAGCGTGTGTGTGTGTGAGACAGCGAGAGAGAGAGCGTGTGTGTGTGAGACAGCGAGAGAGAGAGCATGTGTGTGTGTGTGAGACAGCGAGAGAGAGAGTGTGTGTGTGTGAGACAGCAAGAGAGAGAGAGCTTGTGTGTGTGTGTGAGACAGCGAGAGAGAGAGTGTGTGTGTGTGAGACAGCGAGAGAGAGAGTGTGTATGTGTGAGACAGCGAGAGAGAGAGCATGTGTGTGTGTGTGAGACAGCGAGAGAGAGCCCGTCCGTGTGTGTGAGACAGCGAGAGAGAGCGTGTGTGTGAGACAGCGAGAGAGAGCAGTGTGTGTGTGTGAGACAGCGAGAGAGAGCCGTGTGTGTGTGTGTGAGACAGCGAGAGAGAGCCGTGTGTGTGTGTGTGAGACAGTGAGAGAGAGCCCGTGTGTGTGTGTGTGAGACAGCGAGAGAGAGAGCGTGTGTGTGTGTGAGACAGCGAGAGAGAGAGCGTGTGTGTGTGTGAGACAGCGAGAGAGAGCCGTGTGTGTGTGTGTGAGACAGCGAGACAGAGCCCGTGTGTGTGTGTGTGAGACAGCGAGAGAGAGAGCGTGTGTGTCTGTGAGACAGCGAGAGAGAGCCCGTCCGTGTATGTGAGACAGCGAGAGAGAGCGTGTGTGTGTGTGAGACAGCAAGTGAGAGAGAGCGTGTGTGTGTGTGAGACAGCGAGAGAGAGAGAGCGGGTGTGTCTGTGAGACAGCGAGAGAGAGAGAGCGTGTGTGTGTGAGACAGCGAGAGAGAGCGTGTGTGTGTGTGTGAGACAGTGAGATAGAGAGCGTGTGTGTGTGAGACAGCGAGAGAGAGCGTGTGTGAGACAGAGCGAGAGAGAGAGCATGTGTGTGTGTGTGAGACAGCGAGAGAGAGAGTGTGTGTGTGTGAGACAGCAAGAGAGAGAGAGCTTGTGTGTGTGTGTGTGTGTGAGACAGCGAGAGAGAGAGTGTGTGTGTGTGAGACAGTGAGAGAGAGAGCGTGTGTGTGTGTGAGACAGTGAGAGAGAGAGCGTGTGTGTGTGTGTGTGAGACAGCGAGTGAGAGTGTGTGTGGTTGTGAGACAGCGAGAGAGAGAGCGTGTGTGTGTGTGAGACAGCGAGAGAGAGCCGTGTGTGTGTGTGAGACAGCAAGAGAGAGAGAGTGTGTGTGTGTGTGAGACAGCGAGAGAGAGCCGTGTGTGTGTGTGTGAGACAGCGAGAGAGAGCGTGTGTGTGTGTGTGTGTGTGTGTGTGTGTGTGTGTGTGTGTGAGACAGCGAGAGAGAGAGTGTGTGTGTGTGAGACAGTGAGAGAGAGAGCTTGTGTGTGTGTGAGACAGCGAGAGAGAGAGCGTGTGTCTGTGTGTGTGAGACATCGAGAGAGTGCGTGTGTGTGTGTGTGAGACAGCAAGAGTGAGAGCTTGTGTGTGTGTGAGACAGCGAGAGAGTGCGTGTGTGTGTGTGTGAGACAGCAAGAGAGAGAGCGTGTGTGTGTGTGTGTGAGACAGCGAGAGAGAGCGTGTGTGTGTGTGAGACAGCGAGAGAGAGAGCGTGTGTGTGTGAGACAGCGAGAGAGAGAGCATGTGTGTGTGTGTGAGACAGCGAGAGAGAGAGCGTGTATGTGTGTGAGACAGCGAGAGAGAGCCGTGTGTGTGTGTGAGACAGCAAGAGAGAGAGAGTGTGTGTGTGTGTGAGACAGCGAGAGAGAGCCGTGTGTGTGTGTGTGAGACAGCGAGAGAGAGCGTGAGGTGTGTGTGTGTGTGTGTGTGTGTGTGTGTGTGTGAGACAGCGAGAGAGAGAGTGTGTGTGTGTGAGACAGTGAGAGAGAGAGCTTGTGTGTGTGTGAGACAGCGAGAGAGAGAGCGTGTGTCTGTGTGTGTGAGACATCGAGAGAGTGCGGTGTGTGTGTGTGTGAGACAGCAAGAGTGAGAGCTTGTGTGTGTGTGAGACAGCGAGAGAGTGCGTGTGTGTGTGTGTGAGACAGCAAGAGAGAGAGCGTGTGTGTGTGTGTGTGAGACAGCGAGAGAGAGCGTGTGTGTGTGTGAGACAGCGAGAGAGAGAGCGTGTGTGTGTGAGACAGCGAGAGAGAGAGCATGTGTGTGTGTGTGAGACAGCGAGAGAGAGAGTGTGTGTGTGTGAGACAGCAAGAGAGAGAGAGCTTGTGTGTGTGTGTGAGACAGCGAGAGAGAGAGTGTGTGTGTGTGAGACAGCGAGAGAGAGAGTGTGTATGTGTGAGACAGCGAGAGAGAGAGCATGTGTGTGTGTGTGAGACAGCGAGAGAGAGCCCGTCCGTGTGTGTGAGACAGCGAGAGAGAGCGTGTGTGTGAGACAGCGAGAGAGAGCAGTGTGTGTGTGTGAGACAGCGAGAGAGAGCCGTGTGTGTGTGTGTGAGACAGCGAGAGAGAGCCGTGTGTGTGTGTGTGAGACAGTGAGAGAGAGCCCGTGTGTGTGTGTGTGAGACAGCGAGAGAGAGAGCGTGTGTGTGTGTGAGACAGCGAGAGAGAGAGCGTGTGTGTGTGTGAGACAGCGAGAGAGAGCCGTGTGTGTGTGTGTGAGACAGCGAGAGAGAGCCCGTGTGTGTGTGTGTGAGACAGCGAGAGAGAGAGCGTGTGTGTCTGTGAGACAGCGAGAGAGAGCCCGTCCGTGTATGTGAGACAGCGAGAGAGAGCGTGTGTGTGTGTGAGACAGCAAGTGAGAGAGAGCGTGTGTGTGTGTGAGACAGCGAGAGAGAGAGAGCGGGTGTGTCTGTGAGACAGCGAGAGAGAGAGAGCGTGTGTGTGTGAGACAGCGAGAGAGAGCGTGTGTGTGTGTGAGACAGTGAGATAGAGAGCGTGTGTGTGTGAGACAGCGAGAGAGAGCGTGTGTGAGACAGAGCGAGAGAGAGAGCATGTGTGTGTGTGTGAGACAGCGAGAGAGAGAGTGTGTGTGTGTGAGACAGCAAGAGAGAGAGAGCTTGTGTGTGTGTGTGTGTGTGAGACAGCGAGAGAGAGAGTGTGTGTGTGTGAGACAGTGAGAGAGAGAGCGTGTGTGTGTGTGAGACAGTGAGAGAGAGAGCGTGTGTGTGTGTGTGAGACAGCGAGTGAGAGTGTGTGTGGTTGTGAGACAGCGAGAGAGAGAGCGTGTGTGTGTGTGAGACAGCGAGAGAGAGCCGTGTGTGTGTGTGAGACAGCAAGAGAGAGAGAGTGTGTGTGTGTGTGAGACAGCGAGAGAGAGCCGTGTGTGTGTGTGTGAGACAGCGAGAGAGAGCGTGTGTGTGTGTGTGTGTGTGTGTGTGTGTGTGTGTGTGTGTGTGTGAGACAGCGAGAGAGAGAGTGTGTGTGTGTGAGACAGTGAGAGAGAGAGCTTGTGTGTGTGTGAGACAGCGAGAGAGAGCCGTGTGTGTGTGTGTGAGACAGCGAGAGAGAGCGTGTGTGTGTGTGTGTGAGACAGCGAGAGAGAGCGTGTGTGTGTGTGTGTGTGTGAGACAGCGAGAGAGAGAGTGTGTGTGTGTGTGAGACAGCGAGAGAGAGAGCGTGTGTGTGTGTGAGACAGTGAGAGAGAGAGCGTGTGTGTGTGTGAGACAGCGAGAGAGAGAGCGTGTGTTTGTGTGAGACAGTGAGAGAGAGAGCGTGTGTGTGTGTGTGAGACAGCGAGAGAGAGAGCTTGTGTGTGTGTGTGTTTGTGTGAGACAGCGAGAGAGAGAGCGTGTGTGTGTGTGTGAGACAGCGAGAGAGAGAGCGTGTGTGTGTGTGTGAGACAGCGAGAGAGAGAGCGTGTGTGTGTGTGTGAGACAGCGAGAGAGAGAGCGTGTGTGTGTGTGTGAGACAGCGAGAGAGAGAGCGTGTGTGTGTGTGTGAGACAGCGAGAGAGAGAGCGTGTGTGTGTGTGAGACAGCGAGAGAGAGAGCGTGTGTGTGTGTGTGTGTGTGTGTGTGTGTGAGACATGCACAGCCGAGTTGCTGCACCAGTTTTGAAATGCACAGCAGGCCAGCACGATGTGGGAGACCCTCGGGGGTGGGGGATAGGGAGGTGTTTGCGGTACACCATGACGTGGAGATGCCGGCGTTGGACTGGGGTAAAACAGAAAGAAATCCCACAACACCAGCTTAAAACCCAACATGTTTACTGGTCGCAAAAGCCACAGGACAGGATGTCCCTTGGTCGGGTGTCTGGTCACAAACGCTGATCCATACTCCCAGCCACCTGACCGAAAGCTTGTGGCTTTTGCGACCAGTAAACATGTTGGGTTTTAAGCTGGCGTTGTGGGATTCCTTTCTGTTTTGCAGGACACCTCCAGCGCAGCGGAACCAAATCTTGAGCAGCTCGGTGCCCTGCTCCGTGATCAGGTGGGCCTCATTGTGTTGGGACGCCGCTCGGTCTCTGACCTCCATGTTTGGCCATATCAGTGGATATCCTGTTAGGATTTCCTCAGTTTCTGTGAGATCCCCTCTCGCTCTTCTAAACTCCAGTGAATACAATCCTAACCCACTTCGTGTCTCGTCATCTGAGAGACCTGCTATTCCCAGGAATCAGCCTGGTAAACCTTTGCCGTACTCCCTCTACAGCAAGGGCATCCCTCCTCAGATGAGGACACCAAAACTGCACACAATACTCCAGGTCTGACCTCACCAATGCTCGATTGGTGTCTGATCTGCAGCTTTCTTCCTCTCTTGGCAATGAGTCCTTCCTCCCCCAGAGCCCTCACACCGGGGGGGGGGGGGGGGGGGGGGGTGCTGAACCATCCACCCTTTAGGCCATTGCCCCTCTGAACCCCATCCCTCCAGGCCTCCCCTCCCCCACCTGAGCTCATTGGGATTGAGTCAACAGCCCTCCCAAACCAACCCCAAACCTGCTCCGCCCAGGGTGTGAGTCCCAGTGTGCCCCTTCCCCGCCCAACGCACGCACACAGAGCTGGTTGGCAACACCCCCCCCGATATCACAAGCAGCCCCGAATCCCTGGAGCAGCCCCAAGTACCAAGCAACCCGATATCCCCAAGCAACCCCCAATCCACATACATGGGGTTTAATGGGATTGGGGGTTATAGATAGGTCTATAGATTGGTGGGGTTGATGCGATCGGCGCAACTCGAGGGCCGAAGGGCCTGTTTGTGCTGTAATGTTCTATGTTCTATGTTCTACCACCGCCCCCAGTCCATCGGACAGCCTCCATCTCTCTGGAAAATCCCACTGGCACTTTTTCTATCTTTGGCCGATCTTAATATTCCGTGCCCCTTGGAAAACGGGGCTCCAGTATCCCAGCCATTGGAATTGTACGCGGCTGGTATGGATGCAGTCGGAAAGGAGAGTGGGCTACCTCACTCTCTCCCATTTTGTTCCGAATAATTCTCCATTCCAAAGCTGTAGTGAAGTTTACTTTGGACTTGCTGTCGGAACCTCATTAATAAATACTACGTGTGTTCTGATATCATGACAGCTCAGAGACTATCTCTGTTGCTGTGCGGACACATGGATTTGGGCCTGTGTCCGTGGGAGTTTGCGCGTTCTCCCCGTGGTTGCGTGGGTTTCCTCCGGGTGCTCCGGTTTCCTCCCACATCCCAAAAATGTGCTTTTAGGCTGATTGATTTGGTAACAAATTGTCCCTATATTGGACCTCCCTGATCCTCACACATTAGGCATGGACTAAAATCATAAATAGGTCACTGACCATGGGACGGCGGCGCGGGCTCGTTGGGCCGAAGGGCCTGTTTCCCGTGCTGTGTTGTTCTTTGTTCTTTGATATCTCCCTGGTGAATCTCCTGTACACCCTCTCCAGTGCAATCACGTCCTTCCTGTAATGTGATGACCAGAACTGCACACTGTGGTCCATCTGTGGCCTCACCAAAGTTCGATACAACTCCATCACGACCTCTCTGCTTTTGTAATCTGTACCCGTTCGGTGAGGGTGAGCGTGCCACCTGCCTTTTTCACCACCCTATGAACCTACCTTTCCGCCTTCAGAGATCTATGGACAAACACGCCAAGTCCCCTTTCTTCTTCGGAACTTCCGACCTTTCATAGTACACTTCCTCGTCAAATTCCTCCTCCCAAAGTGCATCACCTCACATTTTTCAAAGTTAAATTCCAACTTGTACTTATCCGCCCATTTGGCCATTTGCATCTATATCTTCCTGCAACCCACGACACTCAACCTCACTGTTAACCACCCGACCAATCTTTGAGTCAGCAGCCCTACCCCTCACACAATCATCTGTGTCATTTATAAAAATGATAAACAATCGGTGTCCCAGCACGGATCCCTGCGGTACGCCACTGGTCACTGACCTCCAGTCACTCAAGCAACCATCCATCATCACCCTCTGTCTCCTGTCGCTCAGCCAATTATGTTTTCACCTTACCAGATCACCTTGTATCCCGTGTGCATTTGCCTTCTTAATAAGTGGGGCTTTCATCAAAGGCATTGCTGAAATCCATGTAAACTACTCCAACTGCACTCCCCTCATCCACACACTTGGTGACAGGCTCAAGAAAATTGAATCAAATTCAACGAGGTCATCTAAAGAAAGTGTGGGTTTTTGCGACACTCGTACTCTGAAAACAACACTCTCAGAAAAGGTCATTGATCCCAGCTGCTGTTTCTTCTACGCGTGCACACTGGCAACCTTTATCAATATACCAATGACAATTCCAAAGTTACCCATTGCCTGGGAAGCGCTTTGGAACATTTGGAAAAATCCTTGAATGCCAATTGGCTTCCCCGATTGTTCAACCTTTACATAAATGATATAGATTACTACGTCGGGGGGGGGGGGGGGGGGGGGGGGGGTGGGTGGTTGGATCAGTAAGTCTGCCGCTGACACAAGGATTGGCCGGGTGATTAACAGTGGGGTTGGGTATCTTGGGTCACAGGAAGTTAGAGATGTGGCCAAATGGGCGGATAATTGGAAGTTGGGATTTAACCATGAAAAAAGTGAGGTGATGCACTTTTTAGAACCCTACAGTGCAGAAACAGGCCCTTCGGCCCACACAGTGAGCACGTGAGCACCGAACACAATCCCACCATATCCCTACACATTTACCTGCTAATCCCTCTAACCTACACATCCCAGGACACTAAGGGGCAATTTTAGCATAGCCAATGAACCTAACCCGCACATCTTTGGACTGTGGGAGGAAAACCGGAGCACCCGGAGAAAACCCACGCAGACACGAGGAGAATGTGCCAAACTCCACACAGGCAGTGACCCGAGCCGGGAATCGAACCCAGGACCCTGGAGCTGTGAAGCAGCAGTGCTGACCACTGTGCTACCGTGAGGAAGTTTACTATTAAAGGTCCGACACTGTTTTTTACACTGATGTTTTATAGAACATAGAACATTACAGCACAAACAGGCCCTTCGGCCCTCGAGTTGCGCCGATCACATCAACCCCACCAATCTATAGACCTATCTATAACCCCCAATCCATTAAACCCCATATACTCATCCAGAAGTCTTTTAAAAGACCCCCAGCGAGTTCGCCTCCACCCGGGATTCCTCCCGGACTGTCACTATTCCTTTCTCTCCATTTGTGACTCTTCCACACCACACACAACTTCCAGTCCTGATCTTGAAAAACATTCCTTTGGAGAGTGACAATTGCCTTTGATTCAGAACAACCAGTTTTCACGTTTTTCTCTCTCATATAGCTTCTAGGCATTTTTCCTTTAAAATTGCAGAATGCAAGCCCCTTTGTCACATTATAAATCAAACCAGCATGACGTCATTACTGAGCAAGCCATTCAACTTATCTTCTTACTAAAGTTTCCAGCATTAAATTATCTTTCAATCTCTGACTTCAATTTGTTGGAATACTTTCGGATTTGATTCGATTTATTATTGTCACATATATTAGCATATCGTGAAAAGATTTGTTTCTTGCGCAATGCAGACCTAGCATACCTTTCATAGAGAAGGAAAGAAGAGAGTGCAGAATGCAGTGTTACAGTCATAGTTAGGGTGTAGAAAATATCAACTTAGTGCGAGGTAGGTCCATACAAAAGTCTGACGGCAGCAGGGAAGAAGCTGTTCTTGAGTCGGTTGGTACGTGACCTGAGGCTTTTTTAATCTTTTTCTGATGGAAGAAGGTGGGAGAGAGAATCGTCCGGGGCGCGTGGGGTCCTTGATTATGCTTGGCTGCTTTGCCAGGGCAGTGGAAAGTGTGGGCAGAGTCAATGGATAGGAGGCTGGTTTGCGTGATGGATTGGGCTACATTCACAACCTTCTGTAGTTCCTTGTAGTCTTGGGCAGAGCAGGAGCCCATACCAAGCTGTGATACAAGCAGAAGGAATGCTTTCCATAGTGCCTAAGTTCCTAAGATTAATGCCATCTTGCAATTTTTCCTTTGGCCTCAAATAGGCTGATCCTGTCTGTGGTACAGTGGCCACGTGTTCAACACACACAAACCGTGTCAGTATTATACTTGTTTCTTCAACTCATCGAATCCCTGCAGTGTACAAGAGCCCATTCTGCACATTGAATAGGGGTAGAGGTGGAGAGATTCTTCCCACTTAGAAAGGACAGCAGGACTAGAGGGCACAGCCTCAAGATAAGGACGGGGGCAGCTTAGATCAAAGTAGAGGAGGACTTCTTCACTCAAAGGGTGGTGAATCTCTGGAATTCTCTGCCCGTTGCAGTGGTGGAGGCTACCTCGCTAAATATATTTAAGTCACGGGTAGATAGGTTTCTGATAGACAGGGGAATTAAGGGTTATGGGGAGAAAGCAGCAAAGTGGAACTGATCCACTATCAGATCAGCCATGATCTTATTGAATGGCGGGGCAGGCTCGAAGGGCTAGATGGCCGACTCCTGCTCCTATTTCTTATGAACCTGCACCGACAAGAATCCCACCCAAGCCCTCTCCCCATAACCTCACAGATGTACCCCGACTAGTCCCCCTGGACACTAAGGGTCAATTTAGCACGGCCAATCAACCTAACCCGCTCATCTTTGGACTGTGGGAGGAAACCGGAGCACCCGGAGGAAACCCACGCAGACACGAGGAGAATGTGCGAACTCCACACAGACAGTGGCCCGAGCTGGGAATCGAACCCAGGACCCTGGTGCTGTGAGGCAGCGGTGCTAACCCACTGTGCTCCCGTGCTTAGCTAAACTTGATCCTGAAAATCGCCATTTCATTCTCTGTTCGGGATTGCTGGACAGCAAGAAGGAATGCGAATCCTGCTGCATTCTTTCCTCCTCTGAGTTGGAGGGGGGGGGGGGGGCACGGAGCAAAGGCAGATATAAAGCCAGCACATTCTGCGCTGCGTGGATCAACAGGTAATTTCGTGACTCAAAGACCCGTGGGCAAGCTGTTTGGATATAAAGCTTCAAACAGGATGTTGCTATTGACACACTTGGGGAGACTGTTGAGGAGGGAACAGTTCAGACAGCTGTTAGTGCACAGTAAACATTCCTGGGTCTATCTTGGCTCGTTTGGCTCAGTTTCACACTGAAACGGCAAGTATCCTTTCCCTCCAAGCTGGTGGGAAAAGCTGCTTTTTATAAAATAATATTGCCTGATTCACATTACTGAGAGCCCCTGAATTTTAGTTTCAGGCAAATGAAATGGGTCCTTATCAATCCAACTAGCCTCGGAGGAATGAATAGAAGAATGGAAGGATAATATGGTTCATCCCGTATAGCTGGAGGGTGTCATTGTCTCCGACAACCCGTACAGTCGTTATTTACAGCAACTACACCTTTTCCAAACATGTCCTGAACTCTCCTGGACACAGGATTTCGCAGCGTCGGCCATTCAGCCTTTCAAGACTGCTCCGCATTCAATAAAATCATCAGCTGGTGTCTGAATTCCACGTTGGCTCCCCAAAGCTCCTGTACTCTCCCCCTGACCCCTCCTCTCCCCCTCTCCTGCGTAATCAGGTTAGCCCTGCTGCCTCACAGCTCCCAGGAGCTGGGTTCGATGCCTGGCGTGGGTCACAGTCTGTGTGGAGTTCGCACGTTCTCCCCATGTCTGCCTGGGTTTCCTCCGGGTGATCCGGTTTTCTCCCGCAGTCCAAAGATATGCGGGTTTGGTGGATTGGCCGTGCTAAGAAATTGCCCCTTTGTGTTCGGGAGAATAGCAAGGTTATTGCATGGGGTTGTAAGGGTGGGGCCTGGTTGTGTTAAGTGCAGACCTGATGGGCCAAATGGCCTCCTTCCGCACTGTAGGGTTCTATTGGAATCATAGGAGAGAAGGAAAGGAGAGGGTGCAGAATATAATGTTACAGTTGTGGCTGGGGTGTAGAGAAAGATCAGCTTCCCTGTGAGAAGAGGATTATAGGATATTGTGGGGTTAGTGATGTTAGGCCTCTCATTTGCAGTCCAATATAAAAGATGATGCAAGTCTGGCTTCTTCACAAACTCACTTTATTCTCTTTTACAACTCCACATGCACACCCAACACCCCTTTACATATCCCAGTGAGGGTTATTAAACATACAATTAGATCTAAAATGGGGTTTAATGGGGTTGGGGGTTATAGATAGGTCTATAGATTGGTGGGGTTGATGCGATCGGCGCAACTCGAGGGCCGAAGGGCCTGTTTGTGCTGTAATGTTCTATGTTCTATGTTCTAAAATGGCAAG
Organism: Prionace glauca; assembly: GCA_037974335.1. NCBI lineage: Eukaryota > Metazoa > Chordata > Chondrichthyes > Carcharhiniformes > Carcharhinidae > Prionace > Prionace glauca. Next base: position 5,895,082 of record CM075738.1, on the reverse strand, counting down.
TTGCCGTTAATCCTAGAATCCCAACAGCGCAGAAGGAAGCCCGTCGAGTCTGCTCCGAGCACAATCTCACCTCGGCCCTATCCCTGTAACCTACACACTCACCCTGCTACTCGGGTCAATTTAGCACGGCCAATCAACCAAATCCATGCATCTTTGGACTGTGGGAGGAAACCCACGCAGACACGGGGAGAAGGTGCAAACTCCACACAGACAGTGACCCGAGGCCAGAATTGAACCCGGGTCCCTGGCGCTGTGACAATCACAGAATAGAATCGTAGAACCCTAACAGTGCAGAAAGAGGCCCTTCGGCCCATCGAGTCTGTACCGAACACAATCCCACCCAGGCCCCTACCCCCCCCCCATATCCCTACATATTATTCCCACTAATCCCTGTAACCTACGCATCCCAGGACACTAAGGGGCAATTTCTTAGCATGGCCAATCAACCTAACCCGCGCATCTTTGGACTGTGGGAGGAAACCGGAGCACCCGGAGAAAACCCACGCAGACACGAGGAGAATGTGCAAACTCCACACAGACAGTGACCCGAGCCAGGAATCGAACCCAGGGCCCTGCAGCTGCGAAGCGGCAGTGCTAACCACTGTGCCACCGTGCTGCCCATCCAGGTCCTATAACCCCAACTATTAACCCCTTGACAGCGGGGTCAATTTAGCAGTCCGCCTAACCCTGACATCTTTGGACTGCACTGCTAACTACTGTGTCGCCCATTTCCCAACAAGTGAAGGGGTGCACAAAGGGAAAAACTATCAATTAAATGCTTTACTTCTGCCCGGTGTAACATAAATATGATGCTATCTGTTTCTAGCAGATCTGTACATGTTTTCATGGGGGCTTTGTTAATTATTGGTGAAGACTGCAATCAGATCCTTTGATAGCTGCTGTCCCTGTCACTCTGCAAACCTGGTCGTGGAAAGAATAACTTGTGCAGAGCGCTGTCAGAATAGCTATCAGTCATAATTACCCCCCCAAAAAAAGGTTAATTACAGCCAAGACTTCAGGAAAACAATAACAGTAAGGGCTCACTAATGATGATGAAGTTGCTGTCAGAGAGTTCTGTCGACTCGACCCTGTAAGTCTGGCAGTTTCCTGATTACTGATAGGACAGGTTTGTCCCACCAGACAAGCACCGTGACATCCAGCCTCAACTTTGCGGGAAAGAATTAAAGAGTGAGATTAATTCTTGTGACCTACAACACACTGTTGCGTTCTGTCAATGTCAGTTATCGGCCTTTGAATGAAAAGGCCAGGGTAATGAGCTTTGGTTTGAAAAAAAAATAAATTGCCCCATTTTTTTTAAATCTAATGGCGCGCATCAAGTTCTGTCGAGATTTTCGGTGAGCCATCTTCTTAAGTCTGCGCTGACGCAGTGGAACACACTGGCTTCATTCTCACACATTTGGTATGATAATTAGGGATAGTGTCCCTTGCCGCCGAGGTAACATTCCCGTTGTTTGAACTTCAACAAAAACCCTGCCCAGCGCAGTGTTCCACAACTGTGGAATGTTTGCGAAAACTTCCCCACAGGTTGACGCTCGCTCTTTATTGCAAAGCGTTCCATCATGGCCATCTCTCTTTTGTAGTCTGCCTACGTGCTGAGAATGGGGATTCTGTTCCGTAGATCTCCTCTCCGTCGAACTTACGGTCAGCGGAAGAAAAAGACTTCACTTTACGACTGTTGACAATTCCAAAGCCTCTCTTCCCTGCGGCCAAGACTCCCCCTTTATCTCCGCCTCGACGTTCTTCCCAACGCGTGAAGAGGCTGCGTAACATCCATAAAAAGCGATCAGAATAGATAATGTTGTTCCGAGTCTGGAAACGCTGTTTTAAAGGCCGCATGCTGCTAACTTTCTTTATTCCAGTGAAAGCAATGCATCCTGTAACATCTCATCTCTCTTGCGAGCCTGAAAGACATGTCACATTATAGCCCAGCTGAGTAATGGGCTGTCACATCAATTTGTTCTGAATTCTGTTGATTCGAAGTCAGGGACCTGTTTGCTCCATTGTAACAGTGATGGTGAAGAGGGCATTGGCATTTGGGCATTTCAGCCGCGTCCCTTCACTCGGAATTAGTAAATGTCATGAAGCACTCTCAGAAATTTGAACAGAAGCCAGCCTGATTTCTCAATAAATCAGCTACGAGCTGATTGAAGCCGCTTCGCAGCCCTGTTTGGAATCTGCAGCTGATGGTTAGCCCCCAGACTCACTGGGAATGAGTTTGTTTGCAGAGGAGGTCTGCAGCTGTCAGAAGTCTCTGCCCTCGCTCGCCGCTGAAAATGAAGAGAGCTTTTGCTGGGAGGTCAAATTCTCCATTCTCACCGGTAGCAGAGTGGGAACGGAGAATTCCTACCTCCCAGGCCTATCTATAACCTCAATCCCATTAAATCCCATGTACTCATCCAGAAGTCTTTTAAAAGACCCCAGCGAGTTCGCCTCCACCACCACCGACGGCAGCCGATTCCATTCACTCACCACCCTCTGAGTGAAAAACTTACCCCTGACATCTCCTCTGTACCTGCTCCCCAGCACCTTAAACCTGTGTCCTACAAAGAACAAAGAACAACACAGCACGGGAAACAGGCCCTTCGGCCCAACGAGCCCGCGCCGCCGTCCCATGGTCAGTGACCTATTCATGATTTTAGTCTATGCCTAATGTGTGAGGATCAGGGAGGTCCAATATAGGGACAATTGTGTCCTCTCGTAGCGACCATTTCAACCCGGGGAAATAGCCTCCGAGAATCCACCCTATCTATACCTCTCAACACCTTTATAAAGAGAGCAGCTTTGGTACATCTGATACCCTTCAAGAAATAAACCTTAAGCTTCATGTATACAATCTTGATTAAAGATTGATCGCAAGTGTTAAACGCACAGAATCAGAGAGCCATACAGTGCAGAAGAGGCCCTTCGGCCCATCGAGTCTGCACCAGCGAGGCCCTATCCCCATATCCCTACATATTTACCCACTAATCCCTCTAACCTGTGCATCCCGGGACATTAGGGGCCAATCAACCTCGTCCGCACATCTTTGGACTTTAGGAGAAAACCCAGACAGACACAGGGAGAATGTGCAAACTACACACAGACAGTGACCCGAGCCGGGATTCGAACCCAGGTCCCTGGAGCTGTGAAGTGGAAATGCTAACCCACTGTGCCACCTGAACTCCCATCTAATTCCTTTCATAAATCAACTTTAAATTTTAAACCCCACCTCACCCCATTGACTGACACTTTTCCCACAGCCCTGAATGTGACGATGTGCCAAGTGTTCATCCAGATACTCTTTCAAGGATGTGAGGCGTCCCCCCTCCATCACCCTCCCAGACAGCACATTCCAGACCGTCTGGGTGAAAAGATTTTTCTTCACATCTCCCCCCCCCCCAACCCTCCTGCCCCTCACCTTGAACCTCTGTCCCCTCGTGACTGACCCTCCAACCAAGGGGAACGGCTCCTCCCTCTCCGCTCTGTCCATGCCCCTCATGATCTTGTACACCTCAATCAGGTCTTCCTGCTCCAGGAGAAACAATCGAAGCCTCTCCACCTTCTCTTTAGAACTTAAACCTTCCATCCCAAGCAGCTTCCCAGTGTGTTGGAAAATAATAAATATTTGGGCCACGTCCTCCGACCTTGTCCGCAGCTGGGATTCTCCAGTCCCGCTGCAGTGAATGAAAACGTGGCTGAGCGCCAACTTCCCCATCCTCGCTGGTGGCGACAGCGGGGCGTGAACGGCCGGAGAATTCCAATTAATAGACAGAAAGGAAATGAAATTGGAACGGGGAGGTTGATGAGATGCTGTCACTACTGGACTGGGTGAATAGATAACTTAATTCCAACCTCTGGTGACCCAAGGTGCTGTAGTACACCGTTATAATGGGGCTATTTCTCTTCTGTTTCTTATCGTTGTTTTGGCTGACAGAAGTTTGGTGTGTTGGTGATTTTTATTTACTGCTCTGTGACTCAGAAACATTCAAGTGTTTGACAGTGATGGAACAATGATTCCAATTTAGCCTATGCTGAGTTTAGACATTCTGGACTTCACCAAATCACAAGAACATAGAACATAGAACATTACAGCGCAGAACAGGCCCTTCGGCCCACGATGTTGCGCTGACCAGTTACAAAACAATGACCCACTAGCCTAAACCAATCCTTTTTCATCCATAAACCTATCCACAGATCTCTTAAACGCCCCCAAACTAGGCGCATTTACAACTGCAGCTGGCAGGGCATTCCAGTCCCTCACCACCCTCTGGGTAAAGAACCTACCTCTGACATCTGTCTTATAACTACCCCTCCTTAATTTAAAGTCGTGCCCCCTCGTGCAAGCTTTCTCCATCCTAGGAAAAAAGACTTGATTGTATACTAAGTAGTTCGTTGGCACTACAAAAACTGATTTCTTTTTAAGTTCAACATTTATTTTTTAGTGTGACAAGTATGCTTACACTGCAATGAAGTGACTGCAGAAATCCCTCGTCGCCACACCCTGGCGCCAGTTCGGGGACATGGCATTGTCAACACCCTCTGCAAAATGGCATCCAGACCAGGCAGCATCAGAAACCTTCCTGTTCACCAACAGATACCACTTTGGAGGCTGGGATCAAGTTTTGAGGTGTCCAGATCACTAACCACCTGTCCTGGTCCCTCCATATAGCCGACGCTATAGTTCAGAAAGCCCACCAACGCTTCAACTTTCCCGGAACACATGGGGTGGCACGGTGGGGTAGAGAGAATTTAGCACGGCCAACGCATCTGACCGACACGTCTTTCAGACTGTGGGAGGAAACCGGAGCACCCGGAGGGAACCCACGCAGACACGGGGAGAACATGCAGACTCCGCACAGACAGTGACCCGAGGCGGGAATTGATTTTTTTGGTTTTGATTGGATTTATTATTGTCACACGTACTAACATACAGTGAAAAGTATTGTTTCTTGGGCGCTGTGCAGAAAAAGCATACCGTTCATAGAGAAGGAAGCGAGAGAGTGTGGAATATAACGTCACAGTCATAGCTGGGGTGCAGAGAAGGATCAACTGAATGCGAGGTCGGTCCATTCAAAAGTCTGACAGCAGCAAGGAGAAGGTGTTCTTGACTAGGTTGGTACGTGACCTCAAATTTTTGTATCTTTTTCCCGACGGAAGGTGATGAAAGAGAGAATGTCCGGGGTGCGTGGGGACCTTAATTATGCTGGTTGTTTTTCCAAGGCAGTGTAGACAGAGTCAATGGATGGGAGGCTGGTTTGAGTAATGGATTGGGCTACATTCACGACTTTTTGTAGTTCCTTGTGGTCTTGGGCAGAGCAGGAGCCCAGACCGAGCTGTGATACAACCAGAAAGAATGTTTTCTATGGTATCCATGTATAAAGGTTGGCGAGAGTCATAGCAGGCATGCCAAACTTCCCTCGTCTTCATAGAATTATAGAATCATAGAATCCCGTCACTGCAGAAGGGGGCCATTCAGCCCATTGAGAGTTCACTGATCACAACTCCACCCAGTCCCTATTACCGCAACCCCAGACATTAACCCTGCTAATCCCCCTGACTCTAGGGTCGATTTTAGCACGGCCAATCAACCTAACCCGCACATCCTTGGACTCTGTGAGGAAACCGGAGCACCCGGAGGAAACCCACGCAGGCACGGGGAGAATGTGCAAACTCCACACAGGCAGTGACCTGAGGCCGGATTTGAATCCAGGTCCCTGTCGCTGTGAGGCAGCAGTGCTAACCCACCCCATGTGTTCTGAGAAAGCTGAGGCATTGGTGGACGGTACGGTAGCACAGTGGTTAGCACTGCTGCTTCACAGCTCCAGGGTCCTGGGTTCGATTCCCGGCTCGGGTCACTGCCTGTGTGGAGTTTGCACATTCTCCTCGTGCCTGCGTGGGTTTCCTCCGGGTGCTCCGGTTTCCTCACAGAGTCCAAGGATGTGCGGGTTAGGCTGATTGGCCGTGCTAAAATCGACCCTAGAGTCAGGGGGATTAGCAGGGTTAATGTCTGGGGTTGCGGTAATAGAGACTGGGTGGAGTTGTGATCAGTGAACTCTCAATGGGCTGAATGGCCCCCTTCTGCAGTGACGGGATTCTATGATTCCATAATTCTATGAAGACGAGGGAAGTTTGGCATGCCTGCTATGACTCTCGCCAACCTTTATACATGGATACCATAGAAAACATTCTTTCTGGTTGTATCACAGCTTGGTATGACTCCTGCTCTGCCCAAGACCACAAGGAACTACAAAAAGTCGTGAATGTAGCCCAATCCATTGCTCAAACCAGCCTCCCATCCATTGACTCTGTCTACACTGCCTGTAGGGTTCTATGGTTCTAAGACTTTCTTAACTATAAGGACCAGGACAGGTTGTGATGATCTGGACACCTAAAAACTCGATCCCAGCCTCCAAAGTGGTATCTGTTGGTGAACAGGAAGATTTCTGATGCCACCTGGGCTGGATGCCATTTTGCAGAGGGTGTTGACAATGCCATCCACCAGAATTAGGCAGATTGTGACGTCGGTCAGTGTGTTTTTGATTTGATTTGGTGCTGGCACTGACTCTCTCTGCAGCTCAATACACCAGCGAACACCTTGTATTCCCCCTCCAATACTGCTTAAAGAATTATCAGCTACTTACAGGTAATTGGTTTCTATTGGCACTTGCTGTTACTTCAGAAATGTTTGATTGTTTCCGTAGTTGTTTCAATTTCATCCTGACATGTTTTTGAGGATTGTTTTTTGAATCGGGGGTGCTTTTTATTTGTATTAAGGGGGTAATTGTTCACAGAATCATGGGATCTTTCCGGTGCAGAAGGAGACCATTCAGCCCATCACATTTGCACTAACTCTCTGACAGAGCGTTCGACCCAGTCCCACTCATAGAACATAGAACATAGAACATTACAGCGCAGAACAGGCCCTTCGGCCCACGATGTTGCGCCGACCAGTTACAAAACAATGACCCACTAGCCTAAACCAATCCCTTTTCATCCATAAACCTATCCACAGATCTCTTAAACGCCCCCAAACTAGGCGCATTTACAACTGCAGCAGGCAGGTCATTCCAATCCCTCACCACCCTCTGGGTAAAGAACCTACCCCTGACATCTGTCCTATAACTACCCCCCCTTAATTTAAAATCGTGCCCCCTCGTGCTAGCTTTCTCCATCCTAGGAAAAAGGCTATCACTATCTACCCTGTCTAAACCTCTAATCATCTTATATGTTTCAATGAGATCCCCTCTTAGCCGCCTTCTTTCCAGCGAAAACAACCCCAAATCTCTCAATCTCTCCTCATAGGATCTCCCCTCCATACCAGGCAACATCCTGGTAACCCTCCTCTGCACCCTCTCCAAAGCCTCTACATCCTTCCTGTAATGCGGGGACCAGAACTGCACACAATACTCCAAGTGCGGCCGCACCAGAGATGTGTACAGTTGCATCATGACGCTGCGACTCCTAAATTCAATCCCCCTACCAATAAACGCCAAGACTCCGTATGCCTTCTTAACAACCTTATCTACTTGATTCCCAACTTTCAGGGATCTATGTACACTCCCCTGCCTGATCCCCATAACTTTACACATCCTTTTTTTTCAGAGAGAAATCCAGTTCCCCTTTCAACACCTCGCTCAAACCTGCCTCCGCCAGCATCTCAGGAAGCTCATTCCATGCTTCCTTTGAAAAAGAAAACTTTCCTCACATCACGTCAACTCCTTTTGTCCATTATTGTGTCTCTGTGCCCTCAAGTTCTTGATGCTGTTTTGAGTGCAAACAGTTTCTCACTGTTTACCCTGTCCACGCTCCTCAGGATCTTGAATCCCTCTCAGTTTCCTCTCAGTCTGTTCTCCGAGGAAAACATTCCCAACCTCTCCAATCTATCCTCATAGCCACAGTCCTTTATCCCTGGAATCACTCTTGTGAATCTCCTCTGTACTCATAGAAACCCTACAGCACAGAAAGAGGCCATTTGGCCCATCAAGTCTGTACTGACCACAATCCCACCCAGTCCCTCTCCTCGTATCCCGACATATTTACCCACTAATCCCTCTAACCTACGCATCTCAGGGCACTAAAGGCAATTTTTAGCTTGGCCAATCAACCTAACCCACAGCTGGAGTACTGTGTGCAGTTTTGGGCGCCGCACCTGCGCAAGGATATTTTGGCCCTGGAGGGAGTGCAGAGGAGGTTTACTCGGCTGATACCGGAGTTGAGGGGATTGAGCTATGAGGAGAGGCTGAATAAACTAGGCTTGTACTCGTTAGAGTTTAGAAGAATGAGGGGAGATCTCATTGAGACGTATAAGACGATGAATGGGATGGATAGGATAGAGGTGGAGAGACTCTTCCCGCTCAAAAAAGACAGTAGGACTAGGGGGCACAGCCTCAAGATAAAGGGGGGGCGGTTTAGAACGGAGTTGAGGAGGAACTTCTTCACTCAAAGGGTGGTGAATCTCAGGAATTCTCTGCCCGTTGAAGTGGTGGAGGCTGCCTCGCTAAATATTTTTAAGAAGCGGGTTGATGGGTTTTTGACAAGAGAAGGGATTAAGGGTTATGGGGAGAGGGCGGGAAGGTGGAACTGAGCCACGACAGATCAGCCATGATCTTATTGAATGGCGGGGCAGGCTCGAAGGGCCAGATGGCCTACTCCTGCTCCTATTTCTTATGTTCTTATGTTCTTATGAAACCGGAGCACCCGGAGGAAACCCACGCAGACACGGGGAGAGTGTGCAACCTCCACACAGACAGTGACCCCGAGCCAGGAATTGAATCCAGGTCCCTGGAGCTGTGAAGCGGCAGTGCTAAGCACTGTGCTACCGTGCTGCCCTCCTCCCTCTAATGCCTTCATGTCTTTCCTCAGGTATAGCGCCCAGAACTGGACACAGTGCTCCAGACGAGGCCTAACTCGTATCTCATACGTGTTCAACATGACCTCCTGTCTCTGAAACTCAATGCCCTATTAATAAAACCTAGGACACCAGATGTCTAATTAACTGCTCTCTCAATGTGCCCTGCTGTCCTCAATGGCTTTTACACATATACAACAAGGTCCCTCTGTTCCTGCACCTCCTTTCGAGTTTCTCCCTTTGTTTCATGCCGGTTCTCCATATTCTTCCTGCCAAAATGAATGGAAGCACAGGATAGAAATTTGAAGCTGATCTTCTGGTTGTCACATAACATTCTCCTTCCTGTAATGTGGTCCCCACATTACAGGAAGGATGTGGAGGCTTTGGAGAGGGTGCAGAGGAGGTTTACCAGGATGTTGCCTGGTATGGAGGGGAGATCCTATGAGGAGAGACTGAGGGATTTGGGGTTGTTTTTGCTGGAAAGAAGGTGGCTAAGAGGGGATCTTATTGAAACATATAAGATGATTAGATGTTTAGATAGGGTGGACAGTGATAGCCTTTTTCCTAGGATGGAGAAAGCTAGCACGAGGGGGCACGACTTTAAATTAAGGGGGGGTAGTTATAGGATGGATGTCAGGGGTAGGTTCTTTACCCAGCGGTTGGTGAGGGACTGGAATGCCCTGCCAGCTGCAGTTGTAAATGCTCCTAGTTTGGGGGCGTTTAAGAGATCTGTGGATAGGTTTATGGATGAAAAGGGATTGGTTTAGGCGAGTGGGTCATTGTTTTGTAACTGGTTGGCGCAACATCGTGGGCCGAAGGGCCTGTTCTGCGCTGTAATGTTCTATGTTCTATGTTCTATGTTGTTCTCCTCCCTCTCTGGGAGGCATCCTTTCTCGTTCGATCACAGCTTGGTATTTCTCTTGGTCTGTCCACCTCACCTTGCTCTGCGTCAAATGCCACCTGTCTGCCCAATCTCCCAACATGTCTCCGTCCTTCCGAAGTCCAAGACTATCCCCGAGCCTCCATCTGGATCATTAATAACTATCAGAAAGAGCAGGGTCCCAACACTGACCCCTGGGGAACTCCAGTACAAGCCCTCCCCTGGAGCACCCAGAGGAATTTCCCACAAAGACATGGGGCAAATGCTTGCAGACTCTACACAGACAGTGGCCCAAGCCGGGAATCGAACCCGGATCCGTGGCACTGTGAGGCAGCAATGCTGACCACTGTGCCGCTGTGCCTCCCATTACTGTCTCCACCAGCCAAATCATTACCCCGAGTAAATTCTATCCCTTCCATGTGTGGAGTTTGCACATTCTCCCAGTGCCTACGTGGGTTTTCTCCGGGTGCTCCGGTTTCCTCCCACAGTCCAAAGATGTGCGGGTTAGGTTCATTGGCTATGCTAAAATTGCCCCTTAGTGTCCTGGGATGTGTAGGTTAGAGGGATTAGCAGGTAAATGTGTCGGGATATGGGGATAGGGTCTGGGTGGGATTGTGTTCGGTGCAGACTCGATGGGCCGAAGGGCCTGTTTCTGTACTGTAGGGTTCTATGCTGGTTCTGTAGGGTTCTATGCTGATTAAGGAATTTTTCCCACCACAATAATTACAATTATGAAAGCACTTCTGAAATCGACTTCAACACAATTAACCAGATTCACAAATCCCATTCGTACCCCTTATGAATACCCTTTCCTTCTGAAAAATGTCTGGAGCACCAATTGTATCATCAACCACCATCAATATCTCTCTGGTTGTTGATTAGTTTATTTATTTGGCCAGAGGAGTGAAGTAATCCTTCCTCCTCCAAAACAAAACATTGAGAACATCTGACAACCCAAATCCTCCATCAGTTATCAATGAAGAATTCTCTGAACTATCCTTTCTCATGCATTCTGAGTGCAACACGTACCTCTGTTACAGTTTTAACACCATCTTCTTTCCAGACACTGCAATTAGTCTGCCCAAACATGCCCCACCTTGTCACAATGAAAAACTTCCATTTAACTCTCACTTCCCATCTCGACACTTAACTTCTTGGTCTGAGGTGAAATTTCCTGACCGTTCCCAATGTCTTTATCTTTCCTGGTTACTTGTCTTCCTTTCATCCTTCCCACTCCCTATCCTCAGGTTTATAAAGATGATGAGAAAAAGGTGCGAGTTATGGACCAGCACAGAATCATCAGCCATCTCTGCAGCCTATCTAGCCATTTTAAACCTCTAGTCTTCAACATGAGTCCCAACTATTAAATTCTTCCAAGAGAATAATTTCCCTCAGACTCTGTATGTTGTCTTTATGGTCTTAGCATTTCACTGATTGTAAAGCACTTTGGTGAGTTCCAGTGTCGTAAAAGTCATTCCTTACTATTGGGATCTTAGCATATACACAATGGTTGTATGTTTGCCTCAAACACAGTCATTATACCTCAAGCAACCTCTCCCCGCATCGCAGTCTCTTCTCCATTACACTCTCTCATGGTCACAAACCTTCCCCATCACATTCTCTCCCCCATCATACTCTCTCCCCATGACACACCCTCCCCATTACATTCCCTCACCATCACTCTCCCTCGCCATTATTCTCCCTCGCCCATGGCGCTCGCTCTCCCCCATGGCGCTCGCTCTCCCCCATGGCGCTCCCTCTCCCCCATGGCGCTCCCTCTCCCCCATGGCGCTCGCTCTCCCCCATGACACTCGCTCTCCCCCATGGCGCTCCCTCTCCCCCATGGCGCTCGCTCTCCCCCATGGCACTCCCTCTCCCCCATGGCGCTCCCTCTCCCCCATGGCGCTCCCTCTCCCCCATGGCGCTCCCTCTCTCCCATGGCGCTCCCTCTCCGCCATCACCAACGGTTAAGTCACTGCAGCCCTGGAGGACACACCGGTCTGGGCGTGGGTTAGAGAGGGGTTTCCTTTGGCCTTTTTTAGGTAACTGAAACATATATCGCGCCGGATGAAGTTAGAACCCCATTTCAAATTGCCCCTTAGTGACCCGGGATGCGTCCATCAGCGTGGTAAATATTTAGGGTTACGGGGGTAGGGGGCTGGGTGGGATTGTTGTCGGAGCAGACTCAATGGGCCGAATGGCCTCCTTCTGCACTGGAGCAATTCTGTGATGATTTTATGTGTTGGGACACCGTGAAATGTACTGTTTCTTGCTATACAGAGCATACCATACGTAGAGTACACAGGAGAGAGGGAAGAGAGAGTGCAGAACATAGTGAGGGCATTGGTGAGGCCGCAGCTGGAGTACTGTGTGCAGTTTTGGGCGCCACACCTGCGCAAGGATATTTTGGCCCTGGAGGGAGTGCAGAGGAGGTTTACTAGGCTGATACCGGAGTTGAGGGGATTGAGCTATGAGGAGAGGCTGAATAAACTAGGCTTGTACTCGTTAGAGTTTAGAAGAATGAGGGGAGATCTCATTGAGACGTATAAGATGATGAATGGGATGGATAGGATAGAGGTGGAGAGGCTCTTCCCGCTCAAAAAAGACAGTAGGACTAGGGGGCACAGCCTCAAGATAAAGGGGGGGCGGTTTAGAACGGAGTTGAGGAGGAACTTCTTCACTCAAAGGGTGGTGAATCTCTGGAATTCTCTGCCCGTTGAAGTGATGGAGGCTGCCTCGCTAAATATTTTTTAAGACGCGGGTTGATGGGTTTTTGATAAGCGAGGGGATTAAGGGTTATGGGGAGAGGGCGGGAAGGTGGAACTGAGCCATGACAGATCAGCCATGAGCTTCAGGCTCGAAGGGCTAGATGGCCTACTCCTGCTTCTATTTCTTATGTTCTTTCCACTTGTATTTTCTGATTTGATGATTTTAACCCCCCTCCCATGCATGGGTTCACCCTTGATATCTTTGTTCTTTGGGTGATATATCGCTCTGAGAATGATCAGCCTGTATCAACGATATAGATTACTGGCAGAATAATACTTCCCTAATTCCCAGGAGTTGAATGATTTTCATCCTATTGGCTAGAAAGCTGAAGGAACATTTTCCATATTTGAAATTTGTTCGGGTAAAGGATACTTGGAAGTCTGCAGAAAGTAAAGAAGCAGAGATCAGCTGTATCTGACAGATGATATTGCAATAGCATTGTACATATTTGCATTTTAATGATCCGTTATTTATTTTTCTCAGTGAAATGTCAGAGTCTATCTGTGTTATTGCATTCTGTCTGTCTCCGAGACCGATTTCAGTTGGATGACGCATTTGAAACCTTTCATTGTCTCACGTGGAGCTGCCGCTGGGATAGGTGCAACATGACAAAGAGAGATTTCGTCACTCCAGACTGAACATCCACGGAGGTGCCGTGGGCCACCACTGTGGGCGGCACGGTGGCACAGTGGTCAGCACCGCTGCCTCAAAGCGCCAGGGACCCGGGTTCGATTCCCGGCCCTGGGTCACTGCCTGTGCAGAGAGTTTGCACATTCTCCCCGTGCCTGCGTGGGTTTCCCTCCAGATGAGGGTATAGTTGGGTGGATTAGTAAGTTTGCTGATGACACCAAAGTCGGAGGTGTGGTAGATTGTGAGGAAGGGTGTCATAGTTTGCAGGGTGACTTAGAAAGGTTGCAGAGCTGGGCTGTGAGGAGGCGGATGGAGTTTAATGTGGAGAAGTGTGAGGTAATTCATTTCGGTAGGAATAACAGATGTGTCGAGTATAGGGCTAACGGGAGGACTTTGAATAGTGTGGAGGAGCAGAGGGATCTAGGTGTATGTGTACATAGATCCCTGAAAGTTGGGAATCAAGTAGATAAGGTTGTTAAGAAGGCATACGGAGTCTTGGCGTTTATTGATAGGGGGATTGAATTTAGGAGTCGCAGCGTCATGATGCAACTGTACACAACTCTGGTGCGGCCGCACTTGGAGTTTTGTGTGCAGTTCTGGTCCCCACATTGCAGGAAGGATGTAGAGGCTTTGGAGAGGGTGCAGAGGAGGTTTACCAGGATGTTGCCTGGTATGGAGGGGAGGTCCTATGAGGAGAGGCTGAGGGATTTGGGGTTGTTTTCACTGGAAAGAATGTGGCTAAGAGGGGACCTCATTGAAACATATAAGATGATTAGAGGTTTAGACAGGGTAGATAGTGATAGCCTTTTTCCTAGGATGGAGAAAGCTAGCACGAGGGGGCACGACTTTAAATTAAGGGGGGGTAGTTATAGGACTGATGTCAGGAGTAGGTTCTTTACCCAGAGGGTGGTGAGGGACTGGAATGCCCTGCCAGCTGCAGTTGTAAATGCACCTAGTTTGGGGGCGTTTAAGAGATCTGTGGATAGGTTTATGGATGAAAAGGGATTGGTTTAGGCTAGTGGGTCATTGTTTTATAACTGGTCGGCGCAACATCGTGGGCCGAAGGGCCTGTTCTGCGCTGTAATGTTCTATGTTCTATGTTCCGGTTTCCTCCCACACTTCAAAGATGTGAAGGGTCAGATGGATTGGCAAAGCTAAATGGCCCCTCAGTTCCCCAATATACAGCCAAGAGGGATGAGTGGAGTAAATACATGGGGCTAGGAGCTAAGCCCGGTTAAGAGTTGGGCCAAATGGCCTGTCTGCACTTTAGAGAGTCTACGATTAGCAGCTTTTGACTCTTTCATGGGATGTGGGTGTCACTGTCTGGGCCAGAATATATTGCCCCTCTCTGAGGGCAATTAAGATTCAACCCCATTGCTATGGCTCTGGGGTCACATGTAGGCCAGACCAGGTGGGGACGGCAGATTTCCTTCCCTAAAGAACATTAGTGAACCAGATGGGTTTTCACAACAACCACCAACGGTTTCATGGTCATCAGTAGATTGCAAATTCCAGAAGGAAATCTGTGCGCTTGACTCGATGGGGGCAGTTTTGGTGGGCGCCCCGCTGGGTGGCCATGTTTACCCCGTGTCTCCGACTTCTGGCACCATCAGTTCTGCACCTGTTATCGGTGTAAAGCTCCAGAATTTATAGTAAGTTTCGTTTCCTTCGTATTTGAATCTCATTCGCAGGCCCAAGACTGAAATCTCGGGCCTGCTGGTGTCATAGAACATAGAACATTACAGCGCAGAGCAGGCCCTTCGGCCCACGATGTTGCGCCGACCAGTTACAAAAACAATGACCCACTAGCCTAAACCAATCCCTTTTCGTCCATAAACCTATCCACAGATCTCTTAAACGCCCCCAAACTAGGTGCATTTACAACTGCAGCTGGCAGGGCATTCCAGTCCCTCACCACCCTCTGGGTAAAGAACCTACCCCTGACATCAGTCCTATAACACACCCCCCCTTAAAAAGTCGTGCCCCCTCGTGCTAGCTTTCTCCATCCTAGGAAAAAGGCTATCACTATCTACCCACACAGTGAGCACGTG